>JAJMHA010000005.1:0-577777 GCA_030583085.1 Hermanozyma aechmeae | reverse complement strand
GCCAAAGTAGTGCAGTCACTAACTCAGTAGGTCTATGCCCGTACTAAAGATAGTACCGGCCGCGATATAGACTGTAATACATGTTTAAAAAAAAAAAAAAAAAATTCGATTGCCTGGAGTTATTCTCTGTATTATTTGGACTCACTTTGTCTTACTGCATCGCTGCTTCCGCGGAGGCGCCGATTGTAAGCAACATGTAATTCTGCTTAAATGCTACGATGCCGTCCCTGGTTATTCTCATTTCGGTGCAGAACTGCCTATTCGATTGCGGTGAGAAAAGGCATGGAACCCGCCTCGAAATGACGAAATAGAAGAAAGGAAATTTACTCCAAGAAAAAAAGCAAACATTTACTATGGAAGAAGGACCTTGAGGCTATCTCCGGTAGAGGTAATTTATTTTTGCTAAAAGCTCAACCACTCGCATGAACAGCATATTGCGGATGGACAGCCTTTTCACTAGAGGGGTCCAAGTGGAGCGAATCACATTCACAATAAAAAATAGACTTCAATACTCAGCAATTGGACAACTGTGTCAGTTTGCACACAACGCATTTCCATTCGCTATATGGCCATTGTTCATTGTGCCCAATGCGGACATCTGTTTGTTTGGCATTAAAAGCTTGCGCAATCTTGACTTGCAGGCCGGCTAAAAGTGCGTTGGCGCGAGAAACTCTAGAGCAAGCGATTGGTGGTATGCTAAAACCGTGGAAGCACTGCAAAAAGCCGGCGTGAATTTCGCAGGATAACTCAAGAATCACAGGCCAGCCACCGCTGCCTGCCTTGATGTTTGTCGCTCTCACCACCTGCGTAGCCGGGATCGCCGGCAATGTCACGTGACTACGCGTTGTTGTCTTTTTCGCTCTCCTGTGCACACCCGTCGACACTCGTTTACCCATCCCACTGCGGATAAAGTATCTACCCTGATCCATCTCGTCACAACAGCCAAAACTCCCCGGGTGAATTCAAAGAGACCTCATTCCACAACAAGCTCATCTGGTATAGGCATCGGACGTGGCGCAGGCATCTTATATTTCTTCTTCCTAGGGTCGCTGCTTTCGATTTAATCGCCATGTGGTTCTTGCCAGCAGTGCTCCTTCTCGTTGGGACAGCTCACGGGCTCCACATAGTAGAGGACTTCAGAGTCCCCGACATGGCAACTCCTCTGGTGAAAATCGCCCACGTGGGCAAAAATGCCCCCATGCTAAATTCCAAGGCGGTGGACGTTCTGGCGTCTTCAACACTGGAGTCTTCATTTCCAACAGTGGAATGGAGCGACAAGGTCCAGCCACTCTGGACCGACGAAAGCGAATCCACATACTCGATCAATGTCACCATAGACGACCACAAGTCTGGGTTCAGCGATGTGTTCCCCATGCTTTTCGACACCGGCAGCGGCATTTCATGGATCTACAACAGCAGCTGCACCGAGGCTGCTTGTGCGAATGCCCCCAAATTCAACGATCCTGAGCCTCTATACACCTCGTCGTCGTTCTCGTTGACGTATCTGGGCGACGAGATCTCAGGCTCCTTGGTGGACACCGAACGCAACAACTTGACGTTTTCGTTCCCCTACGGGCTACTGCTCACGAACTACTCGTTTGGGCTTTCCGACTCAGTACCATCCTTCTTCTCTTCCCTTAATTTATCGGGCATATTGGGCATCCAGTCGTCGCGATCCAACGGCTCACCAACCAACCTTCTTTCGCTGTTGTTGGACGCCAGCCAAATCGACAAGGAGGTGTTTGCACTTGTGCTCGGTGGCGGCTCCAGTTCGGCCAACCAGACCATCGGCGGGCTTCTTTTGCTCGGAAGCGCCGCCTTCAACCACACGAGTCTCACCACCTCGGAAGTATTGTACTGCCCGGTTGAGGAAAACGACTCGAGCTACTGGCTTCTCGAAATCGAGGGAGTGCACTTTGATGGCAACTACACCTCGGGCCTGTCCACCAACGTGACGTTTCCCAAACGTGCCATAATCGACACCGGCACCACCGGCCTTGCCTTGCCGCTTGCCGACGCCAACGCGTTCCATGCGGCGCTTTTTGGCTCCAGCCTTGTAACCGATGGCAGTGGAAATTATGCATTCCCATGCGATGCCGCTGGAGAGGCCATCTTTCTGATTGGCGGACACAACTTCTCTCTTAGCGTATCGCTGATCACGGCCGAGGCGTACACTAGCCCGGTGCTTACCGGGTATTGTGCATCCAAAGTTCAGGGCCTTGAAACGACATACTGGATTTTAGGCGCCAGCTTCCTTCAAAACTTCTACTCGGTGTTTGATCTCGAGAACCAACGAGTCGGATTTGCTCTGAGGGTGAAATCCTACACATTGACCACCCTGCAAACATCTGCATCCACTAGTGTATACTCCACATCTGCAGTGTCGAATTCACTGTCGATCGCGTCTGCAACCTCGCTGTCGGTACCAGCGCTGTCAACTCTGGCACATGGAATAGGTGCTGCAGCGACACCTGCGGCTGGGCTTACTTTGGTGGCCCTCCTTCACATGATCTTCTAAATTCTGTCACCACCATGATGACTTCATGTCACTTTCTCCTTAGCATTTGTGCCATTTTTGGCAGTACCCTAATTCGCATCGCTTTAGGCTGGCCGGACCGCCGCATGGGATCTAGGCTTAGTCTACTCCGCAACGCAACCGAATCGCTGCGAGATCATCATTCCCGAAACGCAAAACGACTATTTTTCTCCACAAGAGAGAAACACCCAAACAATAGACATACCATAAAATAAAACTGGCCACCTTCCCCCTTCGTTATTTTTAATTAAACTGTGGGCGCGCAACAAGGCAGAAGATTATTTACCTCAATGGAGAGTGCGAACCCAGACGGGCCTAGACTTCGCACATAGTACTCCAGCCTGGAACCAAGCCGGTATGACGTAAGGCTTGTGCCAAAAAGTAGGGGTATTCTATTTGCGGGTCACGCAGCCCCCCTTGACCAAAAAAATAAAACAAAAGAGATGGAAAATAAACGACAGGCCGGGTCGGAGATTGTGACATGTTCACCCCTACCCGTCGATCTTAACAACACATTTCGTTTCAAAACGGAGTTGGGTCGCCCTAATGACCCTACACACAGCCTGGGCGGGTCCATTGGCATGGCGCGCGCTCATATTAGAAGCGGCTCACATAACGCGCCGCAAAAATAGAAACGCTGGTTTTGCATATTCGCTCGACATCTGCATGAGCGCATAAAGCATCCTTTGAAATGCCGGTGCGCGCATGAACAAGGCAGGACATTAAAAGAGCCAACCTTTGCTGTGACAGAGAAAGTCGTGGCAATAGTTGCAGAAAATCTAACCCAGTAACTTTAGCCCAAGACCAATTTCAAACACTTCAATACATCATTCACGACATTAAGACAGGCCCATCTGTTCAAGTCGTTTCATCATCACCACCATCTTGCCTTCGTTGCTCCTTTCCCCAGACTTTTATTCCCAGATCTCACACCAAACGCTCCAATGCTGATTTAAGTTATGAGCCATCCAAGCCAACAAGAACCTCTCATGAACCAGAAAACACCGCTTATCGTGACCGACCTAGTTCAGACTCCAAAAGGGCCTAATGGTACACGATCACGTCTACCCAACCAGACGTTGTCGCTCGATGTGTCACTAGGCGTCAAGCCCAAAGATTGCTGCCAAATCGTGTCTCCTGTGGCGGCCAGAACTACCTTCAGGCCGGCTCCTGAAAACGTCGCCAATGTTTCTGCTCGCGATACCGCGAAACTTCGAGATCTTATCTCGCATTGTGACACCGTGCTGATTGACATTCGCCCATTCAACGCCTATTCAACCCGGCGCCTACGCCAGGCTCTCAATCTTTGCGTTCCGTCGACGTTGTTGAAGAGACAAAGCTACTCGCTTGATCAGATGTTTGCCGCTTCGGGCCTTCCGCCGGATGCAAAAGAGAAGGTGTTGAGCTGCGAAACAACCACGGTGCTCATCTACGATGACGTTAGCACAAGCCGCCAGGTTTCGCTTCCGATGTATCAGATGCTTTCAAAATTCACCGCCCGCGATGGCGTTGCTGTAATGTTTATTGATGGCGGAATTAGCTGCGTGGACCCGTCTTTAATCGACAGGGATAGTGCACCGATGAAATCGCCATCTTCGCCCCAGACGCCGCAGTCAGCGCTGATTTCCAATCTGGCTCTACGTGATTGCAACGGATCTCCCGATTCCAAATCGAGCCTGAAAGATTCGCTTCCGTTTTTGACAGGCTTCACCCTCCCATCAGCAACGTCGCCCGACCAGAAACTTCTCATGGCAATTCGTCAACCGCTTCCCAAAATTGACACGTCGTCTAAATTTCACGCCAATTTGAGGTTTCCTCCGCATTTCCACGAGCGCAAGCACCGGCTTCCAAAGTGGTTGTCGTTTTTTGCTGACTTTTACAATCAAGAACTGCTGCACCGCGAGATTTTGGACCTCCTCAATCACAAGTTCAACAAACTTGAACGAGCCGAACAGGTGCGCTTGAGTATGGCCATCTCTAATGAAAAACCCTCCGGTGGACAACATTCCCATTCTCCAAGTGCCGGCACTTGCACGCCCAACTCACTCTGTCCCTACTGTGATAAAATCGACTACTCGGTTCCAAAGGGAATTGAGCTTGGGTTTAAAAACAGATACAAAAACATTTGGCCCTACGAGCATTCGCGCGTGAAATTGGTTGCGTCCCCTTCCAACAACCCCGATACCCACGATGACTACTTCAACGCCAATTACATTCACCACAGCAAACTATCGCTGCGCATGTACATTGCCACGCAGAACCCGATGAAGTCGACCTACGAGGACTTTTGGAACAGCGTATGGTATAATCATGTTCGCGGCATTATCTGCCTCACCACCCCGCCGGCTTTCAACCCTCAGACGTACTACGACCACGACCAGAGCTACCAACAGCATCACACATCTGTGAAAATCGACTCGCAAGAGATTCACGATGGTTATGTGTTGCGGACCATCTTGCTCACCAAGCGTGACAAGACTCGCACCATCTACCATTTCGCATACTCTGACTGGCCTGACTTTGGCACTCCAGAGAACGCCCACAGTGTGTTTGACTTGATCGAGAAGAAAAACAAGAAGGTACCATTGTCTAATGAAAAGCACCATTCTAACGGCTTGTTGGTGCACTGTGCTGCCGGATGTGGCCGCACTGGGAGCTTCATTTCGATTGACATGGTTGTTGATTGCTTCCAGCAAGCAAAGAGTGGAGCCCACGACCCGTGGGGCCCGCGGGATCTAATCTATGACTCGGTGCAGTTTGAGCGGCAGCAGCGTCTTCTGATGGTGCAAAACATTGATCAGTTTGTGTTTTGCTACGAGTCGATTCTCGAGTTCGTGGTGGAAGAGCTACTTAAGTAGATGAACCGTTAAGCCTATATTTCGCATTAATTGCAGACCGATCTCTAAGTTTACAATGCTCTACGTTTTTTGTTTCTCTCTCTCTTCCCTCAACTCGTAAGTCTCTGCGCAGTTGGCTGGAGTGTTCGTGTTTCGCAGCCTGCACCATTGTCGCTCTGAATGAGGTAACAGCTCTGACCAATGCAAAATGATATAGACAGATTGACGTTCCTCCTCTCGCTCGCGGGAAAGAAAAGACCATCCGCCTCCAGCTTCGAAAGTCTCGAACTTCCAGAAAATCGCTATCTCGTTAACACCATGCTCAGAAATCCACCTATCCAAGACGATGAGTACACCAGCGCCACCACCGAAGCGCAAAATGAAGTGCAAAGAAAAATTAGAGAAATCTACGAGGAGATGACGAAAGCGGAAGCCGTCATGGATTCTCCGTTGGATGTTGATAGCCACCTCAGTTACATCGACCGCAGTCTCTTCAGTCCACTCAATGAGTACTACTACGTGCTCGACACCAACCACGCCTGGATGATCTACTGGCTAGTGAATGCGCAGGCTGTCCTCGAAGTTGCGTCATCTGCAGAACTCAAAGCCAAAGTATCGACGAAAATCAAGTCCTTGATTCTCAATGATGGGAAAGATGGAATAGCAAGCGGACCAGGAGGCCAGATCGGCCACGTGGCGCTGGCGTATGCTGCTGTACTTGCATTGATTCTGGTGGGGGATTTTGAAGTATTGGAATCTATCAAAGAAAATCTAGCGACTTGGTTTCTTCAACTAAAGCACCATGATGGCTCATTCGCTACTCACACCGGAGGCGAGCACGATGCGAGATCTACGTACTGCGTGGTTGTGGTGGCCGATCTTCTAGGGTTGAAAAATGAGGAGCTTTTCAGAAATACCGCTTCATGGCTAGCTTCGTGCCAGACGTACGAGGGTGGGTTTGCTGGAATTGAAGGTGCCGAGGCCCACGGCGGATACACCTACTGCGCATTGGCTGCACTTCACCTTTTGGATGGAGCATCCCAAATCAATGTGGATGCCTTGATCCGCTGGCTTCTGTACAGGCAACAGCATCTAGAAGGCGGTTTTTCCGGCCGCACGAACAAGCTCGTCGACGCATGTTATGCCTATTGGGTAGGTGCTTCAGTAGTGATTGCTGAGTGTATCGTAGGGCACGAGCTCTTTAGCAGAGCCGCGCTCAAGACTTATTTGCTCAACTGTTGCCAGGATCTGAGAGGTGGGCTTCGCGACAAACCAGGCATGCGTAGCGATTTTTACCACACCAATTACGCCCTAATGGGATTGAGTTTGGCGGAGCATGTCTACGATCCTGCATATGAACCGCGGGTGCAAGTCGAAGGTACGAACTACACCGCACCTGTGCACCCATTGTTTGGGCTTCCCATTGAGACTGTTGAGACAGCTCGAAGCCGTTTTCAATAAGCTTCAATAAAAGCATTCAGAGTAGCAAAAAGAGAACCCACGCCGGGACTCGAACCCGGAATCTTTTGATTAGAAGTCAAATGCGCTAACCATTACGCCACGCAGGCAGTTTTCGACCTCGAAGAGCCCACGCTATTGCCTTCCAGCCGATCTAGTAGAGTTTTACTGCAAATAAGCCCGAAAAGCTGTAAATATTGGCATTAATCACTTTACATGAACTTGAATCTGCGAAATGCACACCATGTGATGGTTTTATGTTCTTGTAACTAAAAAGAAGGATTATCTCAAAGAAGTATATCTCTTCGAAACTTCAAAGCAGGTTTTCGATTCAGTACATCGCCAGTATATTATTTAAAGCTCTTTGAAGTCCTGAATGTCGTAACTCCTCTGTCGTCCTTGCCCTTTGGTGATCTCATCACGTGCGCGCCTACTTACTCACCATACCCCAGACCAAGTGTCGCAATGAATTGGAATCTCGGAAGGACTCTGCCTGGCCAAGCTTCTTCCGACATTGTCCCTGGACTGTATCCTCAAGAAAACTCCGGTACCGAGTATCAAAATACAAGCGTCATGGAATTCACCAACCGCATCAGCCTCCTAATCACCCGCCCCATTGCCATCATCATGGTGGTAATTCTCAGAGTGACAGGCCTACTTAGCCGGTTTGGTCAGAAATTTGCTTCACGTGCATTCCGCCACACGAATTCATCTACCCTAATGAACGATCCCATCCGAAGAGCAGAACAGTTTGTGGAGACCCTCGAGGAGAACCTTCTGCCTCAGCAGCAATTCTCGCTGTATCACTCCGATCACGATATGAGTCTCCTTCCACCATTTTTCAAAGGCAGCTACACTCAGGCCCTCTATATGGCCACGCATCGGGCCAAGTTTCTATACATCTATTTGACCAATCAACAGAATGAAGGCTCTAAATCTATTTTTGATAAGGTCATCAGCAACCCACGATTTGTGAATCTTTTTGGAGCACAAAATGAGAACAATATCATTTGGGGTGGCGACTTGACGAACCCAGAGGCGTACCAATTGGCAAACAGCCTTCACATCACAAAGTTCCCAATGTTGGGCCTCATATGCCTTGCACGTACCACCACTATGACGCCCGAAGGCCCACAGAAATCTGCACCTCGTATTTCGCTTATTTCAAAGATCCAGGGCGGCCTAGATCCTCAGGTCGACGCAGACGCTTTGATTTACAACAAGTTCATCAAGCGCATGCTCAAATACGAGACTGAACTCTCAAACATACGCACTGAGCTAAAAAAGAAATACATGGCGGAAGCTCTTCGTCAGAACCAAATGATGGATTTCCAACGTTCGCTTGCCAAGGACCGCGAGAAGAAGAAAGCTAAAGAGAGGGCACAACTTGCCACTAAGTTCTTGGAGTGGAAACAGCCGTATTTCATGGTTTTAAAGGACGATACAGATCGATCTCAGCGAGCAAGAATTGCTTTCAAACTCACCGATGGCCTGCGCACGCAGATCTTTTTCCCGAAGTCTTCTCCTATAGAGGACTTGTTCACGTATGTGGAATTGTTGAGAAGAAACATGCTCAGCCTGGAGCTTGAGCCGACAATCAGCGACGAGGAAGCAGCACTGTTATTTGCCGACTTCCAGATGAAATACGACTTCCGCCTTTCGTCTGGTGTTCCTCCACGGCCGTGTCTCAATGACTTGAATTTGGCAACCCCCATTGAAGAGGTGCCGTACGTCTACCCAAATGGTGTGCTCATGGTGGAATCGCTTTGATAGCAATTAAAAGGGCGTTTATTTCGTAACTTTCGTTTTGGTGGATTTCTTCTTCTTCTCTTTGCGCAAACCAACAAAGCCTTCTTTGACTGTTTGCACATACTCGGGCCAGAAAGCTGCTAGATTTCCAGCCTCTACCACAGTTGATAACTTGAAATCTCCTGTTTTCAAACGAATTAACACGGCGTACGTGGTGGTGTTGTGTGGGTACTTTTCCGGCTGCCCCACCACCTGGGAAGGTAGGTCGCTGAAGGATGACGGGTCGGGCTTTTCGAGCTCAGCATTTAGTCTTTTCTGAGTCAAATAGATGGATTTCCCCTTTCTTTCCAGGATCGCCTGGCTAGCCTGTTTCAAGAACTCGGAATTGTTGAGCCTACCCATGTTGGTGAGATTTTTCGACCGGCACACAAGGCTTTGAAGACGTAGTGTGACGGCAATACTAACGAAGCAAAATCGTAAGAGCTAACGTCGTATAGACTTTGAAATTGGATGGAAGTTAACTCTAGTGTCACAAATTTACCGTGATACGTTATAAGACATCGTAGGCATGACAGGACTCCACGTGACCTATGGGCCAAACTCTACAATGGACGAAGACGGTGAACTTCAAGTAATTTCACGAGTTTTAGAATGATGAGGAAGAGCCCACCCACCGCTAGACAATTCGTTCTTTGATCGGCGACAATACAGAGGATGCACCAATCTTCAAAATATTTCGCGTCCCACGTTGCATCCTTATCTGTCGCACTGATAACAACATTCCTGTCACACCATCTTAACACAAATTCGTTGGACTTAGCTCTGGAGAAAATCCCACGCCATGATCGAGCCCGACCATGTATATGGACGCTTTGTTGCGCTCATTGCCTCGGTTTTCGTCTCTCTTGTCGCAGGAACGCCATATCTATATGGGGTGTATTCCCCGCAATTGGTTCAACGAGCTGGACTTTCTACTTCGGATGCCGCAGCAATATCACTAGCTGTCAACATTGGCTCTGGATTGGGTGGGCTCCCTGCTGGGCTTTTCATTGACCAGTTCGGGCCCCGGAAGCTGATTCTACTTGGATCTGGGTGCATCTTCACCGGATATTTTGCTTTGAACAGGATTTTTCTCCACCAAATCAGCAGCCTTTTCCTCATTTGCAGTGCTATGGTATTTGTTGGATTTGGCTCTGTTACTAGCTTTTTTGCCGGCTTGAAAGCTGCCCAAACCAACTTCCCTCACCATAGAGGAAGTGCTGGGGCCTTGCCAGTGGGCGCTTATGGACTCGCTGCCACTTTGTTCTCTGTTGTGGCAGCCAAATTGTTCCCAGATGATACCGAGCATCTCTTGCTTTTCCTTGCAATTTTCTGCGGAAGCATAGCTTTTTGCGGTGCCTGGTTCATCAAGATATTTGCAGATCTTGACTCTGACGACGAGGAAGAAGCACCAATTCCTGGTGCAGAGATTTCTCAACAGAAGAGAAGATTTTCTTTGCGTGGCTCTTTCTCCTTTTGGGGTTTGGGCTCACGAACCCCGCTGATGAATTCACTCAATGGAGAGAATGTTCCGATAGCAGACAATTCCAGGCCCTTGCCCTCAGTAGGCGGCAGTGGTACTTCCACACCAAAGAGCAATTCAACTACCGTATTTCTTCCCACAGAAATGGAGACGAGTGACCTGCTGCTCCTTTTTTCAAAACCAAAGCGGAAGCAGACGCCAATGGAAGTAATAACTATGCTCATTACAGACAAGTTGTTTATTGTGCATTACATCATAACTGCGTTGTGCAGCGGCACGGGCCAGACGTACATCTACACAGTGGGGTTCATCGTTTCAGCGCAGTTTTCGTCCCATGAGCCGCCAAAAAATTCTTCAGCAGCCACAATCCAAGCAGTGCAAGTTTCTATCATTTCCCTTTCCTCGTTTGGCGGTCGTGTTATTGCTGGATTCTTGTCAGATTTCATTCATCGTAAGCTAAATGCTCAACGGCAGTGGGTCGTTTTGGCCACCATTGCACTTCTCGCCATTGGACAACTTGCGCTCATACGAATGGAGGGACTCGAATTTATAAAATTCACCTCAATCCTAATTGGTGGAGGATACGGCCTCTTGAATGGAACTTACCCTGCAATTATCGCTGACACATTCGGTGTTAAGAATTTCAGCACCGCTTGGGGCATTGTTTGCTCTGGGCTGCTCATAGTGTTGTTCAGTCTAGAAAAGATATTTGGCCTCATTTATGACGAGCACACCAACGAGTCGGGACGATGTGTTATCGGGGCTGCGTGTTACAGAGAAGCATTCTACGCGAGCTTCTCCCTCTGTGTTGTCGCGATGGGAATCACAGCTACGTTGATTTTCGTGAGGCGAAAATAACCATGAAATTTATTCGGAAATAATGGAAAATATATACAAGATCTTTCCTTAATCCACCAACAGCGTGTACTCGAGATCAATAGCCGCGATCGTGCGCTGCTGAGCCTGGATCTTCCACAGGATGTTCAGGAAGAAGGCGCAGCTGAGGTCGGCATCCTTGACCTGCCTTTCGAGCTCTGCCTTCTCTCCTGTGCGCTTATCAATACCAGTCTGGAAGCAATTCATCACCTGGCGAGATGGATAGTTGAGTACTTGTCGACTCTCCTTCGCAATGCGATCGGCTGATGAATGAGCATAGTCGATATCTCTCAACCTCTTTTTGAGTTTTCTTGCCTGCTTTCTAGGGTAGGCATTTGGGATATCGTTAATGAGGTAGTACAAAGCGAATCCCCCGATCGCCACCGAAATTGGAACAATTGCCTGCTTGAACCAAGATGAGAAGTAGTAAGCTCTGCGAATTAGGGCACCAACAGTGAAGATTTTCGTCGACGAGTAAAGAGTCTGTAAAGTAAGCTGGGTGGGCAACAGCAGCTTCAAATTGGCCACCGAAGTGGGCATATTGGTCAAAAGATGCACAGGCGAAAGAACGCTAAGCTGATGAACAGATAAATCCACGCAAGACTGAGGAATACCGATGGAAAGTAAGACCGACTCATACGATGGATCGAAAAAGTCTGCGACATCAATCTGCTCATTAAAGACATTCCCTAGGGTGTCTCTTCTGCGTGTGAACATCAAATCGGACTTGAACGTCTTGTTGGCGAGGAATTCATCTCCCAAAGTAGCCTTCCCGTAGGCCACAATGCTCTGCACGCTCTCTTGAGTGTCCAATCTTGCTTGTTCCTCACTCTTCTTCACAGCTGACAATACTGTGTCGATCATCCGCCTCTGCGTTTCTTTAGCATATGCGTACACATTCAGCAAACCGTAATAAGGAACAACCTGGCCGGTGCCGAAAGAATCAAGAGTATCGAAAATCTCAGCTCTCGTGGCATCGTAAATTTTGGTGCATGCCTTTTCAATGAGCTTGTTGAGCTTATCACTGGCGCGGAGAGACTCCAGAACCATCAGATTGACTTTTGGAGCCACCAGATCACGCAAAACGGCCGCTTTTTCTTCTCTTTCGGTAGTCCAGATTGCCTTGTTGTAATCGGACAACTTCTCAAGATCACCAAGAATGTTCAAAAGGTAGTTCTTGGCGGGAAGCAACTTTGAGATGGACCTTTTATGGAGTAAAAACTTGCGGAGGGAGTCTTCCAAATGATCAAAGTCTGGGTCCTCTGGAAACTCGGGGCCATCACCGGGGCCATCATCAGGGCCACCACCATTTGGGAACAGCGAAATACGATCAGAGGAACTCACAAAGTGCACAAACTCCTTAGCGTCTTTCCAAGTGTCTGGAGATAACGACTTCACCTGGTCGAGGATGCGATTTGAACACTTCTCTTTGTCTCTGATGTTGTCGAACTTGTTAACGACAATGAACACGTAACGCTTCTCAGCGGCAGCAGCGGCAATGAATTCCTTGGCAGAGAGAGTAAAGTGATTCTCAGAGTTAACCACGAAGACCACCAAGTCAATCTCTTCTTGCCGAGAGAAAACCTGGGTGGTCTGGTACGAGTCCATGTTCAAGCCCGGCGCATCAATTAATGAAACGTCAATAATGTTGTTGCCAAGCAAGCTCCGCTCCGCAGTCCTTTTATCTAGAACGTAAATCTTAAGAAGGGAATACTTGTCAGACTCATACACCAATTGCTCCAAATCCTTGAGAGAGCGCGTCTCATAAGTCGAGTCATCGCTGCGGTCATAAGTCTTTTCTAGAGCAACAGCATGAACTTCCTCTACGCCATTATTTTCACGCTTAGCATCAATGACTTCACAAAACACAGAAGTGCATGGTTGCTGGTCTTCGGGCAAAATGTGTCTCTGAAGAAGAGCGTTGCAGAAGGTTGACTTGCCCGCGTTGAGATCTCCCGTCACAAGAACCTTAGACGAGGTATCGTCGATTCTCTCCTTCAAATTGACAAGGTACTTGACCTGCTGCACAAGCTTCTCATCCAAAAACGCAGTGACCGACTTCTGGTCGAGTGAGGAGATGACCTTGTTACTGTGGCCCATTTTCAAGTTGAGATTAAGCACTTTAAAGGCGTTCTCTTGTTCGTGCAGACCACTGTCTGTTTTGGAGAGGGCGCCATTTAGTTCCGAGTTCTTCCGCTCCAAAGCAATGTGTGAACGGGGAGAGTTGAGAGCCGCATTTCCCGCGTGAATCAGCAGGGTTGGGAAATTTATGGGTCTTTGTTTGTTTTCATTTGATAGTTCGTTGAGCAACCCAACTGTCTGGACAATGGACCGTCCGAGAGCGAATCGGTTTTCGTTATAAAGCACCTGTCTGTAGGACGAGTCATCACCTACCGGAAACGTGTGCTGGGAGTCCCGTTGTAGGCCGTCGTTGCCATTGCTCAACGTTGTGGTTTCTGGGCCGAATGTGCCCAGAGATGGATCATACATCATCAACGTTGGATCGGATTCGTACGCTAGGGTTTTGGTGTCATCATTCTCGTCTGCCTCATTGTGGGGCGGGTTGTTTTTGTCCTTTCCGGATGCCATCGTCAGATTTGGCGTATTCGTGATGCGTGGGGGCAAATGTGCACGCACGCACAACCTTTTGACAATGGCTCAATAAGGCAGGAGGGAAACCTGAGAATTTGGCGAACGGCAGAGAAATCGAAAAACAAAAAAAAAGAGAAGAGTACTCGACAAAAACACACAACATCCTGAACTCCAGACAAAAACTCCCGAAGCTCAGAGCAAGACCCTGAAAATCACGATAAGATTTTTTTTGCAGTCTTATCGCGCTCTCTCACTCGGTACTTTCCGACCCCACCATCTGTCAGTTCTCTTCTTGGAATGCCGCTCCACACTTATAGCACGGACAAATATCCCAAAATCGTGGCAGTGCCGCTCACACCAGAGAACTTCGCTCCCTTTGGTGGTGTCATCAGTGCCGACCACCAGATTAAGCATGTCCAATCTTCGAGTGCTAACTACGGCACGGCAGTAAAGATCCACAAAGTCGCCCCTATTGTGAACAATTACGCTGCGTGCGAAAGCGGGAAACCAGCCACCGCAAACTGGAACATCTTTCGCTGCTCGGCGCCCAAGCACTTGATCACCCATTCTCTGCTGTCAACCTACAAGTCGAAAGTATTGGAAAGACATCCATTCTCTACTCAGACATTCGTTCCCATGGGCCAAGACTTGTACAAAACGTCATATTTGGTGATTGTGGCCACCACTGACGAGACTAGCCCGAATAAATTGCCAGATCCTAGTCAGATCAGAGCGTTCATTTGCAAGGGAAACCAATCGGTGACGTATGGTATGGGAACATGGCATGCACCTATGGTGGTAATTGATGAGAATGTACCCCACATCGATTTCGCCGTGCTCATACACGAAAACGGGGTCCCTGATGAAGACTGCCAGGAATGCTACTTCGACCCAGGCTACGAGATCGAGTATCGTCTTCCTGAAACGTCGAAGCTATAGAGGAAGAAAAACTGTCTTCATGTTTTCAAAAATAAGTCATGTATTCGTCCACCAAGGCCTCGATATGTTCCCTCTTTTCCTTGTCGCTTAGTTTCGTAACCTTCTGTCTCTCAGCTTGAAGTCTGCCCACGAGAACTTCAAGATCTAAAGGCTCACTTTTCTCATCAAGAAGACTCTGCCCCATTCCAGCAATTTTTTCAGACTGGTTCGTTTCGTATTTCTTCTTGCCAGAACTTGAGACCTCCATATTGGACCAGTCATGAGTTTCCAACACCTCCCTTAGACGGTCTTTTCCAATCTTGTCTCCGAATTCGTTTTTCCCCGAGTCCTCAAGATTGATAAATTCTATCCCTCTCTCGATTACTCTATCTTCAAGGTCGGTGACTTGTGCTTGGTCAACCGCTCCGTCAGAGGAGCCAAGAACAACCACAAAAGGTTCTTGATCCTGAAGGGAATCCTTAATTTGCAGGATAACATCGAGCTCTCTCACGATTTGAGAAGCTCTTTTCATGTTCACAGTGAAGATCACCCCATCGATGGCGCTACGCAACTCAGCCATGTCGTCATGACTGAACTCCGAGTGCCATTGTTCAAGCAGCTTAGCAAAATCATCTAGTGTATCCGAGCGGTTTTCAGGATATTCGTCGACTAGTAATTTTACTTGCGATGTAAAATATTTGGTGGCAAGATCTGTGGAGAAGATTAGCCCGCTATGAGTTTCGTCCAGAACAGAGGCAAAATCTGTGTCCCCAACTAAGCTTTGAACTGCTCTGAGTTTTCCGCTTTTCGGGGCTCCCAATATTAAGACGTTGTTGGGAATCATGACCGTAGGAGGAAGTTCGCTATGCCCTCTACCGATACTCCTGCACACTTGTAACAAACATAGACCCCAAGTTCCATGGCACCAGCACGAGTGGAGGCCAACGGCAGTAAGGCGCAAAACGGAAACAATCCTAACGGCACAGATATAATTACGCTAGAGAAGCTTTTCATACATGATGCCGACGTGTTTCAAACGTCGCTAAATTCTGAGGATTACCTCGAAAGTTTGGCACCGATTATCACTGACGCCTTAAAGGCCAATGCCTTTGCGGATTTCATCAAGAAATTGAACGAGATAGTAGGCGAAAAGAATGATGAGTTAAATGATCTATCTCTCAGTTCCGCCCGTGACATCAACGACTGCATTGACACTATTGACGAGGTCTCCCGGGAATCGAAAGATCTTAGCTCCAATATGGGTCTGGTGAACGATTTTTTAAAGAAATCTGTCCTTGATCTCATTGCTAAAAAGAAGCGCCTCATAAGCAGCAAGGAAACCGTGCGCAAAATACACGAGACTACCACTGTCCTCAACCTTTGCATACAAGTGTTGGAAATTACCAACAAGATCCACGAGTGGATCAAACAACACAAGTATTTCAGTGCTCTCAAACTCACAGACGAGTTGAGCTCGATTCATTTACCAAAAGTACTGGATTTCCTGTTCTCAGTAAAGATCTACGACTCCATACCAGTGTTGACGTCCATGATCAAAGAAGAGAGTTTTGATGGACTCTCCAAATGGATGTCCACACAGATCGAGAGAAAAATCGACGTTATTGGAGACACAGTTTTCATTAACCTTGCAGATCTACAAGATAACTGGGAGCGGCTCCGATCTAATCCCGATATGCCAATGCTTCTACCCCATAGATTGAACTCTCCCGTGGAGAGATCGATGCGAAGCCCTGAGCTCAACCTTGACATATTTGGGTCGCGTGAGTTGAACATTCCTCTTGGCCACGTGTACGATTGTGTGCTCGTTTATCAATCCTTGAATGAACTTCCATTTCTTGCATCTGCATACCATAAGGAGTGGACCAAGAAATACCAGCGAATTATTTACCCGATCACGCTATCCCTCAATCTGAACGAGAAGCTGGCATTATACGCAGAGCCTACGGTGGTATTCCCTGACTTGGCTAGCTTGGCTGCGTACTTAAGGAAAGTTGCTGCTTTCTTTGTCCTCGACAAACAACTCAACACACGCTTGAAATTTGATCTCCGGCATAATGACAATGCGGACGACTTGTGGGAGTCGTTTGCCTTAAAACTAAAGCCGGTTCTTCTACACCATCTCCACCGACAGAAGTTCAGCGCAGATGACCTTGATGCTTTAGCCGACCTCAAGGACTTGATTGGCGACTTCCTTCAAGTGATGGAAAACAGTCACTACAAGATTATTGATTTGTACGAGATTCTTGTGACGATCTTCAAGGACTACTTCGGACCAAATTTGATTAAGCATTTCCGCAACGATTTCTTGGTCTCGATCCAAACTGACCATTACATGCCTTTGGTGGTCACGGACCATGAGGATTATGACAATGTTATGAAGATTTGCTGGTACAAGAGTGATGCTAGTTTCGCACCCAGAAACCGCAAGCCGTTGCCAATATCATTTCCTTTCAGTGAGGACTACGTTCATTATTGCTTGGGCATACGGACCTTGCTTCAAGACATGATTGATTTCACCAGCAAGCACTACAATTGTGATCTCCATGAGATAAATGCGATTATTGTGAATGATGTCATAGAGCGAGTGTTGAGTGATGAACCCGGAGTCGGAATTTGCAACGACATCAAAGAGTTCATTGACCGCAACTCCAATAATAAGGAAATTGTTGCTCAGAGCTACACCAACTTGGAGTACTATCTTTTCAGTTTGTATGAGATTGGTAAACTTATTGATCGGAGACTACGCCTTGTCAACGGGCTTGGAATCATCAACATTGACACCAACTCGACTTTGAAGCTCCAGGCTATTGAGCTTTTTACGAATGTGCGGAAGTTCTCTGAGAATACGATTTTCAAAATGGTGGACCAGAAGTTGCGCGAGCTTCTTGACATGGTGGAGTACGACGACTGGCTCCCCGAGCATGTCAACCTGGATCCCAACTTCTTCATTCTCGACTTCTCGCTTTTCCTTGAGAACTTGTTCAACTCCATTTTCTCAAACTTGCCCACTGCATTCCGCACTCTTGGATTGTTCCGCTCCTACGATTATATCGCAGAGTATTTCTTGGATATCCTCAATAACACGGGTGCATTCAATAGGATCGCCATCCAGAACTTTGACCTTGACATCAAGCATCTTGAAAAGTCGATGGCAAAACTAGCATCGTTTGCAGATAATGAAGAAGGAGGTTCCGTCGCTCTCCAGGCGACTTTTGCCGAACTTCGTCAGAGCATTGATGTATTACTTCTTGAAAACAACGCTGAATTTGAAAACAAGGCGGCGTTTATGCGCAGATTTGACAGGTTAAAATACGAGAACGCCTTGAACCTTCTTCTGAAAATGCATGTGGATGGCGAGGAAATCGAGACTCCGCCGTTATTTTCAGGAGGCTCGACAAGGCATGCATCGCCAGGCTTGGAGCGTGAGGCCTCGATTCTCAGTTCTGCATCGTTTGCTAAATGGGGCAAGAACTTTCGCAAGAATGAGAACTAGGAGCGGTGTTACTTCCACCACATCACACGGTAATACCATGGATTCTTGGCTTGTGTCATGTCTTGTTTAGCTTGAAGTAGTGCGGCCTGCAATTGTGACTCAAGACGGCTGGACTCATCCTTGAGTTTAGTTTCGGCGTCGCTGAACTCCAAGGACAACCACGCAATATTGAAGAGCATGAAGGTTGTGGAAGCTAGAAGAAATGTGTTGAACATTGGATAACGGAAATCGCGTAGTCTGGGCTGTGTATTGCGTGGGAGCAGGCCATCAAAATTCTCCGAGAACTTGACGGCGTATCCGCGGCGAGCCGCCGCTGTTCTGGTCACCCTGGCTAGCATTCTGGTGAAGTGGTTCGAACTGTGCAGGCGTTGGGGTTGATTTAACTGAGATGGCACATGAAACGAAGAGAATTAAAAATGAAACGAAAAAACAAACAAACACACCAAAATAGCTCACCGTCATCTTCATTCCCACATTGAGCAAAAGCCAATGTTCTTCGCTATGCTTTCTGAAGATGTCGTAGTCCTCCCTCCTGCACATCCAGGTGGCGAGCGTTCACACCAACTTCTTAAAGCTCATGTTCAGAAATAACTACGACAACGACTCCGTTACGTATTCTCCTACGGGAAGGCTATTCCAAGTGGAGTATGCGCTTGAAGCAATTAAACAAGGATCAGCAGCTGTGGGAATTGCGTCCGCTAACCACGTTGTCTTGGTGGCCTTGAAGAGAAACGCCGAGGAGCTTGGCTCGTACCAGAAAAAAATCATTAAAGTGGATGATCACATGGGAATTGCGCTTGCAGGATTGGCGCCTGATGCTCGTGTTCTTCTGAACTACTTGAGGAAACTTGCTATCAACTCCAAACTTGTGTTCAACAGACCATTGCTGACCACGAAGGCGGCAATGCAGATTGCAGACAAGGCACAGGAGAACACACAGTCTTATGGGTCTAGGCCCTATGGCGTCGGCTTCTTGATTGCCGGATATGATGAAACTGGATCCCACTTGTATGAATTTCAGCCTTCAGGATCTGTCTTAGAATACTACGGAACTGCGATTGGTGCGAGATCACAGGCAGCTAGAACTTATTTGGAGCGGAACTTAGAGGAGGCCAGAGCGTCGTCGCTGCTTGAAGAGCTCATCATCCACGGTTTGAACGCTTTGCGAGACACATTGTCCCAGGATGTGGAGTTGACCCACAAGAACACATCGATCAGCGTGGTTGGAAAAGACCAAGAGTTTGTTGTCTATGATGACGAGGAGGTACAGCCATGGTTGAACAAACTTAGTCTGACTTCCAATACGAGAAACACCAACGATGATGACGACGACAATGATAACGACAACGAGGACGCCAGTGGAGGCGACGCCAACACGGATGCTGCCGGTGAAGCTGCTGGTGCTGCTCCTGAACCAACAGAAGGGTCCGGCGACCACATGGAGACTGACTAAGTATACAGAGCATCAAATCATTATTCCTCATAAATATGTACACATTTGCAGTAGCTATTAACTTTTCTTGGCTTCTTGTTGCTTACGTGCAACGCTCTGAATAGCTTTCATGCAAATTTTTTGGAGTTCGTTCACTTGCTCGTTCATCTGCGGGACGTCATGGAGGACGCCCTTTTCACGAACGTCGCTCACCTTTGAACGAAGTTCACCAATAGCAACCTCAATATCCTTGATCTCAGCCCTATCCATATACTCCCCGAATTGCAAGATCGCATTCTCAGCATCGGTGCAGAGGATGTCCACGCGGGTGGCATTCTCGACGTGTTGCTTATACTCCGCATCTTTGGCAGCGTTTGCTGAGCTTTGCTTCAAAATCGACTCCACTTCGCTTTCACTCAACCCTGTTTTTCCAGAGATCTGGATAGATACAGCATTCTCCTTGCCATAATAGGGAGAATCCTCAGGGTACGGAGTTTTGTCGGCAACAGCGACGTCAATGATTCCGTCAGCATCTATACTGAAATTTACAGCGATTTGTGGCACGCCTTTCTGATTCACAGGTATATTGGAAAGTTTGACGTTTCCAATCCGCATGTTGTCCTTGACTAGAGGTCTCTCGCCCTGGTACACTCCAATCTCTACTCCAGTCTGACCATCCACTGCCGTGGAAAATATCTGTTCTCGTTTCACTGGAACTGCAGTGTTACGGGGAATGAGTGGGCTGAAAATACCACCGTATGTCTCGATTCCTAGAGTTAGAGGTGTCACATCTAGCAACACCACATCTCTAATTTGGCCAGAAAGTACAGCACCCTGAATGGCGGCGCCAAGCGCAACTGCTTCATCTGGATTCACCTCAGTGTTTGGTTTCTTTTTGAAAAGATTCTCAACCACTTTCCTGATTTTGGGCATCCTGGTCATGCCTCCAACCAAGATTACTTCGTCGATTTCTTTAACTGAGAGCTCAGCGTCTCTGATGCATTTCTTGACAGGATCTATCGTTTTCTCAATGAGGTGAAGGGTAAGGTTGTCAAGCTCTTCTTCGGTCAAGCGCATCTTGATGTGCTTATCACCTGAAATAAAAGGAATGTTGATTTCAGTTTCAGACACATGGGACAATTCGATCTTGCATTTCTCTGCAGCCTCGCGAATTCTTTGTACAGCGAGACCGTCGGTGGAAATATCAATTCCAGTTTTTGTCTTGAAGTCATTCACGATATAATCTAGAAGCAAGATATCGAAATCTTCGCCTCCAAGGTGGGTGTTTCCATTCGTTGCTCTCACTTCAAATACACAATCTTCGATATCTAGAATCGAAACATCAAACGTTCCACCACCAAAGTCAAATACAGCAACCACGCCGTCGTTCTGTTTTCTGTCAATTCCGTAGGCTAACGCAGCAGCAGTAGGCTCATTAATAACGCGAAGTACATCGAGGCCAGCCAATTTGCCGGCATCTTTAGTCGCTTGTCTCTGAGAATCATTGAAGTAGGCCGGAACCGTCACCACAGCATGTTTCACCACTTCGTTGAGATGGTTTTCTGCAGTTTCTTTCATGTTCTTGAGGACTATCGAGCCTATTTGGGAAGGGGAGAATTTGCGGGAGTCTGAGGTTTCGATCCAAGCATCACCAGTGTCATTTGGGATGATTCTGAAAGGGACATTTTTGAGATCTCTTTGGACCTCATCATCTTCGAACTTCCTTCCTATTAGACGCTTAGTGGCGAAGAAAGTATCTTTGGAGTTGATAAGCGACTGCCTTTTTGCTGCCAGGCCAACTAAAGTCTGTCCTTCTTTTGTAAATGCGACGACCGAAGGGGTTGTTCGGCCACCTTCGCTGTTCTCTAGGATTTCAGCTTGCTTGCCTCTGACCACTGCGACTGCGGAATTGGTGGTGCCAAGGTCGATTCCAATAACATTGTGTTTGTTACGGGTCTGCTGAATTATCGCTTGGGCTTTTTTGACGTTGCTCTTTGCGGAGCGTAGTAGAAGCAGCATTGGTGGAGACTGCTTAGTGAGATCGGCACCGAAAACTCCTGGTCACGTGATATCATGGACCTTATGCTGGAGGGCCGGGTCGGGAAAACACCCCAGAAAAGACAGAGATCGCCGCAAAAATCTTACGCGCCCTTTCTGTAGCTCCATGCCTCTAAATGCTGTAGTCATCAATAAATGAAAGAGTTCACTGTGGAGGAGTTTTTTCACTAATGCAGAAAGCAGGAACTCGTTCAACAGGTGAATGTGCTGGGGTTCTTTAGCTCTCATCTTGAAATCGTAAAAATATAAGGTTTTTAAAGTGCCCTTGGTAGAGTTCACCAATAGGTAGTCTGGCAAGGGGTCTCTGTCGTCAAGCACCAATTCGTGCGTCCCAATCAAAGGTGAAGGGAATATATCGTCGTCTTCACCAAACGTTGGGGCTTGGAACACGCGGTGCCAGACAGAACGGTAGAAGCCCTTAGAGTCCTGATCAAGTAGTTTGGCAAAGTCTATGAATAAGGGCCCCTCAAACTGCTCGCTTCTAGGCGGGTGGGCTCGCGATCGCATGTAGCGTGGGATATCATGTCTGTGATCAGCGACATGAAAACTTGTACCTATTAGCGCTATCTGGTGACGGTAGTCTTCAATCAGAAGGTCCAGAATTCCTTTTCTGGCTTGTCGGCTCACTAGCATGCTACCATCATCTTTCATGAAATATTGAGTATTACCAAGAAGGACGTAGTTAGAAGTTGCAAAATATGCAACTTTAACGCAATTGCCCTGGACAAAGATTTCATAACGCAGAAAAACCTTGCACACAGCCTTAGCCGCTATCATTGGTATCACTGATGGAGGAGCTGACAGACCACCGGCGTAGACGTTCAAAATGTTTCCGTCCCAGTGGTTCATGGAGTGATCAGCAATCAATCTCTCGACGCAGACCTTCATTAACTTTGAGATTAGTTCGTGAAGATGCTCAGAATCGGCAAAGCCGAGTTTGGTCATATTGTGCGGCAATCTCTCGGCCACGAGGTTGCAAAGTTCTGTTAATTTGGACCTTCGCACGGACTTGTGATCAAGAGGATCAAGTAGAGTTCGTGCTTGAGCGAAAAGGTACGACTCCATGTCAAATTCGTTTTCCTGTGCCATTCGCCTGATATCCTTGAAACTTAAATTGGTGTGCACTGCCATGAGCCAAAGAGACGCGGCACATAACCTCTGAAGGTTGACAGTAGTTTGGGAATTATCTAGGCTGGTGACATCACTTTGAAGTAAAGATCTGTATGCATCGTGTAAAGTAATTAGCAACATGAAAAGCTGAGTTTCGTCACCGAATCGATGAATCTGTGCTTCTACCTTCTCGGCCACATCTGAATCTTTTTCCACGGTGTCTAGCAACTGCCATACATTTCTAGCATTTCTTAGAAGATTCACTCGAGAGAGTTCGGGAATATCTCGGAATTTGTGGATCCATATATCTTCGTAAACCGAGGCAAACTTTGACCGTACGTAGTGGGAAAGGTGATTGGCAACTCTGAAGCGTGGGGATGGCAATTGGTCAAGCTTTAGTAGGTCTATTATATCGAGGTTGCTTAAAATCTCATCAATGACATCCTGGGGTAAATCTGTCCAGTTCATGGAGTTTGGCGGCCCCAGCGCGGGTAGTAAGATGATCTTCTGCGACTACATGGGAAAGAGAAAACAAGATGGTGGAGGCGGCAACCGCAACAAAAAATACAAAGTCAGTGGATTTCTAGACCCTAATACGACAGGTGTATTCTCCACGTGTCCACGAGGAAGAGAACAGGGTTGCCGCAAAGAACTCGTCAACCTCTTCTCGGAGAAGATCGATGAGTGGTACCCTGACTGGAAAACTCAGAGAGATGAGGAGGAGAAAGGAGAGCAAGAGCAAAATGACGAGACTTTAAGCGTGGAGGACCAGATCAAACTAGAATTAGAGGCTTTGAAATCCGAAAAGGGTTCGAAAAAGTCCGCACATCCTTTGGTGCAACCCATCGAGCTAGATTGTGAGTGTTTGGTGTTTATCAAATTGAGGAGGCCAGTAGTGCCTGTCGAATTCATCCATAGAATTTGCAAGGAAGTGGCAACATCGCAGCAGAAGAACACTCGATACGCCCAGAAACTCTCCCCTGTGACTGACCTGGTATCTGCATCCATGGAGGAGTTAAAAAAATTGGCTACTCGGGTGTTGAAACCAGAATTTCACGCCGAGAACCAGGAGCCTGTGAAGTTTGCCATCCAGGTCACCAGAAGGAACTTCAACACTATCGAGAAAGATGAAATCATCAAAACAATTGCCAACACAGTTGGTCGGGACCACGGGCACACAGTGGATCTCAAAGCATACGACAAGCTCATATTGGTGGAGTGTTATAAGAACAACATCGGCATGAGCGTGGTGCACGACTACCTAAAGTATGAAAAGTTCAACATGCAGCAGATCTTCGAGAAGAACATGGGTGAGGCAGCTCCGTCGCGGGTTGCTGAATCTACATCAAGCAAATAGGCACTGAAAGCAATTTTGGAGAATTTGCTTCGATAATCTCACTAAACTATTGCACAAAGTAGGAACGTTCCGTGATCTCGGTGAAAACCTTCCATCCCAACCAGTCGGCTTCACCGCGAGGTATGAGGCCCATATTGTTCAATTTGTAGACTCCTACTCCCATATTGGCAAGCTGGAAAATCACGAAAACTATCTTAGGAAGTAGGATCTCGCTAGAGTTGGAATTCGTCGTGAGTGGCCCGAATGCTCGCAGAGTCTCCGTGAAAATCGCTTTGAGTGGATTCCAAAGTAGCATGAGCGCCATCATGATTGGGATCATTTGTAAGGAATTGCCGGTAAAATAACTCATGATAAGGTTCATTGGGATGCTCTTAGCGGGACCTGTGGCGATTTCCCATGCTCTCTTCACCTTTAACGAGTCAAGTTCCTTTACCGTTGGCTTTTTGATGGGGGTAGATTTTTTTGACTTTTGAGTGACCACATCAAATCCTGCCGGAGCCACGATGTTGTCCATGCGCGAGACAATACTGGGGTTGGCCACTTCTTTCACCATAGTATGAGTAGCGTGTGTGGTACTGTATGGAGAGCCGTGGATGGAGGTTGGAAGATAACGAGAGAGGTTTTGAAACCTGGCGAAGTTCGAAGAAATTTTTACTTGATTGATCTCAGATTGCCAATTTTTACATTTGTGAGGTAAATCGCACACTCTTATTCTTTTGTTGTGCGGCCAATTACTTGTCCTGTCGCTTCGTTCTCACCTCACTACCATGAACTCTACCCTCAAACTCCAGCACACTGCGCTCCGGCAGATTTACACTTTATCGATAACACTAGCGAGTGGATTTCTTCTCGTCCTCCTACCATCTGTACTTTATGGGGTCTGGTACCCTTTATTAGATGGCCTTATCTGTTTGGGAGCTTACGTTCCTGTGATGGTGACCAAGGCAATTGTCGACAATGGTGGATATGAATACAGTTTTGATCCCGAATCAGCTTCACAGACTCTGCTTTTAAAAGAGGCTGGCCAATTTATTACAGCCACTCTTGTCGCCACCGCTATCTCCATGCCTCTTGTTCTTCATCATTCCAGGATCTTGAATACGAAGGCGGTAGTGATGACGCTTGTGGGTGGCTTCTTGATATATTTCTCAGTCTGGACTTTCTACCGCACTTTCGAACAGCTGGAAGAGTCCGACGATTTGGATGGGGGCGTGATCTAATGCTAACGACATTGAGGGCTGAAGAGTTGATGCAAAGTGTGTTCACAGAGAGTAATTTAAAGATTATGAGGGTTGGTTTTGAATCAATTGAATAGGAATCTTTCAGGACCGCCTATTATTGCTAGCTGGCATATGCTGAACGAAGAAGTGAAAGATGCAAGAAACGCTCCAGAAGCGACTCTTGCATTTCCTTGCAAAAAATAAAAGTTGCACAAATGCTTACGGTTTCTTGCTTTGTTTTTCTCTCTCATGAACCAGAACCACTCGACCTTATCTGTAGACTTATTCATCTCCGTTCGGCATACAGGCCAGTTCCCCAGTTCACCGACAAACTACTCACCATGACAATCACTCAAGAACAGCTAGAGTCCGCGGAACAGCAAATTGTTTTCGAGCACCAAATTAGAGAAAAAGTCATTAACGAGGAGTTCAAAATCTGGAAAAAATCCGTTCCTCTTCTTTACGACACCATCCACACACAAGCCTTGAAATGGCCGCTGTTAACAGCGCAGTTCTTTCCAGGATACACAGTTTCAGAAAACAAGAACTTCATAACTTTAAAACTTGCTATCGGCTCCAACTCTTCTTCCAAGAACGATGTTGTGCAGGTGGCTACGATAGACCTCCCAAGCACACTAGCCCCAAATTACTCTGCATTCTCTCTGAATGAAAGTATACCCGCACAAATCCAGGCTGATGGTGCTTCGCCTATTCAGTTCACGCACAGCTGGAATCATCCGGGTGAGGTCAACACGTTGAAAATTTCCCCTGACGGAGCGAAGATTATCACCTTCGACAACACTGGCACGGTGCACCTCTTCGAGCAGAATAAGGAGGCTTCCTCTGAATATCGCTACCATAAGAGTGAAGGCTATGCCCTCGAGTGGACGAACAATTCGCAGTTCTTGTCTGGCGCTAACGATGGCCAAATTGCTCTCTGGGATGTAGGTACCGCTACCGCTCCAACCAAGACGTTTACGTCTCACAGTGCAGTGATCAACAATTTGAGCCATTCAAAGCCTTCCGAAGTTCTTTTTGGATCGGTGTCTGATGACTTTGAGACTCACATCCACGATATCCGTGCACCCGAAGAATCGCCAGTCATTAAGATCGTGAATGGTCAAATCCAGAATGCTATTGCCTTTCACCCGCTGCTGCAGACTCTCTTTGCTACGGCTGGAAAAGATAATGTCGTGAATTTGTTCGACGCCAGAAAAGTCTCCGAGCCTTTTCGAAAGTTGTTTGGCCACAACGACTCCGTAGTGGGCCTCGTGTGGTCCGGCGAAAATTCGCCCAACTTGCTCAATTCCTGGGGTCTTGACAAGCGAGTGATCACGTGGGATTTGAACGAACTAACTGAGGATTTTGTTTATCCTACGACAGCTGTGATGGACTCTAAAAGGAAACCTAGATCCACCGAGGATCCATGTTTGGCTTTCGTGCATGGCGGACACACCAACCGGATCAATGACTTAGCAGTGAGTGCCTCTATCGAAGGACTCTTTGCTACGGTGGGGGACGACACTCTATTGGAGATTTATAAGCCAAAGTCGAAGGCGGAAGACGACGATGAGGAGGAGGACGAGGAAGAGGAGGAAGAGGAAGAGAGGGAACAAGAGGGAGAGAATGTGGCCGAGGAAGACGAAAAGGAAGGCGACGGCCCTCTAGAAACCACAGAAGGAAACGAAACACCAGAGCTTTCGAAAGACGTCGAAATGACGGATTAGTATTGTACGATTTGCCTACTATATTGTAATATCTGTAGAAGCGCTTAGTCGCGTAGTGCATAGGAGCGCGATCCAACATGACTTCTTACGAAGAAGACCTTCCCATCAGCAGGGATCTTGATTATGAGGAACCTCAAAAAATAAGCAAATCCAGATCTCCAGCAATAGTCGAACCTAAGAGAGTTCGAGATGACTACGAATCTCCCGAAGACTTGGCCAAACAGTACAAGAAGTTCAAGGCGTCGGCTAAATACAACCTCAATTCGGAAGAGCTCTTCTGCATATGTCGAGAACCTGATCATGGAGGAGAGCTTATGATATCCTGCGATGGCTGTGAGGAGTGGTTTCATTTTCGGTGCATGCGTATCGACCCAGCTAATCAGAAACTCTTGGACAAGTTCTTTTGCAAGTTTTGCGCTTGGAAGGGAGTAGGTGTTACAAGATGGAATAGAAAGTGCCGCCGGCCGCCTTGTCTAAAGCCGATCAGAAAAGCAGAGTCTTCCAAATATTGTTCCGATGAATGTGCCATGACTTTTCTCAGGTCCAAGCTTCAGGGAAACGAGGGCCTACCGCAGCTGACAATGAAATTTCTCATCTCATATGCTCCTGGCCATGAGAGATTTTCTTCTCTTGGCACTGTATTTCCAGAACCTCCTGAGGTATCTCTGGGAGATAGGTCCAAGTTTCCTACCGAAGTGCAAGCCCAACTACTGAAAATTGAGCAGAAAATCAAGGCGACTGCCACCGACATCGAGTATCAGCAACTACGCTCTCAGGTATTGGTACGAATGAAAGATTTCGTCAAGGTTGTCAATGAGGAAGTCACCGCTGCGATGGAGGAGCCGGAAGAGACCTCCAAAGCCAAGAAAAAGAAGGCAAAGGCAAAGAAAATTGATCTCTGCTGCTACGATAAATCGTTGAATTCTGAACTTCCGCGAGAGCATTACGAGTCGATCGTTAAATCACCTTCAGCTAAAGAAGCTTTCAAGGACCACATCGACGCAATTGTTCAGCACTTGGCCCAAGCCGATGAAGATGAGCCCTCAGAATATTTGGGGCCCTACTGCCTTAACGACAGAAGAAAATGTCTACGCCATAATGGATGGTTGAATCTCATGAGTGACCAAGTGTGGAAGCGCGCCAAAGAACTCCAAATCCTCCTTCAAAGCCTTGAGAATGAAAGCAGCGAAGTGCTTCGCAGCTACAGCGTGCAAATCTATGAGAATCGCGATTCACAAAATTAATTTTATTTTTGGCCCTGGATCGTGGCCACTATCTTTCGCCGGTGCATGTAAGTCCGGAACTCACACAAGTATATACCCTGCCAAGTTCCCGTGGCAAGTCGTCCGTTCAGAATTGGAATTGTCACCGAGACTCCAATAGTGCTGCTCTTCACATGTCCAGGCATGTCGTCGGGGCCTTCGTCGGCATGGATATAGAAATTGCCCTCTGGAACCATTCGGTCCAATGAGGACGTCATGTCTGTGCGAACGTCAGGATCGCAGTTTTCGTTAAGTGTCAATCCGGCAGATGTATGTTGGAGGAATAAGTTCAAGAGGCCAACCTTGTAGTTCTTGATCTGGGGGACATTCTTAATGACTTCATCTGTGATAAGGTAAGAGCCCTTGGAGCGAGAAGGAAGCGTGAAAGTGGTCTGTTCCCATGACATTGTTGCAGAATTGGATTGACGAAAGTCTATGAAGGTGGTAACTATTCCAGAAGCAAATCCTACATAATCTACGGTTGCGCGCCCTACATGCACTATTCGATGATATAGGCACTATGGTATTATCCAATGGAAAGTAAGCTAAATTGCAACTTTGATAGCCGCAGCTAAACGAGGTGTCTAACATCACGCCTTGACGAAAACAAAACATTTTTTCTGATCGTGCCAGCCGCCCTTGTACTCATCGCTCTGCTCGAAAGTCGCAGCCAACTTTGCATGGGAGACAATAAGTTTGTCGTGGCCCTCGATCTCAAAAATGGCATTATGCCAAGGTGACGGAATGTGTAGCAAATCGTCCTCCTTGTTCTTATCGTGGCCCCTTGTGGTACAGAGGTTCGGGTCCAATAATCGAATACCGTACTTGGGACCAGCGTTGTGATGCGCATGAATTGAGAGTCTTAGGTGGAAGGGGAAGATAAGCTCCACCAAATTCGAGTATGCATCGTTGCGGCGAATCATTTCAAACGCTACTGATGCCACCATTCGCTTGAACTTCTTGCCGGACAACAACTGAGCTTTCCGGGTGTTTTCAAGGTCCTCGAACATGAACTTATTGAACCCCCTGTATAAATAGAGCCTGGGGTGACCAGGAGTCTTAATCTCATCTCTCAAGGTGGACGCATTGTCATCGCATGCCAACATCAATACCTTTCTGTTCAATTCAGTTTGCTCATCCAACTCCGTGTCAAGATAATGATCCAAGCCCACACACTTGAGAATTGGTTCGACTACTTTTCGGCTTGTGCTTTCAAAGCAGTCATTGAGTCCTCTGAAGTATACGCCTTCAAAGCCCTTAGGTTTCACTTTGTGGTACACTTTGATAAGGTGCTCGGTGTACCTGTCCACGGCATCGTCGTCCACATTGATGCAATCGCTAAAGACATGCCCATCACTTACAATGTAAAACTTCAAACCAGGAGGGTACACCTCGCGCAGCTTGATCACAAATTCAATGATCTTAGACACCGCCAACTCCTCCCCCAAATCAGGTGCTGGACTGGCAACTTTGTCGTGATTCGACAGCTTGCACGGAAAAGCTGGAAGAACAACCTCTACCGGTATTTCACGAGACGTGAAAAACTCAATGCTTTTGATGAATGCGTCCTTTCCCTCTTCCCATCGGTCCACCCGGGCCTTGTGCTTAAGAGTGACCTCGAATATTTCGGTAATCTTCTTCGCAGCACTGGTGAATTCGACATATGAATTCAAGCTCAATGACAGAAGCGAACTAGAGACGTTTGGCTCGTCGAAGTCAATCGCAGCATTAGTCAACATGGTCGCCACGAACCAGAAATCAAAGATCAGTGCCTCCATAAGTTCAGTGGCCACTCCAACAATTATTCCATTATTGTTAATCTTCTCAAGGAAGTAAAAGTTTTCGGATTCCCGAACGCGAATTCCAAAACGTTCAGCCGAAGCATTGGTACGTAGAGTGCTCTCTTTCAACTCAGCATTGGCTTCCGGTGAGCTTACGCTGGCAAACCTTTGGGTACGAACGGTGGTGAAATCAGTGCCTTTACGACTGTATATGAAATGAATATTTTCGAAGATGGTTTTTGGATATTCTGTTATTGTCATAGTTTTGACTTTGATTTATTTTCAAGTGTCTCGGTGTACTTTTTGTAGGGCTCGCTGCATGTTCTATGCTCCAGCACTTTCCCAGAGCCTTTGAGGGAGCCAGAAACATTTCATAAGATCTATAAACACAAATTTCCAAAAGTATGCCACAGTAATAGAACTGCAATCTCTGTGAAGGAACGGTCCGAGCGCCTTGCAGATACTCCATTATAGGTAAGAATTGAGTAACTGCACTGTTCTTCTTGTGCTGCCCATAGAATACGAAAGAAGGCTGCTCACAAAACGAAATTTGCCTTTTCACGTCGATTTGAGATTTTCAACGAATTGCAGGGCAGCCTGTGCAAGTTTGTTTGAGAATGGTGAGCTGAATTTGGAGCAGATGGAGCCGGGGTCGAAAATTCAGTCACAGTTTCAGGGGTGTGGCATCGTTCACCAAGAAGCTGTGCGACCGAGGAATCCTGAGAACATAACGATAAAGACTGACGGTGAAGTTTCCACACTGCTTCCTGTAATCGAAGTGCTGAGGCGCACTTTTTAGGACATGATTCCTTCAAGAACGGATGTAAAAGAGCCTCAGATGCAGTAAGTCTCTTGGCAGGATCTAGTGTAAAACAGGCAGCAATAAAATCCTTTGCAAATTGCGGAACATTCACCCAATACTCTTCGGGTTCGAAGATGAAATCAGCCTTTTGAATTAGTTCGCGAGTCTCTGCATCGGTATCGCAGTCAAATGGCATGTAGCCACAGAGCATAAAATAAGTGAGAACGCCTATTGCCCACATGTCAACAGGAAGTCCGTATCCTGTTCTCTGCAACACCTCTGGAGCCAAGTAGCTTAAAGTTCCACTGCAGTCGGTGGGAACGTCGCCCTTGTGTATGTGCTTTGCGAGTCCGAAATCTGCCAATAGTAGATCCTTGGGATTTGAACCTGGTTCTGTGAATAGAATGTTTTCTGCTTTAATGTCGCGATGTGCTATGCTGTTCTTATGCAAATGAGCAACTGCACTAACGAGCGAATTTAGCACCTCACTAGTATCAACGAACGAAAGTTTTCCCTTTTTAACCACACGCTCAAAAAGCTCGCCACCAAGGGCAAGGTCAGTCACTAAGTAAAATGCCTCGCTTGTCTCGAAGTAGTCTATCATCAGTAGGATGTTCGGATGCTCGTTCAGGACTGCTTTGAGGACCTGGAACTCGGATTGAATCATCAGCTCGATTCCATAAATGAGCTTCTTGTTATACTTCTTCGCTGCGTAGTGTGCTCCAGTTACCGAGTTCTTGCACTCATACACTTGAGAGTAGGACCCGGTGCCTAGGACAGCCTTTGCAAGAATATATGGGCATGCGTTATTGAAAGCATCAGATGAAGATCTTGTAATCTCCACAGAATGAAATTCTGGCCATACTTCGTTGTCCATGGTGTTGATAAGTAGGAATAGTTAGTGTTGCACTTCTCTCGGATAAAAAGCACGTTATCTTAGATACTGCAGTCCTGCACAAAAGAGAAAATAGCAAGAGTTTTTCCGGCAGTGCGGGGTGGTCACGAGACTAAGAGACTAGGCTCCGCCACTCGAACAGAAATGCTCGATTTCGATGCCAAGCTTTCAAAATCGCTACGATAAGCCCCGTATTTCATCGCCGTATCCTCTCGTCATGCTTGGTTGCTGTATACCCCGCGTTCGAATTCGCACTGCCTGGGTGATCTGATTCTGCACCTCACCTGCAGAACAATGATCGTGTTCTCACACAAATGGACAGGTATTGGCATGGAACATGTGACATGTGACCATATACCTCCACTAAAGTCTAAGACTAGCAAGGGTTTATCTTTTTACTTTTTCGTGGAAAAGATGTTATTCAGTTTTGATGCAAAGAATCAAAATCGTCATAATTTGGGGCCATCTGTCACTAGATTGCCAGAACAATCCTGAAGTTTCCTAAAAGCGGCACAATGATTTCCAAATCAATCTCCGATTAAAGGAGTAGAATCGGAGCGGACGTATATCCATTAGCATGACACCAATCGGGGTAGACTACAGTTTCCAACCAGTACTGTGCATAGAAAGCTGTGTGCAATTCGCTTTTTCAGTCCAATACGAAGCATCTTGTCGCAAAGTTAGACTTGTTTTAGCTATGCAAATTCTCCATTACATTTGTTTCCTTGAGTTGTTCAGTGGTCTACTCCAGTCACGTGTCGGGCACCGCACGTGACCACATCGCATCGCATTTTTCGATGAGCCCAAAACCTACACCACTACCATGGACGGAAAACTCAACTTGGCGGCATTGAAAGAGAAGGTGTCCCTGAAGCTTCAGGCGTCGGCTCAGTCGTCCAAGTCGTCGAAGACTACGAATAATAAGACGCTGAGTTCCAAGCCCAACTCGAAGCCCCAGAATGCCGAAAGCAAGTCGAAGAGGCCCGATAAAGGCAAACTGCATAAATCCAAGAAAGCCGAAGTCAAATTGCCGTCACCAAAAGCTTCAACTCCTAAAACGGAGTCAGGATCCGAAATTCTCAAACGTGAAGCCATGGCAATGGGTGCTTCAGTTGATGATCTCAAGCTAGTCGAGGACTTAGATGACGAAGGCAGCGAAATCGAATTCGAAGTGCAGAAATCAGATAACGGGCTCAAGTCAGAATTGGCATCTTTCGTGAAAACTCTTGGAATACCGCAGGAAGTTGAAGTTGTAGATGATGATGAGTTGGTTTCATCAGAAGAAGATCAACCTCCGCAGCTTGAAGAAGAAGAGGACGAGGAGGAAATCGAAAATCAACAGGAGTCTGAGAATGAGGATCAGAATGTTGTCGACGAAACAGCAGATGCTCCAACTTCTGCACCACCTGCACAAGTTGAAGTACTGAAGTTGAACTTAAAGAGCAAAGACAAGATAACAGACCTCAGCAGTGTCAACACCGCGAACCTTGATCTTGATGTCAGATCCGATTGGTTCAATATCGAACTTGATGAAGTTACAGATGCCGTAAAGCCCGACCGTTTTGCTGTGGAAAGACTCACCGAACGTGGTCAGGCTTATCTTGATAAAGAAAATTCCCTGTTTTTGGAAGAATTCTCTTCGCGCAGCTCCCAAAGGAAGTTTTTGTCGCAGATTCTTTCCGACGGTACTTTGAATGATAAAATTTCTGCATTGACCTTGTTGGTTCAGGAATCACCCATGCACAACCTCAAAGCGTTTGACACGCTTTTAGGATACTGTGACAAGAAGTCGAGAACAGCAGCTCTCCAGGCAATTGCATCCATGAAGGATCTCTTCACCAACTCCTTGTTGCCAGACAGAAAACTCGTTTCGTTCAAGAAACAGCTCTTGAGCAATTCCATGAGCGACAAGAACCTTGCCGTTAAGCTCTTCGAAGACCATTTGAAGACCTCGTACTTCAAGTTCATTGAGATTCTAGAGAGATTGTCTCAGGACCCCGTTTTACACATTCGTATGAATGTAATTACGCATATTTTTGACCTTTTGAAGGCGAAACCTGAGCAGGAAGCCAACTTGCTTCGTCTTGGTGTTAACAAACTTGGTGACAAGGAAAACAAGGTTGCAGCGAAAACGTCGTTCCAGATTTTGCAACTTGAACAAGCTCACCCTGCCATGAAGAAAATTATTGTCAATGCGGTGAACGATGCGGCACTTCAAAAGCTGACTGACTTCCACTCTCAGTATTACACTGTGTTGACACTCAACCAGACAATTTTAACGAAGGCTGATGCCGACTTGGCCAATTCTTTGGTCAAAGCCTACTTCTCGTTATTTGAGAAGATCTTATACGAGGCAGACCCAGCTTTCAAGGACAAAAAGGACGACTCCGTCATTGGAACTTCAGAACGTGGAAGAAAGAACAATAGAAAAGCTGTCAAGAAGGGTAAGAAAGGAGGAGTGTCTGTCAAAGCCACCGAGAAGTCTGCGGAAGAAGTGATTGAAGAAAAGTCTGCGAAGATGTTCTCTGCTCTCCTCACCGGATTGAACCGAGCTTTTCCCTACTGCGATTTGCCCTCCGAGGTGTTTTTGAAGCACCTTGACACTCTTTTCAAGATTACTCATTCTACTAACTTCAACACCGCTGTGCAAGCCTTAGTGCTTGTCCAGCACATCGTTACAGCCCAGGATTTGGATCAAGAAAGATACTATCGTACTTTGTACGAATCTCTCTTAGATCCCCGTTTGGTGAACTCGCTGAAGCAAAATGTGTACTTGAATTTGTTGTTCAAGTCCATCAAGGCAGATGTCAACAATAAGCCAAGAGTGTATGCATTCGTCAAGAGAATTCTTCAAGTCTCGGTCCATTGGCTCAAGGTAGGTGTTGTTACTGGTATGCTCTATCTATTGATTGAAATCAGAAAAGTTGTGCCCGAGATTATGAATCTCCTTGATGTGGTTCAACCTACAGCAGAAGGCGAAGAAAAAGTTGAGCAATATGATCCGCTCAAGAGAAACCCAACCTATGCTAACGCCGACAAAACCAGTCTTTGGGAGTTGCTGATTTATTTGAATCACTACCACCCTACAGTCTCAATTTATGCCGACGCGTTCATCAACGGCACTCCTCAGGCAAAACCAGACCTCAACCTCTACACTTTGGCTCACTTCTTGGACAGATTCGTTTACAAGAATGCCAAACATAAGCCAGTACTTAAGGGTCTGTCTATCATGCAACCTTTGGGTGGAGCACACACAGGAAACATGTTAATGAGTGGACAATCTCAGAGAGAGGTTCCAATGAACACTATTGACTGGTTGTCGAAGAAAACAGAAGAGATTAGACCCGACGAGAAGTTTTTCCATCAGTATTTCGTGTCTCATGTTCATAAGATTCGCAACAAGAAGGTTAGCGCAAAACAACAAGATGATGAGCTGGATGAAGAGGATGGTGGTGAACAAGAGGTGTGGGATGCATTGGTAAAATCCAGGCCTGATGTTGAAGGCCCCGATGAAGACGATGACCTCGACTTCTCAGATCTTGAGGCCGAGTTCTCTGATTTAAGTGACGACGAAACACCAGCGAACGAAAATCTCGAATTCGATGATGACCTGGACCTCGAAAGCGAATTTATGAAGGAGGTTGTTGGAGGCAACGGAGCCGATGAAATCGAAAGCGATGTCAGCCTCGAGGAAGATGACGATGAAGATGATGAAGAGGCAGGCGAGGAAGTACCTTCTAAAAAGAGAAAGGCGGATGAGGAGAAGTCAGGTAAACGCAAGAAATTGCTGTCTCTTCCGGTTTTCGCATCCGTGGACGAATATTCCAAGTACCTTTCCGATGATGAAGAGTAAAACGAGACATACAAATGGGATAAGGCGAATACAACAAAATCAGCATCAAAATTACTCGTAGAAACGCAAGTGACTTGTCTCATCTGCGCGTCCCGATCAAATTTGCCGGTTTTCATGACGGATGTGTCAGATGGGGTAATATTCCGGACTGCACAGCCATAATTCCGATGCAGAAGAAGCGCATTCATGCAAAACGCATCCCATCGAAGAAACAACCGCGTGACTTCTTCTTTTCTCTAGAAAAACTCTCGAAATGAACCAGATATTAGATGGGCTATCAGCAATAACAAACCCATACGATATCCTTATTGCCAGCTCCGCTGGCGAAGCCTTTCATGCAATGATGGAGATTTTCGCCGGGCACAACATCATGGCCGATAGAGTCAGCGAAGGGAAACTTCTAGTTAGAATGATCGCCAACGATGCTTCCGAGATTCCCCAAAATAACCAGTCTTTTCAAAAAATCACAGTGCTTGTTGGCCTCAGTTTTGAGGACCCTCACGGCTCAACAAGAACAAGGCAGATTCGAAACGCCGGATCGGTTCTTCTAGTTTACGATGTCACAAGTCATGAACTGTTGGAAATTCTTGAAAGCCTTCATGAAACTTTGTCCGTCATCCGCAGACACCAGCAATTGCCAGCAGTAGTTGTCGGTTTGAATGCGGAATGCTACGATCAGCGACAAGTCACTTACGCGGAGGGAAGCTCCTTCTGCAATAGAATTGGCGGATTGGAATTCTTTGAAATCTCAAGAATGGAGGAGAGTCAGATTACTCCAGTATTTGAGCCCTTAGTCGAGCATGTATTGCTGCATAGAAGCCTTCTGGAACAAAAATCTCGTGATTTAAAAAGCATAACTCTGACCCCATCTCAAGATAAAGAATTTACTGAATCTCCACAAACGCTCGAGGAGAAGAGCGCCGAAGAACAAATTCCCAGTGAGCCCTCGGGAGAGAGGACATCTACACATATACCTGCGGAATCGGGCATTGATTCCAACTTACACACAACCCGCGGTCGCCAGATACCGCTGGTCGAACAAAAGGCTTCCAAGAGCTGCTGCATCATCGCATAATTATAGTCATCATTACACATACCAACGTTTCTCACTCTTAGGATTTAAACTGGGGCTTCGTCAGCAATATGGGAGAAGCCTCGGAACTGCTCTTGCATCTCTGACGTCAACACGGTTTCCACAGGAGTCAATCTAGGAGTCTCAGAGGTGAACTCCTGGTCGAAGTTGGATAAGTCGACATCGCCATTAACCTCGGGCAAGTATGGGGGTTGAATTCTCATGTTGAGGACGTCGTCAAAGTTGACGTCGGCAAAGTATGGGTGCTCCATGATTTCAATAGCGTCTCTCTCACCACTGCCCAATCTGAGGGATGGATCCTTTGTCAAAAGCGCCTGCAAAACAAGAACGGTCTCTCCCGGCATGCTGACAGGATATTTCACCTCATCGTGTTCAATGGCGTTAAATACATCGTCCTGATCGTCACCTTTGAAAGGACTCTGACAGAGCAACATCTGGAAAATTAACACACCGAGAGCCCACCAGTCAACAGACCTGTCATATTGTTTTCCAGCAACAATTTCGGGGGCCATGAAATCGGGAGTTCCGCAGAAAGTTCCAGTATTAACACCGTGCCACATATTCTCCTTACACAAACCGTAGTCGGCAATCTTGATGTGACCTTTGGTGGTGAGTAAGATGTTATCGAGTTTCAAGTCACGGTAAACGATTCCGTTGTCGTGGAAGTACTTGAGAGCCAACAAAACCTCACAAGCGTAGAACTTGGCCCGTCTTGCAGAAAATCTTGACTTTTGAATGTGCCACATTAAATCTCCGCCGGACACGTACTCCATGACAAAGTATATTCTGTTCTCCGTTTGAAAGCAGCAATGCAAATTCAATAAGAAAGGATGCATCTCTTTGTTGGCTGTGAGAAACACTCTCTTTTCAGACTTCACACTCTCAGCCTCTTCGTTTTCGACAATAAAGTCTTTTTTCAAGACCTTGATTGCGCAAAGGTTTTGCGTGTGTCTAGATTCGGCCAACATGACTTTACCAAAGTTACCCTTACCAAGTACAGCCAAGAACTGAAAGTCATCCAAACCGATCTTTCTCCGGCGCCTGCGTCTGTGTGAGCGACTGCCCGATTCGCGACTAGAACTGGCGACTTCTTGCTCCTTCACGCTCTCAGAAGAAGGTTTGTCGTTGATGGACGCAGAGGTTCTGTCGTCAACGATCTGCGATACGTCATCGTTGTACTCAAAGTTTTCGAAGGGTTGCTGGCGAGGATCGGAAGCCCTTTCAGCGGTCTCGAAAGGATTCTGTTCCTGAATCAGTTCCTCGGGAACCTGTTGGTGATACCCGTATTCTGGATAATTTCTCTGGTTGTAAATGTGACTACCATAATCACCAGCTGCATTCAAATCCTCAGTAGGAGCCTGAGGTGGGGGCCTTCTCCCTTGACGAGCGTGGGGTACCTCCACACTTGGTTGAAACTGGTGTGTCGAAGTGGTTTGCAATCTACTTTCGTAGGCCTTGTCTTCATCGTCCTCCAAATATTCCAGCCTCTGAGCCTGCTGCGCTTCATAGACTTGCGACTGTTGCGAGGAAGATTGCAGCGACGGGTGTGAGCTATCTTGCATACTTGGTCTGCTGGATGGAATCACAGGTAACGATTGTTGGCCCTTAACCTTCAATGGGGAGGACGAGTGTTCCCTCGATGAAGGGGGTAAAGCAGGAAGTCTCTCCTTTGGCTTCGCAGGTAGGGCTTTCGCGTTGGATTTCGTTGACTTTATGGTCATTAAGATCTTGTTGGCCATGTCCATTGACATACCACAGAAGTCCGGCACCAAATGAGTACACTGTGCATGGCACATGACACCACACTCCGAGCACTTGCGGACATTTTTCTTACCCCATGGTAATATGTGCCCACAATGACAGCACCACTTAGTACCCCTATTCAGAACAGGTTCGAACCTATGCGGAATTCGATGATTCAACTTCGCTTCGTCATCATCAGTAGTACTAGATTTCGAAATACACTTGGTGACGACCTTTTGGTAACACTTCTTGTGGCACAAAAACCGACAGTCCTGACATTGGAAGCCGGTATATCTCAAAAATTCTCCACACAATGCGCAGCACATAATGTTGTAAAACTGCTTTTGAACAAACTGATGGCCATGCTGCTCGAATACTTCTTCTTTCTTCTGTCTAATGGCACCATGACGGCCGATGGCGCCCATGAGACCGAATTTGCTTCCAACAATGGAGGATTTTTCGAAGTAGAAACTAATAAGGATTTGACCGACAGGCTCAAGGTTGACCCACGCTGATACATGGAGAGCTTTGTCGCTATCGCCAGTTCTGGTTTGAGTAGGGTTTGAATTCGCTTCAACAGGAGGCTTCTCAAATCCAGAGGATGCCGGAGTTACCAGCGATTTGAATCCTTGAGATGACTGTAAGTTAGAAGCGGAATACCAACCCTCGCTAGCAGATTCAGCTGCTACTTTTCTCTTTCTGATCTCTTCGGCAATGTCGGAAAGTAAGATCCAAGATAAAGCAACTGGAACTCGCAGATTACCAACTTTGTCATAAACTGTGATTTCCAACTCATGAGCTTTGTCGACATCGATGGTATGTTCCTCGTTGAATTTTCCAGAGCGAGAGCCGTTTGTCCGGACTCTCTCCACATCATCAATTTTGATCGAAATGATACTTTCGGGTTTCTTATTGAACATTGGCAGCGCGATGTGATCGATGTCACGAATGCAGGTGATGTAAGTCGTAAGTTTACCCGTTAAGGGTTTACGAGCAAATTTTGGGGCGTTCATGATTTCCAAGTCCCGGTTAATCTCCTCCACGTTGACATGCATACCCTGATATTTCTTCAACGACTTGTTGAGAAGTTGAATGCGATGGTCCGACTCGAACTTGCCACCTTCTGCTGCATTTGAGGATGATTTGTCTCCATCCATGAGATACAACTGTGAAATCTTCTCGTTGGCTTCCCTGTACTTGTTCTCCACCTGCAACTTGAATTGAAGTTGTTGAAGCATGTACTGGATTTTATGCCCAAGAGATGGACAATCGTATTTAATAAGATCGAACCGGGAATATAATGGCTTCACCGAGGAGGTCACGCGAGGACGACCTCCTCCATTTGGCGTCGGGGAAACAACGTGAGTGTCTTTTTGGCCCTGAATCAGAAGCTTTTCTAAGGTCTCTTGAAGATAGTTGATATTCGTCTGAGTTTCTCTAATCTGATTGTTACATCGCTGGATGACTTCCTCATTCGATGTGTTTCGTTTCACCGCCTGGAAACCCTGAATGAGCTTGATCTCTCGATCGATCTTGCCTCTAATATCGCTTAGAACTTGATCCTTGGGTTTTTCCATGATGAAAATTCGATGACAGATATGCCTGGTTTCAGCCGCGGTAGGAACGTCCTCTTTGGCGGTGGAGGTGTTGGAGGACTTTGTGTTGACGATTTTCCGAATCGAGTTAGTAAGGACGCGCTCACGTGACTTGATCTGTCATATTACATGCGTACCCCTGACGGGGCTTACTTAAGATTAGAGAATTGGAGCCTAAATTAGCAGTATCTTTTTATTTACTGTTGCATTTGCAATTGCAATCTGGAACAGGACACACGTAGTGTTTGCTGAACCATTCTTCGGCATGTCGAGCGTGGTAACCATGGCCACAACTTAGACAAAAACTGAATTTGTTGCTGAAATTTTGATGAAGTATCTGATAACCCGAATCGGATTCTCCGGCATTCATCCCCGCCGTAGGTGCCACGGGTGTCCCCAAAGACATAAGACAGATCGAACACCTAGGCAACGGTGCCCCGCAATGAGAACAGACTTTTGAGCCTCTCTGGTCTTTGAGATTGAGACGGGCGTTAAACTGTTTGAATATCAACTGGGCGTTGGAAGCGGCCTTTTGCTTGGGCTGATTTGAGTAGATGCTCTTATTGCACCGAAGACACTGCAAATACACTTGTCTAGGAGCTGACTTCATAGTGGTCGAGCCATTCGAAGTTTTCGAATTTCGGGCCCTCTTTACATCAAAAATGGCTCTCGTTTTAAACATGTTCCACGAGTTGAGAAGCTCTCGATAGCTGTCGATCCAGTGATCTACCCTCCGGTCTCTGAAGTATCGAGGCACGGCATACTGAGCCATTAGTGCCGCAGTTTGAACATCAGAGGTTCTATCAACATAAGACTGGAGCAAGTCAATTCCTCTAGGAGTCAATCCAGTAAGCACCACTCCTTCCAACTCTCCGCGAGCAACAACAGTGTCAGCGACACGCTCGAGATACTTGCTCAAATCTTTGTCAGATAGAAATCTTATAGCAATTCCAAGTCTCTCGCGAAGCGGCAATGCGTGCTCGTCCAACACATCCCACCAGTCATTATCTGAGATGAAAGCAAATATGGCCCGAAGATACGGATGTTCAAGTTCCAGGGCCAAGCGGCGGCATTGATCGTTCCATGGCAGATTGACATTCGAGTCCCTGTATGCCAAATATCCTGCCACTGCTGTTGACATAATTTGAAGTCTCTCCTTCTTCAGTTGGGCAAGAATGGCGATTGCTCTGGGCACATCATCGCGGAATACAGCCCAGGCTGCAGCTTTTTCAACCTGACCTATGGAAACGAGTTCTTCAATTTTGGCGTCAAACTCCTGTTCTGTGAGATACCACCCACTCACGATCAAGCAGAGCTTGCGCTGAATTTTGCGGTCACTCAGGTTAAGCACATTTATACCGGCGGACTTCTCTCCTTTTTTGGAGACAATTGCCCTTACAGCCCGATTCAATTCCTGCTCCGAAATTTTGGTCTTCTGCTTTGCTCGATTCTGCCCGACAAGTTCTTCGGAACCTTTCCACATGGCCAACACGCCAACAAATCCTAGATCTACTCCTTCTCTAATCATAGTTCCTTTTTCCAAAGACTTTTTCGCAAGAGAAAGCCATTTCCATGTGTTCCGTAGTGACAAAGATGCCCCTGCTCCTTCTGTTTGAGTCAAGACACTGACATTTTTGTCGCATTCCACTCCATATCCCAATACCGCGCGCTGGCGGATAACAGAGCAAATGTCTTTATTCATGACCTCAGAAAGATGGAGTACCTGCTGAAGGGGAACATATTCATCTTCCAAAGATGCTTTGCGATCCTCGTGTCTGTAAATTGCTCGCAGTGTGCTCAGTTGTTCAGTACTCTCATCATCTCCGATTGTTGATGTAATCTCTTCGTATGGTCTAGCAGGATAGGCCGGAGCCCCTGGGGTAGGTCGCATTGCCTGAAGTCCGCTCTGCTCTTGTGGAATATCTGTAAATTCTGTACTGGTACCTTCAGGTCCAGTGATGCTAAAATCGTTGTATGAGTTGAAGTCAAGGCTTTCTATACTTTCCACCGCGGGCATTCTGAAAACAGATCCCTTCTCCCGCATGCAAACAAAGTTCGTCGAAGTGCTCGATGAGGTGTCTGGCGAGTAGTCAAATGAAATGACCCTGGGATAATCTGATGTGTTGTCAAGGACAGCTGAAACAAAAAGAGAGTCATCTCCAACATCATAAAGCTCAGCGGCTTGTCTTTTGAGCTTCTCTCCATAACCTGTTGTGAACGTAGGCTCTCTTTTTTTATCCATTCTTGGAGCGCATCCGGTATTCCAACGCCGGATCAAATTGCCATTGAAAATAGCAGCAAATTCTCCGCGACGGATAGTGGAGTACCTGAAGCACGGTGAAAGTCCTCGCCTCAGTGACTCAGCGAGTAGTTTAGGAAACACAAGTACTGGCGATTCTGATGTCGAAAGAGGTTTCGACGACTCTGTTAACTTTCGGCGGTCCCAAATGGCAACTGTTCCATCCTCACCATGTGAAGCAAATGAGGTTGACTGAAAATGATCCAAGCACAACCCCATGGTGTACTTGGTAGCCACTTGAAAAACTGGCGATGTTTGTGCGTCCCTGAGATCGAATTCTCGAAGAAGCTTATACCCTCCTGCAAGGAGAAGTTTTCCAGAAGGATCATAGGCATCGAATTGAGCCGATAGAGTTGCTTCATTCGCTAGGAAGGAGTGCTGAGGGCGGATTCCGCTATTATCATCCGTATCGACAGAATCGCCAAACAAGCGGGCGTATTTTGTGACATCCCAAACTTGAACCGAGCTATCCTGTCGACTTTTGTCGAAACTAGCCGCAATCAAGCCCTCGTCATTGAATGCCAATGAGTTACATGGCCGGTTGTGTTTTGATTGAAGTCTTAGCAAGCTACCCTCAGGCTTCGTAATGTCAAATATATGGACATTTCCATCCATTGTTCCTGCACCAGTCCAGCCAACATGGTTTCGCAGGTACGCTATGCACTGAATGTGTTCGACGCCAGTGTGTGAATGAACTTTGACAATTTCATTGGATTCCACCAAGGGATCGTCGTGGTTAGTCTGAAATACATTGATCTCATCGCCTGAGGGGTTCACTGCAAGAAATCTTTGCTCGTACCCAAGGTCCCAATTGAGAGCTCGAAGTAGAGTAGCACCCATCTGGAGTAGGTTGATACTGGATGCAGGCAACGTCAGATAAGATGTAGCAGTATAATTGCAATCGATACAAATCTTGGCTACGTTCCGATTATTCTTACTTTATATTTCTTTTATATTCTCATGATTATCGAACGAGAATTTATGGTACACACGAGGACGACGTATCGACCTCGCTATCAAACCAGCGCCTAGGTGCTGGCATGCTAAGTGCGTGACGCCAAGTTCATCTTCGATGCTATCCTGTCACGGCGAAGCTGGATTGCCTCTTCCTCTTGCCTAATAACGACCATTACAATCTCAATGAAATTCTTAAAGCCCTTTCTGGATCCTTTGACTTTCAGAATGTTCAATGAAGACGTGTTCACAAGATCGGTGATCTCGATTGCAAAGCAGAGTTTTCTTCCACGAGCAAACCGCGAGGGAACAGTTCCGCTTATTAACGCAAATTCCTCGTCCACAGCGACTTTGGTAACCGACCCCTCGATCTCCTTCAATTTGAGCTGATTTTTGATAACTCTCATAAGTTCCACAGAACGCAATTTCGTATCCATAACGAACGTTCTAGTGGGTGTAGGCTCTTTCGCGGCGGCGACTTCAGAATTCTTTTGTTTCTCAAACGACCTTCCAAAGCTGCTGAGCAATTGTTTGAACCAGCTTTGGCCAGACGAGCTCTTTTTGTCTCCTTTAGACTTTGGAGCAACAAACTTCTTGGCATTTGAGTACATTGAAACTCCGGAGAAACGGTTATGGACGCCAGTTTTTTCTTCCCCGGGCCACGCAGTTGTCTCGGGGGCCTTTGGAGCAGCTCTCTTGGGCTTTAAGCTGAAGGCTCTCGCGACTTCCTTAAGGGTTGTTTGGCGTTGAGTACTAGGAGGAATTGTCTCCACTTTTTCTTCAGGTTTAGGGGGTGCTTCTTCCTCAAGGAAATCGTTGACCTTTAAGGAGCTGAAAATCTGTGAAGAAGCTCTCGAACGTCGAAGACCACCACGGACAGTGCTGCTTCTTCTCGAACCAATGTTCAACGTATCATCTCTGTTGAAAGAGTTGCTAGTCAAATCGTCGTCGTCCTCGTCATCAAAAGACCCTAAAGTACTATGATGCTCACCCTCAAGTTGTGAGATGGATCCCTCCGCAAGCGATGAAGAGTCCAAAATATGTATGTTCGAGCTTTCTGCCTTGAAATTGGACTCTTGTTCGTTGTCGCTTGTAACCTCAATCTCTGTTTGTGAGATCACCACGCTCTTCCTGCTCTTATACAACGTTTCGTACGACTTATACATCGACTTGATAGACCGCACATTCTCCGGCTTTATCAATGTGTCGTGTGAGCCCGCACTGACGCTTCGTTGGGATGGTTTTCTTGTGTTCCCGCTTTGATTTGCCCCCTTGGAAGCAGAAGCCAAAATTGGGCCGTCTGAAACAGAATCCTTGTGATCTGCGAGAGTAGAGCCAGATGAGGTGCTGAGGCCAGAATTCTGATGCTGTGTTGGTTCCAGATTCGCAAGAACCAGCTCCTCGCCCAAAGCCAGCTCCTCGGCTAAAGCCAGCTCTTCGATAATATCGCTTGCTCTTTTATCAACTGATATTCCTAAACCTAGCATGGTTGTTGCATTCGATGCACCAAGGTCTTGACTTTTTAACGACCCTAAGCTGTTCCTCGACCGCTTCACGACTGTTTGAGACCGGGAAACATTCTCCATTATTGTCAAATTAGCAGAATCAATGTCTTTGTTGAGAAGACCATTGAAAGTGATGCGAGAGAACCTTGGATTGGGAATGAGATCAGGCTTAGAGTGAATGCTCATTCGCGTGAGGTTACCATCGCCACAAGTTTGCGATTTAGTCGAGTAAGCCTTCAGTGAGTCTTCGTCAATAACATTCAACATTGACATATAAGTATGCTCTGGTTCTTGCTCACGTGCCTGAGATCTCAAAGTGGGTAGACTCTCATTATCAACGCCTGCGTCTGATGAAACACTGCTAGCAACCGGGCTACCGGCCTCTTGAAGTTGATTATTTTTCCCCGTCATGGCTTCCCCGTCACTCAACGAGAGTGCGAGGTTGCGGGATGTCGAACTCTTCATGAATTGGCGAGAACTTGAGGCCAGAATGGGTGACTTTGCCTGTGCCACTTCGATGCCAAACTTCTTAAGAACCACTTCATTACCACGCTCCACCTGTTGCGAAGGCTTGGCGTAGAGCGACCTTGCTCTCATGACAGAACCGGCACGAGGATCAAGGGACGAGATTCGGGGCTCAGGTGTCGATACAGCTCGGGAAGATTCCAACTTTGCAATCTGCGCGAGAGCCTGCTTGGACTTTTCTTGCAAGATCCTGGACTGACGTTTCTGCTCTTGCTCAATTTGGCGCTGGTGCTCAAGCGCCCTTTGATGCTTTTCCTCCGCAGCTTTCCTCCTGACCTCGAGTTGCTGATATTCTCTCTCACGCTCGTCATTTCTACGATGAACTTCCTCCGCTAGTTTTCGCTCCATTTTCTCCACTTTACTGAGTGTTGGCTGTTTTGGTGTGGTCTGGGAGCTCGCACGAAGTGCCAGCAGACTGCCACTTAAATTTCTGTTCGACTGCTGTAACTGCTTTAATTTTGCAATCGTATCCAGACTTTTCTGAGTCTTCACAGAAACATTATAGACACTTGTGGGGGTCTCTTGAGAGCTGAATAGACCCAGTACCATTTTCTGGAAGTTGGCAATAGAAGGCTCCCTCGCGTTTTCGTTCTCTTTATTGTCGGTATTTTCAGCACCTTCTGCTAGCTGTGACAAGTTGATGTAGCCAGGAGTTAGCTTCCTCGTTATAGCCTTTCCATCTTCGAGCTTCAACGCTTTGGCGTTGTTAGATGTGGGCTGCAAGGCTCTGCTCTTGCTGCTCTTGCTGTTGACTGAGGAAGTTGAGTTGTGTTGAGAGATTACCTGCTTGTTCAAAATCGTCCTCTTGTTATGGGCATTTGACACCGTGAAGGACGTGTTCGTGATGTTACTGAGCACGCGCTTCTTGCCTGATGAGTGCGAAGCTGTTGAAGTCGACCGCGTTATCTTCTTTGTACGCTCCTTTTGGGCCGAGATTGGGACCTTCGTGGTGGAGGAGGAGTGAGGAATGGTTTGCTTAGATTCGGAACCTGTGAGGTCAGTGTCATCGTCAACGTAATTCGAAGGCCCGGATGTATGCGAGTGCTCGTTTCTGTATTTCATGAGCAAGTAGTAAAACATCTTCTCCGCGGATTTCTTCAGAGACAAGAGACATTTGAGAATGTGCTCCTCGGGGCAGTTGTGAAACAAGATGCATAAATTGCGGACAATTTCCTTGTCCACTTTATCTTCGGACTGGATCGGCTTGATGTTAGAGTGAAGAATCATCTCATTCTGCAAGCCAGACGACAGGGTGGGGTCCGGGTACTTTCTCAAGAGAGGATGTTTCAAAATGTTATCGACCGAGATTCTATCGTTGGGATTGACCTGCAACATCCGTGAAATCAAGTCTTTGGCTTCCCAAGACAAATCTGGAGGCATGATGAACTTTCCGTTCTGGACCTTGAGAAGCAACTTGCGGATGTTTTCATCGTCAAAAGGCAAGTGGCCCGTAAGCAACGCGAAGAGGATAATGCCACAGGACCAAATATCCAGCGGAGCCCCATGGTAGTTGTTCCCGGCAACGATTTCGGGAGACGCGTAGTGGGGCGACCCACACGAAGTCTCAAGAAGCTTTCTGTCTACCTCGAGGGCAGCCATACCAAAATCGGCGATCTTGATGCGCTTGTTGAAATCGAGAAGCAAATTTTCGGGCTTCAAATCTCGATGGCAGATGTTGAATTGGTGCAAATAGCCAATGCCGTGGATGATTTGTTTGAAATACGAAATGGCCTCGAATTCCAGCAAACGGCCTCGCTTGATCAAGTAGTCGAAAAGCTCGCCGCCTTCGATGTACTCTAGTATAAGATACAAGTCGTTCTTGTTCTCCCACACGTCGTAGAGGCCCATTATGTTGGGATGCGATATGAGTTTCATGATGATGATTTCCCGCTCGATTCCGTACGGAAGCTTCGATGTGTCGTTATTGCGGTACTTTGGGTTTTCGAGTTTCTTGAAATTGAGTTTGGGCACGATTTTCACCGCCGCCAATTTGCCGGTATGGACGTTCTTGGCCAAACGAACTCTGCCAGTGGATCCTCGCCCCAAAGTTCTCCCCAATTTCCAGGGCCCAATCTTGTTCTGTGCTTTCCGCTTCTTGGCCAGACTGTTCGTATTGGTTGAGATTTGTGATAACCGCTTGGTGGCATTGGTTACCGACTGTACTACCTTGTCGACATTCAGCAGCAGCGGCGACGGTTGGCGCAGCTCCGACAGATGTTGTTGGAGTATTGCCGTCATGATGAGATAACCGTGGCCACGAAAGTAGTGAAGTAGGAGTCGGCGGACTAAAACGAACGTATGGAGTGAAGAAAGATGGTGGTGTGTGACTCTGGATGATTAAGCACACAGAAACACGAGACACGGGTTGGGGCAGAAGAGACGTGCACACAACAACGAGGAACGAAATTTTGTGCGGGAATCTTTCAAGCGTGGTGGAGGGAGTCTTGTAAGCCACAGGAGCGGTATTGGTAAACAAACAGACACGGTCTATGCAGGCGAAGGGCTGGGTGCAACGGTGGGCTAGATGTCGGTTTCGAGTAATTATTCAATGAAAACGAAGAGAAGAATATTTCTACTTTTTCTTTGGAGTGAGCGCGTGCTTCTGGAGCGGGCCCCTATGCATTTTCCAGAATAGTGATGCAAACCTAGACCGCGTCTTTTCTGACATGCGGACGGCAAGTCTGGACAACACTTAGGACGGCGCATGGTATTCAAGCCTCGGGGACTGCGCGAAAGAACGCAACTTTCGCAAAGTTTGACACATTGCAACTCTCACATCCTTTGGCAGGTCTCCATGGCTATGCTCGGAAAAATGTATTCTATCTCCGCAAGACCGGAACCTCGACGCAGGTGTAGATCAGAGAATACGCATCTCTCGACAATGGCTCCCAAATAGAATTCACTCACTCTGTTCTGTGCACTCCCACTTGCCTGTCTGACATTCTGCCCTTCTCATTTCCGCCATATTCCTCCGCCCCAGTTTACCGGGGTCACTCTTTGTTCCTGCATATGACTATCTGTCCTGCCTCCGGCACACAAGCAACCCACGTCTTTTCTGGGTCTTCCAACCATTATTCTCTGGCCCGCTCATTCCCGCCCACCATCTCTAATGCTCAAATTCAAGAACAAATTTAAGTTCGGCTCGCTGGAAAAATCAGCCCCCCTGAACACCTCCCCTAGGGCGTCCACCGATATCCAATCTTCCACCTCGGATAACCTGGCGCAGTCGCTAGTGCCGGATTTGCTGAAGTTGACGGTACACGAATCTCTGGATTCGTCTCCGAAATCTCTGGTGGGTGAACATCTGCCTTCTACGCCTGATGGCGAGGCTTCCACTATCCCCAGCAGAGGTATCCTTATTGTCAAAATGTATAGATCGCAGAATGTGAGTCTTCCGATTGCCATCAAGAACGATAAGCAGATATTGCAAGCATTGGCTCAAAATACAAATGACGCTAGTGTTTCTGCTACCCTTGAAAAGCGATTGGCGGACTTGAAGCTGACAGAACTGCAGTCTGACCCATCTCCTGCTGAACTTCTACCTGCGGATGTGGCGGCTCGGTACATCCCGCTGAATATCGATATTCCAAATAGCTCAGGCGAGAGAGTTGTGAAACCGCTACTTTTTATGACCGTCGAGTTTGACAATAACATGATCATGGTCGAGTCCAGAAAGGGGACAGTGGACACCTGCCAGTGGGACCGGGTCACCACATTCGACGTGACGAAAACGCTGGCTCACTCGCAAACAAGCTCCAACTTTTTAAACATCAACTTGTTCTTGAGATTGCCAAATCGCTTGGTCCCCGCCTCCGAGCGCCAACAGAATGCCAATATGTTCACCATGACCAACTCCAATACATTCGGCGACTTGCAGGTGGGCCAGATCAAATTACCCTTGAATCTCAAATGCCATTCCCAGGCTATCCGCTTGATTGATCACGAATTCTTACTGTTCAAGACTAACCTCGAGGCTGCCACCACTACTGGTGAGATCTCGTTGAGCATTGACTACAAGCCTCAGCTCAAGTCACACCTTTCGATTGAGGACTTCGACCTCCTCAAGGTAGTTGGTAAGGGCTCCTTTGGAAAAGTCATGCAGGTGATGAAGAAGGATACCAAGCAGATTTACGCGTTGAAGACTTTGAGAAAACACCACATTATTCTGAGAATGGAGGTCACGCATACTATGGCCGAACGAACTGTTCTTGCCCGAATCAATTGCCCATTTATTGTGCCGTTAAAGTTTTCTTTTCAGTCGCCTGAGAAGTTGTATTTGGTCTTGTCCTTCATCAATGGCGGCGAGTTGTTCTTCCACTTGCAGAAGTCCGGCAAATTCTCCATGGACAGGTCGCGCTTCTATATTGCTGAATTGCTTTCGGCGCTTGAAGCCTTGCATGATCTCAACGTCATCTACAGAGATTTGAAACCCGAGAACATCTTGATTGACTACCAAGGCCATATTGCCCTTTGTGATTTTGGCTTGTGCAAGCTCAACATGGGCGACGACGACAAAACCAACACTTTTTGCGGCACGCACGAGTACCTTGCGCCCGAATTGCTCTTAAACCAGGGCTACACGCGGAGTGTAGACTGGTGGACCTTGGGTACTCTCTTGTATGAGATGTTGACCGGATTACCTCCATTTTATGATGAGGATGTCCCTACCATGTACAAGAAAATCTTGCAAAACCCACTTAAATTCCCTGCTTTCTTAGAAGGCACCGACGCCCAAGATCTCTTGATAAAATTGCTACAGAAAGATCCCTCCAAAAGACTCAGTGATGCTCAAGCCATTAAGTCTCACGCATTCTTCAGAAATATTGACTGGCGCAAATTGTTGGACAAGGCATACCAGCCCCCTAGCAAACCTACTGTTAGCGGGTTCCTCGATACTTCGAATTTCGACCAAGACTTCACCAACGAGAAGCCTCAAGACTCCGTGGTGGACGATTTCTTGAGTGAATCGGTGCAGAAGCAATTTGGAGGCTGGACCTACAATGGAGAGACAATTCTCTGATTCTTTAGTTGCATTCACTTCTGGGACGAATTATAATATGTCGGGCCCCCGCTTCCTGGAAATCCGCTTGATTTTGCCTTAGGATTCTTTCCTGAGCCTTCATTGAGTGGGGCACCGTGCTTAAACGCCTCTCGGGGCTTAGGCAAATCTCCTTGAGCAACGCGTTGCTGATCGTGCTGCAAGTACTCCTTGTAACCGGGTCTAGTGTACTTCCCGTCGGTTTCATATGCGATGTTTACAGACTGTGGCGCTACCAGGTACGTGTTTTGGGGAATAGTGTATACACCCTGCTGGTTTCCCTGATTCGGCGGTCCATCTTGCTTCTCTTGAGGATACTCGTTAGGGTCGCCGTGGTTCTCATATTGAGGTGCCTCACCTAAGTGCTGCTGCTGCAGCTGGTCGTACAGAGGTGGTTCATTGGAACTTTCCTGAGGTTTCTCCTCCTTTTTGTCGCTATGGAATAGGTGCATGATGGAGATTAGTTCGGAACTGATACCAAGCAACCATTACCGCTTGTCTCGCGGTCACGTGCGAGGGGTCATGTACGTTTGCGTTCCACGCCGTTGCGGTTGGACGAGCGAAAGACGGTCCCCAATTCATCGAAAATAGCATACTTCTTTAGAATTTCTTTTTTGTTCTTTGATAATCCCCTTCTGTGGGCTGGCTGTTTCTGCCCGAAGAGGGGTCTGTTTAGAATCCAAGGCAGCACAGTTGCCCATGTTTGACACCTGACCTGATGGAGAGCTGGCTAAGAAATTTTCAGACCGTTCCATTTTCCACGAAACTTGCAGCAGAGTATGGCATAAACGGGTCCGATGTTGGCTCCAGTGTGGCGGGTGTACGGATGTGAAATTTTTCGTCCTACATCTTACGCTCAGCCAAAGCAGGTCGAACTAAGATGATCTCCACAAGTCAAATCTCAAAAACCGGACTTGCCAGGGTGTTCATCCGCGGTAAGAAGGTTTCCTCTGTGAGCCCCTCTACCCAAAAAGTGGTGAACCAATTGTCTGCCCTCTCAGCATCTCGAAAGCAGCCTAAACTATTGAAGCTTTGCAAGGAAGATTTAGTAAAACACAACAGTATCACAAACGCATGGACCATTTTCAAAAGAAAAGAAGAGACTAAAAGACAGGAGCAGCTTGAGAAGCAGTTCGTCAGCATCCGCACAGCTCTAGATGAGTTGAAAGCCATAAGTCCTGAATTATTCGAAGAAGCAGTCAAGCCCGAGACAAAAAGATTTCCTCTAGAGTTGAGGGTTCCCACAGACTTTCCCGCCAACAAGCCATGGGTTTACAGTGTGACAAAGCCAGCGAAAAAGTGATCTTGTAAATAGAAACGAACGGTCAAGGAAGAGAATATAGTAGCAGAAGTAGAGTACGAGTTCCCCTCCCTTCAACATTACGGTAGCTTAAATGCAAGTTCTCCTCGAAAGTAATATCCCGAGTTGATCGTTTAATTCCTTGTTTACCTTGTTTACCATGTTATGCTAATGTACATCAAAAATCGCCGTCTCAGCGCTCGTCCACCCTGTTTTTTCTCCTGCGTTGAGGTGTTCCGTTTGGCTCCTTTCCTGGACTTCCATCGGCAGCCACCGTCTCCACGGAGTCTTCGAAGTCGTCTGCATCTGGACTGGGACCAGTATATTCACCTCTTCGTTTCTCTAGAAGCTTGACATACGAAACCGACGACATGCTGAAAATATGATCCTCGGGCTCGAACTTGATACGCTTTTTGTGTGAACCACCGGACGCTGATTTGGCAAAGTTGTCGAACCCTTTCATAATGTTTCCAAACGGAGTCTCGTCAAAATATTCAAGTTCCTTTTCGTAGATAGTATCTTCTAGCTTCAAAAGGTTGGCCTCTAATTCTTGCTTTTTAATAATTTGCTGTACGAGTTCATTTTTAAGCTTGGTGTACTCGTCCACTGATACCTCTGGTTTACTCATGGGTGGAGATGGAAGTATGCAGTTCCACACGAGATGGTTTCAGTAGGCAGATAGGTGCACTCGGGTGATGGCTGGGGAGGCAAGTTTTTGCCAGTCTTGAGACTGAGTCATTTTGAATTTCACCAGCTCTCGCCATTCATTGTTTTCAGAACTACTTACTTTTTTTTATCGATGACATCCTACCGCAACCCTACATTGCACCTGCAGATACCACACTTTCGGACCGATAAAGACAAATCATGTCTCATACATCTAACCCTGATCAAATGTCCTCAAGGAAGAAAACTGCACTCGTGACTGGAGCTTCCTCTGGGATTGGCTACGCTGTTGCTTTTGAACTTGCTTCACGGGGATATCAAACGTTCGCATGTGCACGCAACTTAAAAGCCATGGAGCCACTTGAAGCCAAAGGTATCAAAATTTTCAAGATGGACGTCACCAATGAGCAAGACATTGAGAGAGTTCGCGCATTGGTCGCTACAGAAACCGATGGATATCTTGACGTCTTGTTCAATAACGCCGGCCAGGCATTTTACACTCCCCTTATTGATGCACTGGAGGATACGTTCATGCAAGCATTCAATGTTAATTTCTTTGGCGCGACGAGAGTCACGAGAATCTTTTCCAGTCTTGTCATAAATGCCAAAGGAGTCATAGCGTTCACTGGGTCGCTTACGGGACAACTAGCCTTCCCATTTCTTGGTGTCTACTCTGCCACCAAAAGCGCGTTACATCTGTACGCAGAGACATTGAGGATTGAAATGCAACCTTTTGAAGTCCGAGTTATCAATTTGGTGACTGGTGCGGTTTCCACTTCGATCAGTAACGATCAACATTTACTGCCGGAGTCTCTTTACAACATTGACGGTCACCAGGAACTGGTCGATACAAGAATTGAGCTGCAAACAAGGATGACCGCCACCGATGTCAACAAGTATGCTCGGCAGGTTGTTACAGACTTCGAAAGACAAACAGTGTCTCGTAACGAGAAAGTGTGGAGAGGGTCTATGGCAAGTTTCATGCGTTACATTGTGCCGCTACTCCCGCAATTCATGAAGGACAAGATCATTTATAAGTCGTTTGGAGTAGGGACTCTTTTCAGGAACATCAAGAAGCAGTATGCCGGGGTCAAGCTTGCCTAGGCAGTTAGGAGCGACGTCTTCTGCAATCTCTATAGCTCACACACTGAAGCTCATTTGGGATAGTGTAAATCTGACCGTCGTAATTGAAGAACTTCTCCTCACGAGTCTGAAATCCAAATGGTCCGGGACCCCAGGTTGGAACATAGCAAAATTCGTCAAGGCCGCATTTTGTTGTGCATGCGGTGAATATCGGCCAGCGAATAGTGTTTAAAAGATGAGCATACCGACGCTGAAGTTCAAGTAGACTCTCTCTATGCTGTTCGTGGTGGTCCAGGGTGGGACTTGTGAAATAGTCGGGGAGAAGAGCACGAGTTTCGTAAAATGTACCATAGATGGCTCCAAGTACCTCCGTCACCACTTTGAAAAATGACGAGTAGATGAGAACATCCAGTTCTGTCTGTATAGGGTGCGTGTGATAGACGTAATGGTTGACGGCGTTTTTGAAAGAGCTTCTCCTCTTCAAGTCTTCGCTTGGCTCCGCATCGTTGTAATGCATTCTGACAACGTTATAAGTGAGTCTAGCGAGCTCGCCGGTAGCGCTGTGAACAGCAAAAGATGTATTTGTTGAGAGTAAGTCTTTTTCAAATGCGGCAAGGGTGTTGTTGATACTCAAAAGAATAGGGGCAAACTTATCCTCGAAAGCCAGTATGCGGTTTTGCCAGTCATTTTTGAACAGAGGGTTCACTCCAGGCGCCAATGCATTCTCCAATTTCTGGATTATGCTTTTCTTCTGCTCTTCTGGTAAGGTGATGATTCTCCTTGTGTATGGGTTTGGGTTGATGTAAGTTTTGTTGAGGGGAGTGACTAGATTCGAGTAGTCGAGAAGAATCTTGGGTTCACCGTCATTGACTAAAGACCCCGCCAAAGCCCATTCGTAGGAGCGCGTTGCACCGATGTCGTCAAGTAGACTGGATCTCGACACTGCCAAATCTGAGTCTCTTTCCCAGGTTTCTGAAGGAAAACCAAGCATTTCTGTGACATTTGACATTGTGACATTGGCAACGAGTTCTATGTTGTCATAGAAGCTGCAGAGTATCATTTCAAAGCCAATCTCGAGGCGGATCACACCTTGAAGACCAAAACTCTGTCCCCACTTGCAGATTTTCTCGGCCATTATCCACTCGTCACGGTACTGAATTCCTTCGTCGTCTACACCAGACAACACATGCTGCTGGTCCATTGTTCCCGTGCGAGTTTTCGCAGCTGATGCTCCATCTAGATAGATTACTTTATCCAATGCTTTTGTGTTTCTGAAAGTGTATAGATATCTGTGCTCCGTTGGGGGATCAGCCCTGAAGGTGTGCTGTGGATGCTCACGAGGTGAACGCTTTCCGTGGAAGTCGTCGGCCTCTCTGAAGAATCCTCCAAAAATATAGCTAAACTCCAGATTGAACGCAATCCATTCGTAGGAGTCTGGGATTGAGGGACTGTTGGTAGCATGGTACATCAAAGTGCCTGGAGGAATGTAGGCAGGGAAGAACGAGACACCGTTTGGAAGCAAATTGCTATTCTTTTGCTTCAATGCTCCGGATATCGTATTAAACACAGCAGTGGCATTCTCGAAGTCGATGGGGAAATTGACGAAATTCTCGAGTGGATCTAGAAAGCCGTGATTTGCAGTTTGATAAAAGGCAGCTAGAATATAGCTGCATGAAGCTAGAAAGACTCCAACCAGCACCAAACACAACAAAACTGGACGAGAAAGCATGTACAATTGAAAGGAGCCACAAGTTGAAGAAGTTGGGGGTGGTGGGGGCTTTCAGGAGCCATGGCTAAGCCCGTTATCGGACGGACTGCGTATAGGACGCGAGCCGATGAAATAGATAATGTGGGTATAGGGGGCGGAAGAGCACCATTTCAAGCGAAAAGGTGAATGATACTGAACGTCCGAGATATTGCTTGTCCACTTGGAGAGGTTGTCTTGAAATTGAATAGCGCTGTTGGTGAAATCTTAAAGAATGCCGCTCACTGTACGGCGCAAGATAGACGTGCGAAGTGTATGAGGGTGGCAATCAATAAAGATGTAGACAAAGACAAAAAAAAATACTTGGTTTTCATACCTTATGAGTGTGGTGTGTGGGGGGACATCGGACCAGCCAAGACGAAAGTGGGCGAATGCCAGATGCTGCAGTGTTACGGTTTAGCCAGTGCACGGGCACGGTACAATCACTAAAGCTGTTGTCTGGTCAATTCTTCTATTTTACTGCGATTGAGTGACATCTCCTGTCGCTTTTTGCCTTGTAACTATTTTAACTTGCAGTTCTTGAAAACACACGGATGCTTCTTTCTTTTACACGGGTTTTACGCATTTCTCGGAAAAACTGGGGTCCCACATATGTCCAACGCCCGGGGATTAAGACTCACGTCTCTAAACAGCGACGACATGGAAAAAAACTTCATTGCCGTCCACATGTCTTCCGTTCCCCTCCTTTCCGAGGTCTACCGGGACCAACGGAAGTAGCCCGGCAAAATTCGGGCAGGCGACGAGTTAAAACCTCCCAAACCCCCCAGGAAAATCCCAGAACCCATCTACAAATCCTCGTCCCATTTCGCCACCTTTGGTTTTGCATCGAAGAGGTCGCCACGACACGCTGAGGTGTTGCCATTAGTACTACCTCAGCGAGTCACATGACCCAGGATTCCTTTCGCCCGCCCGGAGCCCTCCGAGCCGCACTCGCACCTGTATGTGCGTGAAAAAAGTCCGAATCCGAAAGGTGAGGATTGCCCAGGATGATCCCGGGGAGGCTGACTTAAAATTGACGACTATAACGGTTCGAACTGTCATCAGGCCTTTCTATCTACTGCATTGGCCCTTTATTTCTCAAATTATTTTTCGACCTTGCCGGGGGTGGCCTGTCCCTCGTCGTCTCCTGACTCCACCAAACTGTATGCCGGGTTAGTGTGGCCCACGCTCGCCTATATTAAGGTGGTGCGCACCCGTCAACTCCCTTCTTTTTTTTTCTTTTGCTTCTCTGTAATTACTCGTCAATTGACCCGTTTAAAATCAAATCAAAATGGCCATCACCAAAGTTCACGCTCGTACTGTCTACGACTCCAGAGGTAACCCCACCGTTGAGGTGGACCTCACCACTGGCAAGGGTTTGTTCAGAGCCATTGTGCCATCTGGTGCTTCCACCGGTGTTCACGAGGCTCTCGAATTGAGAGATGGTGACAAGTCCAAGTGGTTGGGCAAGGGTGTCACCAAGGCCGTGGCCAATGTCAACGACATCATTGCTCCTGCTCTTATCAAGGAGAACATTGACGTGGCTGACCAGACCAAGGTGGATGAGTTTTTGCTTTCTTTGGACGGTACTCCCAACAAGTCCAAGTTGGGTGCCAATGCCATTTTGGGTGTTTCTCTTGCTGCCTCCAAGGCTGGTGCCGCCGAGAAGGGCGTGCCTCTCTACCAGCACTATGCTGACCTCAGTGACGCCAAGAAGGGCAAGTATGTGTTGCCTGTTCCTTTCCAGAATGTGTTGAACGGTGGTTCGCACGCTGGTGGTGCATTGGCCTTCCAGGAATTCATGATTGTGCCTTCTGGTGCTGCTTCTTTCTCTGAGGCCATGAGAGTTGGCTCTGAGGTGTACCACAACTTGAAGTCTTTGACCAAGAAGAAGTACGGTCTTTCTGCCGGTAATGTTGGTGACGAGGGTGGTGTTGCCCCCGATATCGGTTCCCCCAAGGAGGCTTTGGATCTCATTGTCGATGCCATTGAGGCTGCTGGCCAGACTGGCAAGGTTGGCATTGCTTTGGACGTTGCCTCCTCTGAGTTCTACAAGGACGGTAAGTACGACTTGGACTTCAAGAATGAGAACTCTGACAAGTCCAAGTGGCTTACTGGTGAGCAGTTGGCTGACTTGTACGCCCTGTTGACCAAGGAGTACCCCATTGTTTCCATTGAGGACCCCTTTGCCGAGGACGACTGGGATGCCTGGAGCCACTACTTTGCCAAGATCGACGGCCACCCTCAGATTGTCGCCGACGACTTGACTGTCACCAACCCCATCAGAATCAAGACTGCCATTGAGAAGAAGGCCGCCAACGGTTTGTTGTTGAAGGTTAACCAGATTGGTACCGTGACCGAATCTATCACCGCTGCCAAGGACTCTTTTGCTGCTGGCTGGGGTGTTATGGTTTCCCACAGATCCGGTGAGACCGAGGACACCACCATTGCTGACTTGGTTGTTGGCTTGAGATCTGGCCAGATCAAGACCGGTGCTCCCGCCAGATCCGAGAGATTGGCCAAGCTCAACCAGATCTTGAGAATCGAGGAGGAGTTGGGTGACAAGGCTATCTACGCTGGTGAGAACTTCAAGACCGCTCGTAACTTGTAAGCGGCTTGCGTGTGTCCATAAAATAAGATGAAAATATGAGTTGTTGTGTAGTCATGAGAAGGGCAACGGTCCACAGGAAATGGCCCTTGATTTGACCTCGTTGACGAGAGATTTGCAAGTGCTACAGTGCCGCAAGTCAAAAACAGTCTATATTTCTCGTCGGTGGACATACCATAATGTCACACCTTAAGTGAAAAGCGGCACGCTCATCTAGGCAAAACCAGGATTAAATTGCACATTAACGGCGGCCAGACGGAGTGCCTCTTCAAGCCTTTCAACGACCGTTACTATCTCTTCAAATGTATTGTACAATGGTGCAGGTGCCACACGGATAACATCCGGGCGTCTCTCATCGCAAATGATGGCACGGTCGTGCAAGTAGTCGTTGACTTTCTCCATCACGTTGTCTTCTTTGGCATCGTAATGAGGTTGGAATAACAACGAAAGTTGGCACCCGCGAGACTCTGGCGTGAGGATCTTGAAGCCATACTCTGATTTCAGGGCGCAAGAGTTCAAGTAATACTTGGATTTCTTGAGAAGCTCCTCTAAGAACCCAGTCATCCGAATGCTTTTCGCTCTCAAGTTGGACACGCCACCGGCGCTTTTGATCACCTCAAGCGATGCATGGAGCGCCACGCAGTCGATCACCGAGGGATTCGATTGTCTATATGACAACGCCGACTGAATTGGATCGAATTCCTCAAGCATTTTGAAGCGCTCCGAGGCATTGTTACCCCACCAGCCGGCAAGACGGGCGGGAAAATCCTCTTTGCGATTATCCTTGGTGTACTTCTCGTGCACGAATATACCACCAATTGCCCCTGGCCCCGCGTTAAGATACTTATAAGAGCACCACGCAGCGAAGTCCACATTCCAGTCGTGTAGCTGTAAGGGCACATTTCCAACGGCGTGCGCAAGATCCCAGCCGACAACGATCTTGTGGCGCTGAGCATACTCGGTGATCACCGGGATATCGAAGTACTGGCCTGTGTAGTATTGGATACCCGGTAAGCAAAGTAATGCTAGCTCCTCTTTGTGCAACTCAATGGTATCCAAAATAAGCTGTGTAGGAATGTATGTCTTATCTTTGGGCACCTCTATTTGGAGTAGATGGGTTTCGTCGTATCCGTGTAACTTGACCATGTTGAGGAAGGCATAGTAGTCGGATGGGAACGCATGCTTTTCGAAAAGGATTTTTGTGCGCTTACCCAGCGGCTTGTAAAATGAGATGAGTAAGTTATTCAAGTTTGCCGTTAGGGAGCCCATGGCCGCCACTTCGTTAGCAGTTGCCCCAACGGTGTCGGCCAACAAAGGCACCAAGGGTAAATCTATGTCCATCCAGCAGGTCTTGCCCGCATCCTCCCCAGGATGTTTGAAGTGCGACTCAACGGCTCTTTGACCCCAAGCGTCCAATTCGTCGTTGATTTTTTGTCTGGTGGTCTTCGGCATTAGGCCAAGCGAATTTCCACAGAAGTATATTGCTTCATCGGAAGATTGAAAATTGGCGGTTTCAATACCCAAAGAGGCGAATGTGGGGATCTGAAACTCCTCCCGGTGGGTCGGGAATAGGGAATCAAGCTCGGCTGCTTCTTCCTTAGGATTCATGGGGAGTGTATCGAAGTATCGCACACGGGCCTCCAACCGTAGTACTTGAAGTAGATATAAAAGTACGTGAAAGATTCGAGGCGTGGAAAACCTCGCTGCGGATCTTGAAAAGCATCAGAAGTTGACTTTCTAATCATCATCGACCGCTCAAGCTTTTCGTCTCTACTTGTCTTTCGTTCCATGCTCGTCCTGCATTCTACCAACATGATTCACTCTGTGCTCATATGTAAGTGATAGCTTTCTCCTGGTTCCGGGCCAATTTCTAACTCCAGTTAATCAAGATGGAATTCCTCGGCTTATGAAATTCTACACTCCCGTGGATTTGCCCACACAGCGTGCGTTGCTCCAGCAAGTGCATCAGCTATTGTCAGTGCGTACAGCCCATGAATGCTCGTTCATCACACCGCCAAAACTACTAGAAGATCTCGACGACATCAAAGTTATTTACAGGCACTACGCAACTCTCTACTTTGTTTTCATTGTGGACGACCAGGAGTCAGAGCTCGGCATTCTCGACCTCATCCAGGTGTTTGTTGAATGCCTTGATAAGTGCTTTACTAATGTGTGCGAGCTAGATTTGGTTTTTGGGTGGCAGGTCTTACAGACGGTATTGGAAGAAATCGTGCAAGGCGGCATGGTCATAGACACCAATATTGGACGAATCGTGGCAGCTGTTGACGACGCCAACAGCCAGAAACTCGCGGGAGTTAATGCGGGCCAGGGCTGGCTCCTGAGTCTTGACTCCATCAGATGGAGACGGTAGCCCATGGTCTGCAACGTGCACGGCCGGTCTGGCGACCTTGCTCTCTATGTAACGAACTTCGTGGGAAGTATAGTTAGAATCCAAAAAAGGCTATTTCCAAGACCACCACCGGCGCTTAGACTGCGCAAGCAAATTCTCTGTTTCTGTCAATTCAGCATCTGCGCGGTCCACCTCTGCCCTCAACTTGGCCTCTTCCTGGTTCTTTTGAAACTCAATAGGATTCACAAGGCGAGGATCAACACCTCTTGTGTCCTTTTCAAATGGCGACGCAATTTTCCCGGTTTTCCAAATGGGGTCGTTGGACTGAGATGTCTTCCGGACAATTTTCATCAACTCCTCCTGCTCCTTCTGACGGAGAAGCTTGTTCTTTTCGTAGTTAGCTCTGACTTCAGGCGAGAATCTGGCAATAAGCTCCTCGTCGGTTGGGGTAGTGTATTTCATAAGGAGAACACCGGTGCCAATTATGCCAAAGCCCCATCCGAACACCCGGACCCATCTTCGTAACTCAGACATTGGATACGATGGAGTAGGAGGTACGGATGTTTATGGGGTGCGCAATGAACCTCGCGACATTGGCCAGAATTGAGGGGAGCCACAAAATGTCATCACCTGATGGGAAAGGAAAAAGAGAGATGCTCCACAGGAGAAAGAAGGGTCAATCGAGTCTTATTTCGAGTGTTATTTGAAGCAATATTTGGGAAACTAGCTCCAGCTTCGACATACGACGCAGAGCCCCTCACGTCAGACCATGCAGGTTGCTCATTCACATCAAAAGTTAGTCCCGCGCCTCGGTACGACTATACGACCTAGATCAACTGGTGAGCCGCATACCGGGCTGTGAATCTACGACAATCTGTGACCAGCTAAAGAAGCACTCAACTGCGCAAGCTACAAAAGCAACCATCCTGCTTCAGTTCCTCTCGAGTCCACCACTGAACACCTGCTCAACCGGGTAACAACAATGAGTTCATCGGAGGGAAAAGGTACCAAACGCAGATACCACTCAAAGTCTCGCAACGGCTGCTCCACCTGCAAACGGAGACGCGTTAAATGCGACGAGCAGCGTCCAGTATGTGGTAAATGTGCCCGGATGAAACTCGAGTGTGGGTACGCACACGATGAGACTGAAACTACTCCGCCGGGACTGACTAAACGCCAACATGTCGACCTAAATATAGACGCCTCGGGTCTCAAAAACCTCGGGCTTCCTGCCAGTCTCCTCTCCGGAGGTGCCGGTGGCTCCATAGCGGCGGCGGCTGCTGGGTTGTTAGGTGCTGGCAACCTCAACAACATCAACTTAAGCCATTTAGTCAACAACCTTCTGTCACTTCAGGGACTCAATCTTCAAAACCTTGCCCAGTTATCCAACTCATCGAGCTTAAGTTCGCTTGCGGCGCTAGCACAGCTTCCGATCGACTTTTCAGCTCTCGGGGCAATGAACCTTGGTTTCGGGAACGTGGGAGCAGACCGCGAATCGAATGTCGAAACCAGCTCCGAAGTAAGAAGCCAAGCTTCTCAAATCTTTAATCAGCAGCTGGTGGACGAACCCCAGCAGGCACCTTCGTATCAGCAGGGAGAAAACGCCCGGCTGCTGCGGCTGCTGCTAGAGTCGGCGCTGGAAGAAGAGCCAGTGACGTCAGATGCTCCCTCAATTCTGCCTAATATTCCGTCTCCTTCTTTGGGGCCTTCAAATTTTCCCGCCCAGGGCTCTCTCAACATGTTGGATCTCCGTTTGATGTTCCACTACACAACGCAAGTAGCAAGCACAATCACGGGTGCTGGCATATCGGACACCGATATCTGGAATCATGATGTTCCAATGCTAGCATTTGAGTACCGTTTCCTCATGCATGCCGTTCTCGCCTTTAGTGCTACTCACTTGGCGAGAACAGAAACGGGATTAGACCAGTGTGTGACATGGCACCGAGGTGAGGCACTCAAATTGCTACGAGAGGAGATTTTGGACATTAATGCTGATAACACCGATGCACTCGTGGCCAGTGCATTGGTTTTGATCATGGATTCGTTGGCTAATGCCCTGGTACCGCTGCTGACATCCCCAAAGCTGTTGCCTGCGTCGGCGTGGATTTTCCACGTCAAAGGTGCCGCCACAATTTTGACCGCCGTGTGGCCATTGACTGAAATCTCTCGGTTCTACAAATTCATAAGTGTGGATTTGGGGGACTTGGGGGACATCATCGCAGGAAAGAGCCAGCTCAGTTCAACCAAGCAGAATATGTTCGCTGACTTGGACTGCCATGACTCTGACATCGCCGACCTCTACCCGGTGCCACTTGACTCAAAGTATTTGGTCACGATGGCATATCTCAATAAGCTACACAAGGAGCGCTATAAAGCTGACTTCATTTTGCGGATTTTTGCGTTCCCAGCCCTTCTAGACAAAGACTTCATCGGGCTTCTCATGACTGGTGACGTTAAGGCCATGCGTATCATGCGCTCTTACTACAAGCTTCTTAGATCGTTCACTACTGAGATGAAAGACAAGGTGTGGTTCTTGGAAGGTGTGTCAACGGTCTTGCCCGTCGATGTGGAGGAGTACGCTGGAGGTGCGGGCGGTATGCACATGATGCTTGACTTCCTTGGCGGCGGCCCGGCCATAGTAGAGGATCACGAGATCGACAAGGATCTATCGCTTCTTGATCCTGGAGGACGTCTAGCCAACAAACTCATAGACACTGAAAACCTTCCTAGTGACATCACCAGCGATCTTGAGGTGATGCAGGGCGATGGCAGTTTCATAGGATAAGGCGAGGATGATCATACTCAGATATATTTAATTGGTCACCATTGCGTATTTCGACGTACCCGCAGTGGTACCCCCAGGCGTTTCAGGTGTTATTTCGAGAAAAGGAGTGAGACTCCCAAAGTTACGTCGTGTATATACCTACCAGCGATATTCAATGCACTGAAACCATTGAAATTCACGATATAAAGCCAAACCCTGCTCGCCACTTTGTTGAATTGTTGCTCATTTTGGCTCAATTCCCTCCCGAGCGCCTGGCGTAGAAACGCGTTTGACCTGCACACAGCATTATCAACTCGGTAATCAAACTTTTTTTTCTCATAGGGAACATTATCAACAGGAACCGCCTGAATAGCACGCATCGCCAATTTCACCACCCTCTTGCCATCTTAACCCTTGCGTCACTCTTTTTAGCGTTCCCTCACAGTATTATCTATCATGCAGACCATCAAATGTGTTGTCGTCGGTGACGGTGCCGTGGGCAAGACCTGCTTGTTGATATCATATACTACCTCCAAATTCCCTGCTGACTATGTTCCTACTGTGTTTGACAACTATGCTGTGACCGTTATGATTGGTGATGAGCCCTTCACTTTGGGATTATTTGATACTGCCGGTCAGGAAGACTACGACCGTTTGAGACCCTTGTCATACCCTTCTACCGATGTGTTTTTGGTGTGTTTTTCTGTGATTGCCCCTGCCTCTTTTGAGAACGTCAAAGAGAAGTGGTTCCCTGAAGTGCACCATCACTGCCCTGGTGTGCCCTGTCTCATAGTCGGCACTCAGATTGACTTGCGTAACGACGAAGTAATTTTGCAAAGATTGCATAGACAAAAGTTGTCTCCCATTACCACAGACCAAGGCGAGAAATTGGCCAAGGAATTACGTGCTGTGAAGTACGTTGAGTGCTCGGCGTTGACGCAACGAGGACTCAAGACGGTCTTTGACGAGGCGATCGTGGCGGCTTTGGAGCCTCCGGTCATCAAGAAGTCGAAAAAGTGCACGATCTTGTAAGCTGCCGGCATCTTCAGCATCTTTTTCCTCCCCACCTGAAAGCCTGGGGCTTTATAATTCGTTTTAGGGTTCCGGTTTAAATTAATGACCACTGTGAATGAGCGTAGCAGAAGATCCAGGAAAAATTGTCTATGTATTGAGATGAGGGGAAATGGAGGTAAAGAACGGGAGGGCAATCAGTGGAGACTTGTCGCCACTCCGTTGTGGGTTTTTTAACTTCTGTTATGGTCACTTTCTTTTCGGTCCGTATCTCTCGTCTTGCCCAATACGGCACACTAAGCGAGCTTGCCTGCCGCAGCAAATGTGCAGCAATGGTGCAGCGAGCAAGTTTGGGGACGCAGTCTAAGCACGCATGCTGCTGGACCGTTGTTTTTTTTTTCAGCAATAGTATACCACTACCCTTGGACCATACATCTACTCTTCTTTGGACCTAGGGCAGTTGGCAGGCATGTCCTCATCAGTAATGTGAAAGGACAGAGAATACCAGCACCGTAGAATTTAAATCAACCCAAGGGGCGAAAATTCTAAACCTTGTGGAATTTAAGGTTTCTCAGGTTTCCTCATCCCAAAGTGGTGCACTGCCCGAGACATCTTTTGTCTCATAGCCGGTGTCGCTAATCTTACAATTGTTCCGCGATAAAGACAGGCACAATCAAGGAAACAAGATAGCAAGCACCGGCAGGGCCGGAGAAATTGAGTGAGGTTGTGGCGACCGGAGTTCCGCCCTTGAGGCTGAAAATTTCGAAGCTTCGCCCTCAAAATGTGGGCTTTGCTACTTCCGCCCACATGCATATAAGGCGGGGTGCGTCTAGTAGACGGAGAGTCGAGGCATTACAGACGCAAAGTTATTGGTTCGCTGAGAAAATGAAAAATATTGAATGCGATCCAGCCTTTCAATGGCGGGCCTGATCAGAAACTCATTTGATCCACCCCCTGGCTGATTAGGGGAATGGAACAAATATTGCGGTATGTACGCCCGCAATTGCTTAGCCAGCACTAAACCCAGTCCAAATCCACAACGTGGCGTCAACATCTCGAACAAGCTTACCTCCTAAGCAATTGCATGAAGCTTTCCTAAATGTAGCAGGATTTGACGCTTTCTGTAGCCGTTTTTTACCCCCACGAACTCATCAAGTCTCACTGTCTCACCTGCACATCCTGCGCTCGACGCACTGTATCCTCGTTCTATGCACGCAGCGGTAACTCTCCAAAAAATGATTGCTAACTGGGCGGCCACAGGAACCCTTGCATCTGGTCCAGTTCAGATTCCGCCCATTCTCATCACCCCCGCTACACTTCCCACTAGTACCAAATCTGGCCCGTGTCCGTACACCACCATTCTTGTCGCCGCTTCTCCACTCCGAATCTTCGTGACAGCACCAAACGCATCAGTGATACCTCCACATTGCAATGTCTACTCGCTCGCGGAGGCTCTCACTAACGGCATCGGACGTGCTGGGTTCACAAATTCTGGCTGACTACGCCTCACGGTCCACTAATTCCCATACTCGCTTCAGTCTGGATCTGTCCACCAACTCGATTCGCCTCGGGTTCCTTAGAAATGGCTCGCTTCACACAGACTCACTTGGATTTTCTTCGGGCCCAACAGAGTCCAACTTCACCCCAGGAAGTTTCCGAGACCTGTTGTCGCTGCCTGCGGATAGCAATTCCCGACGCAGAGTCAATTTCACTAGAGATCAGCTTCTAGAGTTCCAGCTGTACGGGAATGATCTCAATTATGGCATGGACCAAAATAACCTCCTAGGCGGGCGAGACGACGTCTCACCTCATGAATCTGTGAACGCTGATATGACATTGATTCAGCCGAATCTAGTTTCTGGCTATACGTTGATTTCTCCGCTAACTACTGACCGGCTCAGCTCACTACTATACCACGCGGAAGAGAAAATCACGGGCACCAAGGTGATCATCCGTCTTCTGCCGAATTTTGTTGACTCTGTCCATGTCGCACGATTCTTAAACGAGTGGTATGTCACCCTGGGCTCTAATCCGCCAGTGCGGCACCGTCTCTGGGGCAACCCCTCAATCAAGAACCCGTACATACCTGCTGAGGCTATGAACTTGGCCGACCCAAGCCAGCGTGAATTACTCACTTCACCTGTGACGCTCCCACCGAACGTTCCAGGTGTACTATATCCCCTGCGAACCTTCAATGTTCTGGCGTCGATGGAAAATAGCAATCAGAAGCGGTTGGGAATTATTTATCCCGACAATGCTTTCATGACTATTAGAGACTATTACCGCGAGAAAACACGGCGCTATGGCGCCGCGGAGGAGGAGTCCTTATCTCTCAACACTGGAAGCATCAAGTCGTTTCTCACAGATCTCAGCATGGAGGGAGGATCTTACGAGAGACACTTCCCGAAAACCAAAGTGAACGACAGAGTGTTCGATGATTTGGCCAACAAAGTCATGCAGACACCAAAGTCCAGGGCCTCGATTATCCAGATCTTATCGGATATCATTACTGTATTGGCCACAATCAACATTTCCCACGAACTCGGCATTGTGCATAATGGAATCACATCCCATCACATATTTCGAAGTTGTGAAAGTAGGGCCTCTGATGATTCGGTGGCCCTCACAGGTTGGGACTTTTCCTTCCTGATTGCAGGCGAAGATTCGAGTCATGGCTTTCGCAATCTGAACCTTTCCGATATTCCTGAACTTCTTCCCTTTTTGTCGCCGGAGAACATGGGTGAGACCCTCTGCCTTGTTGACTATCGCTCTGACTACTACTCACTCGGCGTCGTCATGTACGATCTTGTACTTGGTTGCTTACCCTTTCAGTCCGACAACCCAGCTCGACTTCGTAAAATGCACCTTTCACAAAACCCCATTTTGCCTCACAAGCTTGGGCCCCAATTCGTTTCCGAGAAGCTCAGTGGGATTATCATGAAGTGTATGGAGAAGAACCCAGACAACAGATATCAGGAGGGCCACCTTCTCGTGGAACACATCCAAGAGGTCATCAATGAGTACGCTAGCTCGGAACTGCTCAACAGGCTGATTTCTTCAGGTTCAGTCAAGAAGGAAGTAATTGACCTTGATCAGCTGCCACAGGACTTCCTGAGGGCGCCTTACTTTCACACATCGATGACTAAAATCAAGAACTTTCCACTCCGGGGTCAAGTCCTAAAAAAGTTTAACTCACATAAGGACGGCATTCATAGCATCATTATAAAAGGAGATGCCGGAATCGGCAAGTCCACGCTATTGGAAGAAGTGAAAGCCGCTGCAGTGTCTCGTTATGATTTTGTCCTTCATTGGAAGTTCAACTGCTCTGATCTTAATGTCACGAAGTACTCCACGTCTATGGCGGGCGTGCATTCGATAATCAAGCAGATAATGGCATCATCGAAGGAGAACATAGCTGAGTGGAGACACCTAATAACCTCTGAGCTCCAAATGGATATGAGTGTAATGTTTCATGCTATTCCTGAGCTCAAGCAATTCTTGGGTCCGCGTTATGGGCTGTTGCGGGGATCCAAGGATACAACGGAGGGTATTTCGGCGTCGCTCGAAGGCTTTGCACTTACTGCATCCTCGGGGAAAACGTCTTCACCAGATACCCCTTGGGTCAAAGATGAGTCTGGTTTCGACGAACTGGCTCTCAACGTCGAGCTTCGCTACAAGTACATCATCAAAAAGTTCTTCAGCATTGTTGCTCTGCGTGGCCTCACCCTTATTCTTGATGATGTTCAATGGTGTCCTGCTGGGGACTTTGAGTTCTTGAAGGAACTTGTGGAATTTTGCCATCACGAAACTACAAACCCGCTCGTAAATCTAGTTGGTTCCTACAACACTGACTCCGCCGTGTCTCAATATTCAGATCAGACACTTGATTTAGATGTATACCGAGGGGCATTCCCAACTGCTGAAAGCATGACCTATGAAATGGGCCAACTAACTGAAACGCAGTTCCAGGAGTTTGCAGACTTCCCAGCTTTGGTTTCAGCAAAAGATTTGGGAATCTGGCATCGCGTGTTTGTGCTTACGGGCGGAAACAGACTCTGTTTTCACTATCTCATGAGGTATATTAGATTGAAGTTCGGGAGTTCAGCATGCTTGGACGAAGCACTCAACTGCCTCGATTTTGAGGGCTCTAAAAAACTGCCGTTGAGGATCATGGATGTCATTGGGGCATACCTAGATATCACTATCACCTCTGAAACCAAGCGAATGCTCAAGTTTGCCATTCTCATTATTTCAGGCGGGCTTGTCCAGTTGTCTGATCTTTTGGTGGTCACTGGCATGTCATTGATCGAGGCGCACAAACTAATTCACCAATGCCTTGAATTTGGCATTCTTATCCCAAGCGGAATCTATTACAAAGTCCCATTTCACCTCATTGCATCTGAAAGTTTCCCCTTCGATACTTCAGATGCCATAATTTGGGAAATCGCTACAAAGACTCGTTTCCACTTCGATCACGACTCAATTCAAATGTACTTGTTGAGAGAAATGCAACGCAACAATGAGTGGGAACAATACCACCGCCTATGCGGTTTGCGGTTTTTTAAAAAATCCTCAACGGAACCTGAAGTTAACGTTACCCGCTATCTCGAAATGGCCACGCACCTTCTAGTTGCTAGAGACGCGGCCTTGGAAGTGGATTTTGACAAGTATCATGAAGCTCTCGTGGCTGGAGGAAAATATGCTTTAACAACTTCCAATCATAATTTGGCGCTAAAGTTTTTCAAATGCGCCGAAGCTTTTGTTGATGCGGCTGACCGTCAAAGAATAATGGAACTCAAACTCTCGCTCTGTTCCACCAATTATTTGCTAAGAAATTACAAAGAGTGCATCAGAATAATCAGAGAAGTTGAGGTAGATTACCCTGCAAACAGCGCAAATCTCATTTACATAGAGATAAAGTGCTTATTTCATCAGAGAGATTTCAAGAACGGTGTGAAACGAACATTGAAAGCATTGGATTCTCTCAATGTCGACATTACTCGCGAAGCTCACAAAAGCGAGCAGATTTACATGAGAAACTTGGATAGAATTCCTCTCACGACGACGGAGATTCGCTCATTGCGGGACCTTCCTTATTCTCGCAACTCCAAATTCAATTTAATTGCGGATCTCATTCAGGACGTCATTGGACCAACTTACATACTTGGATTGACAGGCCTTCGCATTTCTCTTTTGACACAATTGATTCTACTCATGCAAGAATATGGCAAGTCGGCTTCTACAGCTATCAGTCTTATACATTTGGCAAACTACTTCATGCAACCCCATAGCCAAATGAACCCTCAGAGAGGCATCGATTATTGTGACGTTGCTCTTGAACTAATTGGCAACGTTGCTGGGGTATCAACCTCGAACAACGAGGCTATAAATGAGGCTTACATGGTCTTCATGGCTCCGTTCAAATTCAACACAAATGGGCTTGTGAAATACGCGGACAAATTTAGTCTTGGAACGTCAGCACTTATTCAAACTTGTGATTCATCCTTCAGTTTGTTTGTCTTGGCCAGTGGCTTTTTGTTAAGTTTCATGAATGGGAACGCAACGGCACTGCAATTCAAAGAGTCACACAAGCGGCGAATTCAATTTGCACATGAACAAGAAACCCAACTTTTTCAAAACGCAATGGCCCTCTGGCTCGACGAGATCTCATTCGAGTCTTACAAGGCTTTATTCCCGTCAATAGAAAAGGGCCGTCCTGACCTCGAATTTGTCTACCAAGCTAATGCTGTCCTTTGGTGTACTTCTTTGGGAATGTTCACGGAGGGGGCCAAGATTGTCCAAGAAAGGGCTTACCACATTCTGCGGAAACTTCCCATTTCGTTCTTGCACATGGAGTTCTACTTCTACTCTGCAATCTGTCTTTGTTGTGCGTCTCAGCCCAATTCATCAGGGATAGCACTCGCCAAGAAGATCTCGGGCATCCTCAGTTCTTGGTCAAAGGTGTGCTATCCAAACTTTGGCCCAAAGCATTTGCTTCTCGAGGCCTGTATTAAATCTAAGAGCACAAAGCAATCCTCTCTTATGCTCCTTGATATGTTCGAGGAAGCCATTGAGAGTGCCTCAACAAATGGAAAATGGTTTGAGGCTGCATTGGGTCACCATCTCTGTGCTTCTTGGCTTTCGAGAACTGGAGAATCGACTAGAAGAGCAATCCAATCTGCACGCAGTGCGATGTCGCTTTACGCTACAATGAATGCTGACCGACAGGTTGAGAAGATCAAAACGGAATTTGCTGAGTTCTTTGAGGAATTCAACTGGGCAGGCGTTCCCACTGTGATAAATGCTGCACCTAAGCAAGCTAATAACCTTGGCGGGGCCAAAAGTCTCAATCATAAGCTACAAGAAATCTTCCAGGACAACACCGCTGGAAATTCGTCGGCTCGCGATGAGAGTTCTCAAAACAGGCGAAGCACATCTGAATCACCCCTGAGATCCTCTGCTCTGGCAGATTTGACAAAAGCAATAAAGCTTTGTCTCACAATATCGGAGTCATCCAACCTAGACTCGATTGTCACGAGTTTACTTGAGAGTACCCTACTCCTTTCTGGTGTTGACTACGGTGCAGTCATTATGACCAATGCTGCTGGTGAGCCATGTTTGCGATGCGTGGGGACACTTCATCACCTCTATCGAATGGAAGGAGAAGCCATCAGCGCTCGCACTGATCTTGTCCCTTACATGATGGTAATCGAGTGCTTGCTCAGAGGAGAGGTAATCAACAAAGATGACGATCCAGTGAAGTTCGAGAACCAGTTTGGTAACGATACCTATTATGCTCACAACGAGTGCTCATCTGCGATCTGCATTCCTATAAAATCATCTCACACATTTGGGGTGATTTATCTTGAACGTCATGCACATCATAGAGAGATGCTGCAGCCTCATGAAATATTGAATCACACCAGGGTTGGTTTGCTTGATTTGTTATGTTCTCAGGCTGCCGTATCGTTTAGTAAGGCATTGGTTTACGAACAAATGGAGCTTGCCAAAAAGGCGGCTGAAGATGCAACGGCTGAGAAGGCGAGCTTTTTGGCCAATATGTCTCACGAGATCAGAACTCCATTCAATTCTCTCTTTGCATGCTCAGTGTTTTTGCTAGACACCGATTTGAGCTTCACTCAGAGAGAATACGTTCAGACGATTCGAGACTCTGCTTTGGTTACCCTCAGTATTGTGGACGGAATATTGGCATTTAGCAAGATTGAGCATGGGTCTTTCACGTTAGAACTTGCGCCTTTTGATGTTCACGAGATTATCGAAAGCGCAGTACAAGTTTCGGTGGAACAAGCGGAGGCATCTGGACTTGAGTTGGCATTTGTTAATAATGTTCCTGAAATCGAGAAGGTTGTTGGAGATGCCACCAGAGTGCGCCAGATTATCATTAACTTGGTCGGGAATGCCGTTAAATTCACCTTGAAGGGTCACGTGTTGGTTACCCTAGATGCAGTGGAGATTAAAGAGTCTCGTTATGAATTCCGCATTTCAGTGGAGGATACTGGTATTGGTATTCCTGAGCTGTCGAAGAGCAAAATTTTTGGGGCGTTCTCCCAGGTGGATGGATCTTCTCGCCGAGTATATGGAGGTTCCGGGCTCGGCTTGACAATCTCCAAGAAATTGGCCGAAGTTATGGGAGGTAAAATCACCTTCGAATCTCAAGAGATGCAGGGATCATTGTTTGTCTTCTCTTGTCCCTTCGATGTCCAGTTTGCAAGTCGTCAGTCTCCTCTACCTGTGTTAAACGTCGCTTTGGTCTCCACCAGTTGTTTTAAATCATCCGCGACTAAGGCACTAGTTGAGTACTATGGCCTGGCATGTCTGCAGTTTCGGTCTACAGAGCAATTGAACTCTTCAGCTCAGAAATTCGATCTCATATTTGTCAACGAGCATACTGGCAACAGCCGACTTGATAATAGGAAAGTGCTTCATCCGGACGGCAGAGTCTATCTTGTGGTTGCATTTGGACTGTCTCATTCTGATAGGTTTGTTCAAAACCTAGAGATGGATGCTGTGGTTTTCACTCCGATTAAGCGGGCACAGCTTTATGAAATTCTTAAGGCCGACAAAAAGAGCAGCAAGAACAAGAAGCTCGCAAAGTCACCAGATTTTAAAAGCAAATTGCTGGCAGACTATCCCCTCAGTATTTTGATTGCTGAGGACAATAGTATCAATCTTCGAGTTGCCCTTCAACATCTCAAAAAATTGGGATACCAAGCAGACCACGCCAAAGATGGATTAGAAGCATTGGAACGTTGTGAAGAGAAGCTTGAAAAGAACAGTAAATACGACGTCATTTTCATGGACATTCAAATGCCACGGATGGACGGAATAACCGCCACAGCCGAACTTCGCGACAGTTTCCTGAAACGAGGGTTCCAAGATTACATTCCGTTCGTGATTGCATTGACCGCCAATGTTGCGGGCGAAGATCGGCAGAAGTGTATCGAGTCAGGAATGATTGATTTCGTGACTAAGCCCATTTTGCCGGAAGAAATGCAAAGAGTTTTGATCAAAGTCGGAGAGGGCATTCGCACAGGTTTGATATAGAATAGCATGGAAAGAGAAGACTAATAGACAATACAAACAAAACAGTATTTTCATTATTTTGGCCAGCGTAGGAAAAAAAGCGATAGTTCTATGATCTGCTTTCTTTGAAAAGCTGGATACGTCTAGCCTTCCACTCCTCCAACTCGTTTTGGTAAGCCGCCTTCTCGGCATCCGTTGGGCCATACTCCGCCTTTTCGGAGTCGGTCAATTCCTTCCATTTGGCGGCCAATTCCTTCGACACCTCTCCAAATTCGCGATCTCCCTGAACCCAGTTTTGTTTCACGAATGCGGCATAGGAATTTGGCTGCGCAGCAGGCTTAGGCGTCCAGATTTTCACGGCCTCGGCATTGATGGCATCAGCTTTGGCTTGATATGCGACCTTTTCGTCTGCCGCCAAAAGTGACCAGTTTTTGCCCACTATGGTCATAGTGCTGCCCTCGCGGACGTTCTCTTTTATGTACACGTTAAGAGCAGTCACCTTTCTGTATGGCTTCAATGCCTTAGCCACCAATTTCTTCTCGGCCTCTTCTAACTTTCTCTTAGCCGTGAGCTCCTTGTGTTTTTTCTTCTGCTCTTTGTGTTTCGTCCTCAACTTTTTGAGCAACTTGTTCTCCTTCTTGAGTTGGTCCCGCAATCCCTTAATCTTTTGTTTTTCAGCAGCAACCGCCACTGACATTATAGGAGCCGAAGCATAAAAGGTTCTGAATTGGGTCAATGGCACCCTAGGAAGCACACTCTGTAATTGACGCAAAGAATACATGGGGGCTAGTGTTTTGTTATGAGAGTTTGCCGCGCTCTTGGTATACAGGCGGGGCTGGTTTAGCGACCGCGTGACTTTTGCCGAAGAAACATGAGACAGCGCACGCGACTGGGAAGGAGAAATGTTTCAAGAATGTTGAGAAGCAGAAAAGTACTCGATTGAGTCCTGTTCCATATTTTTGTCCACACAAATTGTCGTATATTCACGCCAACTTTCGAGCTGGGGGCACATCAAACGCGCATAGTGTGGGTAGCATGGTGCAGGTCCTACTGGGACGTTTCCTGGACTAACTGAATACATTAATTCCTCGTGATTAAAGTGATGAGAATAGCAAACAGACTAAGGGCCGCCTCGCTTCTTTGCGAGCTTCGCATATCATGGCAATAATGGCGTCTTAGTATCTTTCATAGAGTTGGCGCCTGGTCGTTTTCGCATTTCGCATGGACCTTCAAACTGTTTCAAAACCTGTGAATCATCTTTCGGTTTCGGTCCAGATCCTTGACAGATTGATGTCTGGTCGAGCATCGGCACCTGTCACCTTAACAACTTTCGTCCCAATTGGGTAATCGCGCCAGTCCATGCCAGATCCGGTATTAAGCGGCGCATCCCGCTCCTATATCTAGGCTGGAGTCCCGATGACAAACGCCATACATTCTAATCACGTCTGAGGCAACTTCTAATACCATGGCACCCACTTTGAAAAATAAGAACCTCCTCCAGCCCAAGCCCTTCATCAACGGGCAATGGTACGAATCCAAGGCTACTAGCACCTTCAAGGTTTATGATCCGGCAACTGAAGAGTTGATCATGGAGTTGCCAGATCAGCCACGGGAGGAGATCGACGAGGCCATTGAGATCACGAGGAAAGCATTTGAAACTTTCAAGAAAACTAACCCCGCCGACAGATCCAAGTGGTTGCGTAACCTCTTCAATCTCATGATCGAAAACCTCGATGACTTAGCAGCAATCATCACGTGGGAGAACGGCAAATGTATGGCTGATTCTATTGGTGAAGTTAAGTACGCTGCGTCGTACTTTGAGTGGTTTGCCGAGGAGGCCAAGCGTAACTACGGCCACACCATCCAACCCGCCAACTACAACAACAAGATCATCACCTACAAACAGCCCGTGGGGCCGGTGGGGCTTTTGTGTCCTTTCAATTTCCCTTCTGCCATGGGCGCAAGAAAAGCTGCACCCGCTTTTGCCGTTGGATGTACCTGTATCTTGAAGCCAGACGGGCAGACGCCGTTATCGTCGTTGGCAATGGCTCACCTTGCTTCTGAGGCTGGTTTTCCACCTGGTGTATTCAATGTCGTTCTTGTATCTGTTGAGCTGACTCCAGCTTGCGGTTTGCAGTTCTGCGAAGCGCCAGCAATTAAGAAGATTTCGTTCACGGGGTCAACTCCAGTTGGCAAGTTGTTGATGAAGCAGTCGGCCCTGACTCTCAAGAAATTGTCTATGGAATTGGGCGGTAATGCTCCAGTTATTGTTTTTGACGATGCTGACCTTGAGCTTGCAGTCGAGCAGGCTATCGCTTCCAAGTTCCGGTCTCTCGGCCAGACTTGCGTATGTGCGAACAGACTCTACGTTCAGGCCGGTGTTTTCGATAAATTCATAGACAAATTTGCTGAGAAGGTCAAAAACTTCAAGATTGGTAACGGTTTTGAGGAGGGTGTCACTCATGGCTGTTTGATCAACACAAGAGCTATGGAAAAGGTTGAAGATCACGTTAAAGATGCAGTCTCTAAGGGTGCAAAGATCGTTGTTGAGGGTGGTAGACTTCCTAACTTGGGAAAACATTTCTATAGCCCATATGTTATCTCACATGTCACCGACAAGATGAAGGTTGTGCATGAAGAGACATTCGGTCCCCTTGCGGCGGTCGTCAGGTTTGACACCAAGGAGGAGGTTGTGGCTAAGTGCAATAATACCCCTTATGGATTGGCTGCCTACGTGTTCTCCGAGAATTTGAATACCGTTTACACAGTGTCTGAGGCCCTTGAGACGGGAATGGTGAGTGTAAACACTGGGCTTTTCACAGATGCAGCTTTGCCTTTCGGTGGAATTAAGGAGTCCGGTTTTGGCCGCGAGGGCTCGTTGTATGGATTGGACGACTACACGGTTGTTAAGTCCATTGCCCTTGGGAATGTTTATAGGTGAGTTTGAAGCTGGGGAAGGCCGATGTCCACGATTAAAAATGTACGCTTTATTCACGAACTTTCAAACTTTCGATTTCGCGGCCTTTCCAATTTGCACCTTTTCATGGCATACATCTTCCTTTTTGCACGATCCTGCACTCTCGCACCATCATGGGCAACTCTAACATCTCCGAAGGACTCGAGAGCTACTACCTAATAGACCCAAATGGTAAGTTGGTCAATCACCTAACATCTCAGCGCTTTACTAACCTCAGCAAACTACACAACTCCCAGTCCGTCCCCTCTAGATAACTTACTTTCCCTCTACGGGCTAGAACCAGTGGCACAATCACTAGCACGCACAAACAGAGATGGTTCTAAGGGCGTAAAGCTCAGAAAGTCCTACAAAAATCACATCCAGGATCTTCCAGGTAAGCACCTGATTCCTGCTCCCAAGCAAATCAATGGGACACTATTGGACCCAGCGTTAGCACTGCACCCTGACATGATTAAGGAAATAGGAAGTGACATTCTAAGTCAAGCTCTCAAATTTGACAGAACTCCGGCAAACGGGATCCCGGGCTTCAACTCGAGCGACCTTGCGTTGAATGACCAGCATACGCTAATGAGAAGTGACGACATGAGCGAAAATGAAGAGCTAAAAAAGAAGCGAAAGAAGAAATTTCCAGACGCTGGTAATGTGAAGAGACAGCACGTATAATTAAATGCAGAATGTGTATATTGTCATATGAAGAAGTAATGCCTGTATTATGTCTCAGTATCTGGGTTTGCACTTTGAATCGCCTTTAGGCGATGTTTCATGAGGCCAGCGTTCTTCAGTCGCGTAGAGAGCTTATTCTTCACAAGTTGGCCTGTGTGTCTCATCAAAGTTGAAATGATGAGTTTCTTGAATTTCACGGCAATGTCTAGCATGGACAAAACAGACCCCTCGATTTGCCACTCCGGTAAGGTTAGCAAAAAGTTGGTCACGTTGAGAAATCGCTTCGCTCCGCTATTCAACCTCAATGATATCATGAGTTTAAAAGAGCGGGAAGTGAAGTTGACAATGCTGATAAATTGCTTGGACCTGGAGATCATCTCGTCAACATCGTTCTCGAAGGCATTGCTGTCAGAACTAGACGAGAGAGACAGGTCCTTAAAAGACGTTTTCCTCTTCTTCTTTTTGTCAGAGACGGATTCACGTCTTTTTCGCTGGAGTTCCTTAAGATCTGGAACGCTAGCTTTCCCACCAGGTTCCTCGGTACTTTCATCTCCGTCTTCGTTTTCGCTTTCGTTTTCGTCCTCTGTTGATTCAATTGCAAGGTCGTCTGATGAGGGGCTCATTTCGCCTCTGTCTGACTCGTCTGTTGGCGAATTTGCTCTGCTCGTATCCTTGCTTTCTTTATCCGGGGCTTGGATAGCTCCGGTGAACTTGACAACCGGGCTCTCCTTCTCTATATCTTGCGTCTCAGGATCCGTTTGGAAGATAAATTTCATTAACGCCTTTCCAGTTATCTCGTCAATTTTGACATTCAACGGTAGCGAACTAATGTCAAAGTATTCAAGAACACGGATGCCTCCCACCTTTCGGTTCATGGACCAATCAACACAGATCATATCCTTATTCCCTATCAGACCAAGTGGTTCAAGGAAGTTGCCAAAGTAAGCTGTCTCCAAGAGGTTGATGCATTCAATTCGACGAATCTCAATTCGATTGTCATTCGACCCATCTTCTTTAACGAGTCGCTTGCATCTTCCGCTCTCAAGTTTCAAATCCAAGATTGGGACATAGTCATCCTGCAACATGTGTACCACAATCTTATCGGCAGCAATCCGCCAAGTCTCCAACACCTGTGATGATGAATTGGCAAATATATCTCCAGCAAACAAACTCAGTATCAAAAGGTATATATCCATGGAGGTGTTCTCGCACTCACTGCCCAAGAGTAAGTATTCGTTGAGAGTTTCGTTGTCCACTTCGCCACTTTGTCTAAACCTGTAATTGTTTAACAACAAATCCGTAGCATTCAAATAGCTGTGAAGTCGCTTGAGTCTTTCACTCATGGCATTGAAGTCCTGGAAGTCAATTGAAAATTTGAGCTTCGAAAGCTTTTCACTCATTCCCTTGCTCATTGGCTCAGTATACATAAGCAACCCCAAAACCGTGGCATATAGTGTGAAATACTGTTTGGAAGTGCAGGTAATGGTTAGCTCGGGCACGTCGATCCTGAGTCGATTGACACAATTATCATCCTCGGTCTTGTTTTTGCTGCTTGACGTATCTGCATTTTCAATTTGATCCATGTTTGATCCCAGTGCAAGCACCTTATCAAAGGTGAACATGAATGACATATTTTCAACGAGTCTCAAGTTAGACTCGGAAAGAGAGGACTTGGTGCAGACCTCGATTCCAAGAAATGGTGGCCAAGTCGTCGAAGTGCCATAAGGTTTGCATTCAAGAATGCTCCCTGATGAACGGACTGCGTTCTTATCGAGCACCATCACACTGGCATTCTTCAAAATTGCACCGTATCTGACTTCCAATTCTTTTGCATTCATCATCGCCGAGTTCTCCCTCTTAGGAACCACAGAACAAAATTTAGACTCAAGAGAAGGGGCAGTTATTATTACCACCGAATCTGGCGAGCTCTTGCTATGGAGCTGGATTTGCGGTGAGATGACCTCAATCTTGTAGTCCTCTAATACTTTTTCGTTTGCTTTCGCTTTCCGTATGATCTTGTCAAAATTGTTGAGGCGATCAATAGAAGAGTCAAATTGGTTGAGCACTTCTTGCAAATTGTTTTGTGGCTCTTCAAATGAACTGTTATAATCAGATCCTGATGAATTGCTGCTTGCTGCGTCATTTGTCTCAATCAATTTATCAAACAAAGTGATGAACTCGTATGAGAGGTATTTGCGTAAATCTTTGTTGAGTGTCACTAGGTGAATGTACTTCATGAAACAATTGCGAACTTCTTCATTCCAGATAAAGAACATGGACACGAGTAAGAATCGGTTGTGAAAACTCTCATCGGACCCTGACTCCTCTAGCGTAGTGATGCTGGTCTTGCGGCCATGCTTTTGCAACTCACAGCGCTTAATCTCATTTTTCAAGGCTTCAATTCTCCTGTCCAAGTCGTCAGAAGAGACACTCTCATTCATGCTCACTAAATCGTCAAGCCGCTTCTTGAAGCTTTCAGCCTGAGAGGAGTAAATGTCAGTGCTATGAAGCCAACAGTCGTGAGTCTCCTCATTTCCCCAGTCGTATTTGTCCTTCATGTCGCTCGTGTCCCTAATGTAAGCAAATTTGTCAGTGTATAGCAAAGGAAAACACTTATGTACTTTTGCTTGTCCTCTCAAATTTGGTGCGAACGCCTCATCGAAGTCACTCTCATCAAACCATTGATAGTCGCGATCAAAAACAACATATTTGCAATGTCTGGGTCTAGCAGTTGAATTATTCTTGTACAATTCTCGAACAAAAACTGATCTCACTGCACGCAAATCAATTTTCGTGAGGGCAACCTCTCCAAGATTGAAGTTCATCTTCATTACCTTCGTGTGTTTTGAGAGTTCTTCATGTGATGTAATGCGCTCTTCTTTCCGTTGGTGCAAATCCACCAAGAACGAGTCTACCTTTCCTCGAAGACCTACACATTCGACCTTGTCATCCTTTTGATCGAACGTATCGTCTCGGTAAATGTGACTGATGAATAGACTCTTGATTCTGAAGAGAAACTTGTTGGTGTACAAAATTTCCGAAAATTTGGCTGCACGCTTAGTCTCTCCAAACAATTTCCCTCTCCTCACTGGTAGCATCATATTACCTTGGAAGATTTTCCACCACGAGAAAAATTGCTTAAATGAGCCGGGTGTCAAATGAATTGTGTTGTAACTGTTTTCGGTGTGAGCAATCAAGCTGATCGCCATGTGAATACGCGAGCTTCGAAATCCAGAGTAGGAATCATGGCCGTCTTCCGTGACTTCGGGATTGAAAAGCTCGATCTCATGGTGTGGCTTGCATTCGTTAGTGATTTTCTCCTTTAATTTCCTTTGAAGGAGAAAGCCTAGTGTAAAAGAAACTCCACCACTGAGCTCAATGACAGTTTTCTCTCTTATCTCGATTTTTTGCAGACCTTTAGGCATCTCTGATTTCAAAAGGTAGTAACCGTGACAGCTGGACATGATTCTCTTTGACGAGGGAAAATAAACTGCTTCAGAGCTGTCTCGTGTCCAAGACAAAAGTGGCGATGATAAGTAGTTCGGAATGTACCATGCAACCTTTTGTGACTTCACGTCGAAGAAATGAAGAGGGTCATCATTCTTGTTAATATCCCACACCACATGATCCAGGAACTTTAAAATGAAACCAGACCCATTGGGGAAAAGATTGTATGGATCTCTTCCACCTTTGAAAGCAACCTCAATACTGGCCTTCTTTCCTGTTGAAATTGTGCACTTTCCATGTAGAGTAAGACGCAATTTGTCCCAGAATCCTAATTTCGGCGAGGGATCAACTGGTGGCTTGGAGAACTGATCGACGTTGAGCATTATCTGCTGAATTCCGAACTGGTACGAAGAACCCCAAACGAATCTTGAGGGTAATTCGGAATCGAATTTAACTTCGAGGTCGGTGTAGAGCTTGACTGTCGCCAACGTCTTCTCGATGATCAATTTGTCAAATCTATTCGGCTGCATGTCTGGGCGCTCAGTGACTTTGGTTAATTGCACTTCAAGCTTCCGCAAATGTTCTGGATCCAATGTCAATGCCTCACTAATGATAAGATTACCTTTCATTTTCACTGCCTTGCCAATACCATTCTTGTCAAGAGAGCGGGGCAAATGCAAAAGAGGCAACGGAAAATCACGCAAGTGCATTACCGTCTCCCCAATTGCCGCATCAATGTACGTGGGTAACATCAAATTATATCGCGTATCTTTCGGAACCAGCTGGCCATATTTGAAGATGAAATCTGGGAGCTCCTCGAGTGGGAAGCTTGGGGTCGATAAGCCGAGGCTCATATGCGAGATCACAACATGCAAAAGGGGAGCTTGCCTGACGTAAGAGACAACCTTTCGATTTTCAGACTCTGGAACAGCAAGCTCCTTTCCGAACAAGTAATCCTTGTGGGCCACAATTTCCTCCGCTAGCTGTGTTTTGAAAACGGAGACTTTTCGTATCCACAGCATTTCCACTGTTCTTTGGGCTTTTGAGAGCGCATCCTGATACTCCTCCTCCGACATGTTCAGTGAAAGAGCGCGTTCTTCAAGAACGTCGAATATCTCGCACCGCTTTCTTTGCTCGATTTGGCCGAGTTGAAATATTGTACTCAACTCCGATTCAAATGGATCATCCTCGATGGAAAATGTCAACCTCTCGGCATTCATCCTTATTTTTGGTACCTCAAGTGGTTTGGACTCACTCGGATGGACGATCGTCTCCTTCTTATCCAGTTTCATGCACTTTACTAGATGCTTGACAATCTTTAAAAAGACTGAGAGATTATCAAATAGCTTATAGACAACGAATCTATGTGGCTGGATAATCCGAATCAGAGGAGTGTCGACGTGGACCAACTCTTCCCGCGATGGGTCGTTGAAGACAAGCGAGAAGGCATCGACGCAAAGAAGCCTATTCCAGTATCCCTTCACCAATGGCGAATCAGCGAGCAACCGCGTGAACTGATTTTTCACCGTGACAATGGAATCCTGGTAATCAACTTCCGTGTCGAAGGACTGGATCTTGACTTTGAAGTCCTCCGCCAAGCCCAAGATCACGTTGACATTCTTTAGATGAACTTTGAAACTGATGAGTTTCGTGATATGAGACAGCGAGGAATCGGCCAGCGACAGTTGCATCGAGCTAATGTGCTTTTTGAAATTAGCCTTGAGCATGTTGATGGGTTCAAGGATCGTTTGCTTGAACAAGTGCACGGAACCTAAAAGCACGAAAATGGAATGTCTGTCAATCAGACCATTCACGTCATCGTAATTGAGGGTGAACACAACTTGCTTGTTTTGGTCTTTGCTATGTGCAGCAAGCTTGGAGTGAGCTGTTGGGATGTCGAAAACGGTTTTATCTTCACCTTCTTGATCTTTAATAGAAAGGTGAAGCTTACGAGCCAGCGTATTAACTGCCCAATATTCAGTGTCTTCACTTTCACTTGCGAGGGTAACTTGCGAGGAAGAAGGACTTGAATTTGGAGACGACTCTGGGGGCTGGTCCCCTGTAATTTCAAGCATGAATGTTGAAAGTCCGATGGATACGGCATGAACTGTGTCTGCTGTCTTTCCATCGTTGATGTCAGTAAGCTGTTCAATAAGATCAGGTGGTACCAAGGGAGACGTCGATCCTAGCTCGATATTAATCTCCGAGCACGAAATGGTGGCAGATACGAGCCAGGGTGGAAGATGTGTGAGAAGGTCGCGTTTTGCGGTTTGTGTGTCTCGCCTCTTAGGCTGATTTCTTGCAGGTGCCCTTTCCCATTCATCAAGAATCTGCGAGTCGTAAAATTTGCTGATCTTACCGTCTTTGAGACCTTTCGAAACGTCAGAAGTTGCCCGTCTAATGAGAGTATTGATCCCATTGAGAACTTGAGGTTTACATAGACTAACAGATACCGCACCGAGAGTTATAGCAGCTTTGGCTCTAAGGTTTCGGTAGACCTTGCACGTTATGTTAGCTTCAGATAAACCCAAAAATTCCTCATGAGTCCCGCCTCCAGAAGCTGATGATTCTTGGTAGGTCATGCATGGGTGAATAAAGTGGCAATTTGCATCGTAGTCATTATGTGGCGAGGTAACCACTTGGAGAAGCATCGTCGAGTACGATAGCATGAGAAGCAGGGAGATGTTGGGCTCTGGAGAAGCTGACCGGATCACCAAACGCGGTTGCTCCCAAGTCAAAGTCATGTTGATCCTCGGGTAGTAGTCGTTGAGAAGCGTGATAGCACGGTCCAAAAACTGCTGAACGGAAGAAGTCGAGTTGGCGGTGGCGTCTTCAGAGTCACGCTCCAGTGCCAGCTCATCTAAGTCAGACATTTCAACTTTAGTGACTTCATCATCACCATCAGAATCTGCGCCACGCTGAGTCCGGTTTCTCAACTTTCGAAGCTTCATTAGCTTCACAAATGCAAATACGTTGTAAATCAAGAGACCGAGCTGCTCAGTATCCACATCCAACAAAGGGCTACTCGCACTCAGAAACAACTCCACAACTGAGCTTTTGAGCCCCAAGCCCTCAGCCAAATTATGCGTAATGTTTGACTTGAACGTGACATTTGTGTTGGGTATGCAGAAAAATTCGTCCGACTCTAGGTAAGTTCTTTGAGTCTCGGTGTCGCGCATCTCACTTACAAGATGTAGCTTGAGCAACAGAATGGAGCAAGTGAGTTCCAACGGCTTATCCGTAAGCTTGTTGAAAATTACCTCAAAGCCCGAAGCACTTTGGTTGACACGGCCGAAGTGAAAGGAAAACGCCTTAATGGTTAGGGAGACCGAGCGCTCTGGACTGGTCTTTTCCAAATACTCAGACAAATCGCACGAAGTTGATGGCGGGAGAAGTGGTATTCCTTTGATTTCCAAATTATTGAGATTAAAGGAAAACTCGCCGAAGCTCTCGGCAAACCTATGATGTAGTACTGTGAGAATATCTGTAGTCTCTTGTAACGAGCGGCCGGACTTTCGACTTTCGTATGGCTCGGGGTTTTGGAAGACATGCTTGAGCCAGTTAAAAACGTTAATTTCGGCATCTTCCACATGCACTCTCAACACAATGTCACGTAGCACTCCAGAAACGGTGTCGATGGCAAATGTGTTATGGAGCGTAAACGCCCAGTACTTGACAGGAGGGCTCGACGTGGCTGCTTCGCCAGTTGGGCGAGCCAGAATTTCTCTTCCAGAAAGAACTGCATGAAACCTGTGCATTTTCTTCTCGTGGAAGCTGTGATGGTGTGTCAATTGGAGCCGAAGCGTGTCGAGGCTGGCCAGCAACTTCGGGTGCACGACATCGGCATACTTGAGTTCAATATCCGCGGAGGGCATAGCCCAGACGAGCAAATTGACGAGTTTCTTGCCCAAGAAAGAGTTCGGATACACAGACAAGGGCCGGTCCTGGAGGGACTTGGATTTGGATTTCGCCGTCTTCTTGCTATCGTGGACCACGATTTTCAAGTCCAGAAAAATCACCCGTTGCGTGTTGCCCCATAATCTTAGGCGTACTGATGATGCTTTGAGCTCAAATTTTTTGTGTTTGAGGGTCAATTTGTTGAACGAAACACCATTGTTGATGGAGATGTAGCTGAGATGGAACCCTGTGATGAAGTAAATGACTAGCCAAGCTAGTTTCCACAGCACAAAGGTTAGGATAATCCATTTCAGCCAGGGTCTATCTCGTAGACACTCCAAGCTTGCTTCGTACCACATGGAAGCTTGTATTATGGGGTTTCAAGAGGTTCTTCTGCACTGGTTGAGTATGTTGTGCGTACTACCACTTTGGGAACCATTAAAGGCGTGCATACATAGCCGAGTTCCGTACAACTTCTAAACTGAGGGCGACAAACAAGAGAAAAGAAGATGACGTCAGAATCGCGAGAAGGTGAAATACTATGAGTCGTAAAACAATGGGGAACTCAGAGTCGGCCGCTAATCAGGATCTTTTGTTATCGGGCACAACTCTAAATATGTTCTAGTTTCCTAATACCAGGGCTTCATAACAAGTGCGCCTATGCTGACAGCAATCGTGATGGGGCAACACTAAGAGTGGGGCAAGGCCAACGAATTGAGTTGGAAGATGGAAACGCAAATTCTGCATTCGCCGCTACCAATTTCCTTGGCGGCCGCTAGACGTTGTGTGCGCGTGAAACGAAGATCTGGCAAAATGTGCCGAAAGATCCGCTTCACCAGAGCACATTGCCGAAAAGTCTAAGTGTGAGATACGAAGTTAGTGAGATATGGTGAGTTCTGTGTAGGCGAAAAATGAAAACTCAAGAGCTTGAATTTGCTTCTAACGATTTTACTGAATAATAAGCAACGTCTTTTTTGCAGTCACCTTTTAGTCGGGGTGGTTTCTGATGTTGAGAGATGTGATGAGTCGCGACCACTTTCTGCAAAACTGGTGGCTAACATTTGCGAAGACAAATCTTTCATAGACCAGAGTAGATAATGAACCGTCAATATATAGAATACAAGGTGGAAAATGAGCCAGTAGGTTTTAGTTATCATCAGGCTAAAACAGTTGATGTATTGCGAAAGTGAGCCGGATTCACCGGAAGCACGCCTACCGTAGGAGCGGTGGCATTGAGCGCAATGCTACATCGCCAAGTAATGAGACAACGCCACCTTTTCATCTCGAGACTTGCTACTCCCCTTCCTGTGTCTCGACGTCTAGGCCCAATTCGCATCACGTGCGCTATTTCACGTGCCTCGTCGCACCCAGCGCTGAGGGCTCGCGCCCTCTCCTGCAGCCCGCAGGCTCACCCTCCGCGAAAAATTTTATACAGCTCCACAATCTTTCATCGCTACAAGCAATCACTGTCAAGAGTATGTTCGACCATAGCACGATATCAGTGCGTCTAAATCATCAGAAATATACATGATGACAACCACATTCAGCATAACTAACCGCAGTGGCTCCTACGATTGTCAAGAAGTACACCAAGAGATTCAAGAGACACCACTCTGACAGATACCACAGAGTCGGTGAGAACTGGAGAAAGCAGAAGGGTATTGACTCTTGTGTCAGAAGAAGATTCAGAGGCACTATCCGTCAGCCTTCCATCGGTTACGGTTCCAACAAGAAGACCAAGCACATGATTCCTTCTGGCCACAGAGTGTACTTGGTGAAGAACGTCAAGGACTTGGATGTTTTGTTGATGCACACCAAGACCTACGCTGCTGAGATTGCCCACAATGTTTCGTCCAAGAACAGAGTTGAGATCGTCGCCAAGGCCAAGGCCATTGGTGTCAAGGTCACTAACCCTAAGGGCAGAGTCGCTTTGGAGGCTTAAGGCATGTAATAAATAATCATGGAACAACAGACATGGAACAAAAACGTAGATGAATACGGGAGTTTGAGGTTCTTGCCAGAGGCTGGCGACTTGCGTCTCCCGATGAGACGACAAAAAATTGATGGAGTTACTACAACGCCCACACTACTTTTCAGGTTGAAGTGGGCGGCAATATACGTGAGTTCACAATTGGCATGCATTATTCTTATCGGCCCCGTTGGGCCGCTCGTCTCGTTCCGTCTCTACTTGTCATATCGTCTCGCCTCGTCGCTGTTTACTTTATCACCATCTTTGTTGAGGCTCTTTTCCTCAGGCACACCCTCTTTAATTTCTTTCTTCACCGGCGGCTCTTGGATCCCGCAATAGCCACCGCGCTCACGTCCAGGTGATGATGCTTGCGGATCCTGTAACCCAATTCACAACAGCCCTTGCTGTCGAACTTAATGTCATGAGGCGGGTGAAGCGGGATAACATCATCCACGCCTGGCACAGTACCCTCCTTCTGCTCATTTCTAGGCTCTTCGTCCTCGGCACCATCATTTTCGTCGTCGTCAAGAAGGTCTTTGTCAGCTTCAACCTCTTCCTCCACCTCATCAATCTTCCCGGGTGCTTGCTTTTCAGCCCCGACCTCATCCACACGTGGTAGTGTCTGCTTGTCAGCCGCCAGCGCAACATCCAACATGGACCTCGTTCGGCTAACCAGAGCTGACGATGTGTTCAGGTGGACGGAAACGTCGCTGCTTGAGGGCCGACGGCGAGGCCCTTCCTTGCCAAGTTTGAGAGCAACTTGCAGTAGCAGCGAGTTCAGATGCACGGAATGCAGATCGCTATTGTCGGGCACTTCATTGTGAGAACAGATGTTGGGATTGATGCCGGCCATGTCGAGCATAGACCGCTTCGGCGTCTGCAAGCCCTCATCATTGCGGTCATGCTGAGGAGACTGAATTGTGTTTCTTCTAGACGGTACCTGCGAGCCTGGCCGTGACGGCGTGGACGAGCCTGGAAAGTGCACGAAGGGATCTACTGTTTGGTCAGGGTCTTCATATACGCACATCTCGAGCGACACGAACCACGTGTCTTTGAATAGAGTGTCAAGATCGTAGCGAGAATTGGCAGACGGGTCGCATAATTTCCAGGCCACCCGCGCAGCGCCAGTCAGCTGGAATTGGGCCGCCCACTTGAACTCCGAGCCGGGGCCCTTGGTGAAATCGTTGTTGTTTTTGAACAGCGGGTTGTCCTGACAAAACCGGTTACGATTAAACGCATAGTCTCTGTAGTGGTGATCGTTGGTCAGTGACAACTGGAATGGAACCCCCAGATACACTATACAGAAGAGAAGCATTCCCAATGCCCAGTGGTCCATCTTGAACGGATCGTAAGGATGTTTTTTGCACTCGTTCGACAGCATGTCCTTAAGCTGCATCACCTCGGGTGGCAGGTACGGCGGAGAACCCACGTAGGTGTGCATGACGTGAATGTCACTGTCGAAGTTGAGCGGCTCCACGTGGCCATAATCGGAAACACCGAAATCGCAGAGTTTGGCAAGTCCATCGCTGTTGAGAAGGATGTTTTCGGGCTTGAGGTCACGGTGCACGATGTCGTTGTCGTGCAAGAACTTTACGCCGTAGGCAATCTGCTTGAAAATGCAAAACCGCTCGGCCAACAGCGTGCGCTTCCAGCCCGGCTTCACAATCAAGTTGAACAAATCACCGCCGCCGCAAAACTCCATCACCATTCCCCATCCGCGGACCATTTGACCTTGCGACTGAAGACGTACTAGAGCCACGGAACGTGCCACGTGCCTTGACGAGCTGACTCTTTTCAGTAACACGTATTCTTTAGCCGCCCGCTTGTAGAATTCCTCGTCGGTCTCCTTGTTGAAAAGCGAGAATTTCTTCAACGCATACACCTGGCGCTTGTTTCCAATCAACGACACTATGCGCACATCGCCCAGCCCGCCGGTTCCGATGGTCTTCTCGCGGTCCTGGTCAAACTCAAAGTCCTCCAAAAAGTTGATGTGGTTTTCCTGAAGATCCTCGGGCAAGTAATCGTTGGGATTGGCCACCGGGTTGGCCACTACACGCAGACCATTGCCAGGGCCGCCTTTCAAATAGAACAGAGTCAGCCGCTGGGCCTGGTTCAGCAACAGTTTATTGATTCCGTACGGGTTGTACTTTATTTTTCCGCTGGGGCCATGGTTGGATGCCCGAGAGTTGGGAGCAGGTATTACCGGCGGAAGTCCATGCTTGGGAGCTCCAATATGTCCGATAGTTTCTGCTCTACGTGGTCTGTGACGGCCAGGAGGCGCGCCAGCGGCACCATTGTTGGTTGCATCGTTGTCGTCGTTTCTTTTCGGAGGTAAAATGGACGAACTGGTGTTCGTAGATTCCGTGGCAACCAGGGCAATCAGTTCGTTGTCCAGAACCTTCAGAGACAGGAGACCTAGACTGGTTGCGCTGCTCCTATTGAGCCCATTACGGGGTTGGTGGTCTGTGGAATCCTTATCTTTGTGGAAAAGGCGGGACAATGAATGGTGAGATTCCAGGTTCGGCGAGTCCTTGCGGAAGATATTGCGGAGATGGTGGTGTTTATGTTTTTCTGTGGTGGACACCATCTTGCAAGATTATAGCCTGGGATGTTCGTGGGGCGGTGGAAATCACTGAGTCAGAGATATTGGTGGTGGAGTTGATATACAGGAACCCCGTGCATTGCTCTCCTAGAAAGATGAGGTGGATGTTGGGGGACGAGGGGAGGGAAAAACTACGAACACTTTATAGGTGGTGCGTGCAGATCGAAGAAAACTAGGGAAATCTTAATATGTCTGCCAAATTTTTTTTTTATCGGCCAATGTTGTTCCTATCCAAACCTCAGGTGCCGGGTTGAAGTGACCTCATTATCCAGAATTAATTGTACTTTGTTTGCCTAGTTAGCGCACCACGTTCGAACATCTACATTACGGTGGAATATAAAGGAGTGGGCATAACAGATTCTGCAATTGAGGCGGGCCACTCCGCACTAGTGACGGAAAAAAACGTGTTCTTCTTGCCAAGACGCTCGGTATACTATTGCTCTGCCCGCTGGTTAAGGTGGGCCCCTCCAAATGCTGAGCACTATATGCCGTCCGTGTTGTCTCGGCCCGCCCTCTTCTACTGCACCCAGCTTTTCTGGAAATGTTTATCCATCCCACCCCCCTCTCTACGCAGGCTCCCCACCCCCCACCAAACCACGAGGGTTTTGTCTACATTTGTTACAAGTTTCAAAATTTGATTAACATCTTTGGTATTCTCCAGCCCTCGAGCACGACTGCCCGCGCAATATATTACATCCCGCATGGGTATCAAAAGCAGCAGAAAGGGCGCGGTCACTAGGCCGGTTTTTCATATCCTCACTATCTTTCTTCTCTTCCCTCCGGCTCGACTGGACTCGACTCTCATGCTTTAAACACTCTCGTCATCAGTGGCCTTTTGGTTTCTCTTGATGCGGAAGAAACGGATTCCACCGCTGCTGGTCTCTTTCTCCTCAGCTGGCGCCGCTCTGGTGAACGACGATTCGTCACCCAAAGCACCAGTCTGGTCCTCGGGGTGAGCCTCTTCCTGTGGAGCATAGTATTGCTCGCCCAGCTGGTTGGCTCTCACACGGTCAATGTGCTTTCTGTACGACGTAGCAATGTTGGCAGCGCAGGTGTTGAAGAACACAAGCAAAGTACAAGCAAAGGCAGCCCACACAAGTGCCAACAACTTGACACCAACATGGGCGCTGTGGCCATCATTCTGGAAAGCGTTTCTAGCCAAAACATTGACCGCGGTCTGGAACGCAGCGGCAGCAGAAATGGCAAGAAGTCCAACAGTAACCAAAGCAATTACAACCTTGTCAATGACAGTGAAGCAGAAGCCCAAAATGTCAACAATGAAGGCAAGGACAACGAAAACAAGTGCCACAATGAAGAACGCAAATGCGAATCTAGACAAGTAGTAGTAGGTGGATCTGTTGTCGAGAAAGTCGCGGGGCACACCTGTTGAGCTGCCAAAGTTGTCCTGAGGCACAATAGGGTAAGCGGGGCCAGTGTGGCAATCGGAGTAGTTGCTCTTGTCACAAACACCCCAAAAGGTCCAAGCACTTTCACCGTATGCGCCACTGATGGCGGAGGTGTCAGCCTTGATCCAGTAAAAGTTCTTGAATGGGAAGCTGTTGACGGAGCCGGACAAGACAATGAAGATCAAGATCAAGGAAGCACCGGCTAGCAATAACAAGTTGACGACAGTACCGACAACTTTCATTTTAGGAATATTTGGAGAAGTCTCGATTCAGGTTGAATTTGTTGAAAGGAGGGGGGACGGTTGTAAACACTCAGGGGATTAGTTGAATGTGATGACTCCCTTAATTGGCAACTATTCGTCTTTGGTGGATTAGCAATTGCAGACCAATAAAAACGTGAAGTGAAGGCGCTGGGAAAGTAGTGGTGGTTTTCCTAGGGAACAGAGCAAAAAAACCAAAAATGCCCAGGGTGTTCGATGAAGCCTGCCTCTAAATATGGAATGACTTGTTACTGCTGTCCTGCACACAGTGTGTGGGTGCACTCAGATTCTTCGCCGGGCCCCGTTGCTTGCTATGGAGACATCCGGCACCACCGAACAATTTGTTTTCTTTAATGTTAACCTTTAAATCGAGAATCCGGTTTCATAATTGACCTGTTTATTACCAGCCTGGGCCCTCATCTATCGCCATTATCCCACCCCAGCGAGCTTGCAATACTGGCTGGGAGTGGAGACCCGCATGCCACATGCAGTACCACTATTTTGGCTTGCGCCCGTTTAGGCGGTTATTGGGCCGAAGATGTCATCCCAACCGCCAAATGCGGCAAGCGCAGTCCGTTTTGTTGCGCAAAAGATTTCCGCCTGCCAAAACCCTGTTATGCAGCCCCCGTCATTCTTGCGCTGGTGGTGGTATTAGCTTTGCCCTGCTTTTTTTTGCGAGAAATGTTATTGTAGTTCCGCTTGCGGCCGAAATATGACGTGCCGAGGTTCCTGCAATCATCTGGGGCAAACTGGTCATCAAAGCATAGAAAAGCGGCTGTGCACATGTGGCTTTGAAAAATGTATGTCGAGGAATCTGCAAACGTATTCGAGCCATTGACGAGTGTCGAGCTTGTTTTTTTTTTTTACTTTTCGTTCACTGGTCGCTGGACTGGTCGCCCCTGGTGCTCCTGTTCTGCTGCTGTGTGAACGGCTGACCTCAGTCAATTATACTGCAGAGGCACAGCTGTGAGACAAAAATAGCGAGGCAGGAGTCGAGACATTGCCCGAAGGGCGAAAATAGGCAGTGGCTTGGACATATCTGCAAAAATAAATTGCCAATCTCTTGGCCATCTATGGCTTACTGCAGGGGCAAGAGACCAGGCTATGCCTTGTTTAGCGCCACCCCGATATTTGTATTTATCGTTCAATCCTCATCATCGTCGTAGCCCCATTTGGAGCACCAACCATACCAAGTTCTTTCTAAGCATTTCTCGGGAATTCGGGTTTCTGATGGCTCGTTCCCATCAGTGCCCGTAGATAGGGTACTCGAGCTAGAACTCGTAGGGTGCGGCTTGAGCGGATGAGGCAACTTCGGCTTGTCTGGCTGGCTATCGTCATGGCTGGTATACCGCCAATTGAAGCAGTCTCGACAAGGTGGCTGCTCCACACAGGTGGCGGTATCGTTGTACGCCAAGATGATGTCATCAATCACTGTATGAATGCGATGATTCAAAAGATTGACGTGCCATCCGAGGTCAGTCACAACGTCGTACACGCAGAGTTGACCAGTGTGACAAGCCGTTTCCATTGCATAACCTGCTAGCGAGCACAGTGACGATGCCCCGTTGCACACGCCCATAAAAATCGGGTCGGCGGTGTTCCCAATATGCCATATGTGCTCGAGGTGAAGAGGAATACCCGGAGCCTGGGGAAGGTGAAGTCGTTTGGTGGCCAACAACTCGCCCGGGGCCTCAAATGCCACCACTGGAAGTCCAAATGTGCGCCCCACTAACGACGCCAATGCCCCGCCCAAAGAATGGCCAGTGACCCAGATTTCGGCGCCAGGATACAACCGAGACACGTTTCGGTAAATGTCCACTGCAGCTTGATAGTAGCGATCTTCGCGGAGAAGCTCCTTTTCCAAACAGTCCTGGTTGCAGGTGTACGTCTTTTCGTAGCAGTCACACACGGTGGTCCACAAGTAACTCACACGGGCACAGCAACACGAAAAGAGCAAGTTATCGTTTTCCTTATCATTTTTGGACGTTTCCTCGGGACCCCCACCAGGCAAGCCAGCCCCAGATGTTCCCTTGTAGCCGATAATTACCGTAGATGAGCGGTTGCTGACGAAAACATGGCCCCGGAGTCCATCCTCGAGCCAGCCAAAGTTGAGGTCGGGATTTTCTTCATCAGGATTCCAGGGGTCTCCGACATCAATCCAATCCAGGTTTTTCTTGTCCTCGTCATTCTCTGGGAGCCGAACGTACGCATTCGACGACACCAACGCAAGCGACACCAAGGTATCGCGATCATTGACGTCGGGCACCAGAATTTCGGCCTCGGGATCCCATTCGAGATGTACACCACCAAGCACGGAAGGATTGCCCTTCACACGACGGGCAAAATCCAAGTACAGCTCTATGAAGTTCGGAGTGTGTCTTTCCGCTAGACGAGTGACCTTGGCCTTTGTGGATCTCTCTCTCACTGGAAGTCGGATTGACCATGGGTTTTCTGATTTGTAAGCATTTGGCCAGTCGTTCTGCGCATACACCAGTTCAAGCGTGACCTGGTCAGGGGCGTTGTTCTGTTGCTCCACAGTCATTGGTTTCCAGCTAGATCTGACCAGCGAGCTCACATCGAGACGCCGATGGACGCGATGATCTTGACCTGCACCATGGTGAAATACATGGGCAATTTGGAAGTCGTCTTTCGAGGGAGAAGCGAAGTGTGGATTCCTGGGAACCGAATGTTGGGCTAGCGGCTCCAGCGGCTCCAGTGTGATGGCCTGAGCGTGCCAGCACCAAATTGTAAGCATCAATATTGGCGCCAATATTAGATATTTGACATTTCTGAATTTGCGCCGTGGTAGCGGCGGCTCCTTCTCCATGGTGAGACAAGGCATGATCAGCGCTTATCGGAGTGCGTATACGCTGAGGATGGCAAGAAGACAACGGAGTATCCGAAGCAAAGGTGAGAATAAGAGCAGTAAAGAGGGGAATAAAAAACAGCAAGAGTGAAGAAAATATTTCGCATCTAAGTACGTGTGCCAGATATCCGCTGAATTGAATTTAGCGGTGTTCCAGGCTGGTAGCTTATCGCACCTCATCACCAATATCCATGTTGTGGAGACCACACGGAAACGAAAAAGGAACGATTTCCAATATTTACTGCTTTTTTTGAGTGTCTTGTTCTATGTTTAATGCGGCTTCCCTCGTATCCTGCCTCTATCCATCTATAAGTAGTTTGCGTGGACATCGCCACATTCAGCGTCCAAGAAGCGTCTCAGTGACACTAAACGTATTGTTTTCACAACCTTCGGACTTGCTCCCAGCTCTAATTTCTCCTCGTCGAAACTGTTTGCGAGAATAAGATGAATCTTGTACAACGCCGATCCAAGCACCGTTGCGTCGAGCTTGCAGTTGTTGTGGAAAAACTCGTGGGTCAATATCGCGGCAAAAATGTCGCCGCAGCCATTGAAGCTGCACTCAATTGCCTTGATAGGCAAGTAAAACACCTTCCCCTCAGCAAACCCCACACTGAACATTTGGTCTCCGACTGTGAACGAAGAGAGCACAATGAACGGCACATTATAGTCAGCGTGGAATTTTTCTAGCGCCGCTTTCGCAGAACGCAAATCTGTGACCTTCAATCCCGTGAGAAGCTCAAGCTCGAATTGGTTGGGAGTCGTGAGAGTGACAAGTCCACGAAGAAGGAATTCTCGATGAGCCGTGACTATCTCCTCAGGTACGTAGAGTCTTCCATTATCTCCTAGTACAGGATCCACCACCAAAGCCGGTTTCGTATCTCCCGAATCACCCAGCACGATTGGCTCGATGTTCGCGTATATAGTTCTCATGACCTCTCCCGACGGACAGTAGCCCACAGAGATGATGTCATACTTCTTCAAATCCACAATCGCCGCAAGGCCCTTGAACAAGTTGGCGATCGAGCCTGCGTCCGCCTTAGTGCCTTGTAACTGGCCAAACCCGGGATGGTTGGAGAAATTGGTGGTGTTGATGATATCGGCATCCCATCCACAATACTGGAAGGTGAATGCAGCGCTGCGGTTTCCAACATAGCCGTGGACCACGTGTGACAGAATGGAGAGCACCGACGGCGTCATCGGCTGGGTTCGTCTGAGATCAGTCACGTGAGTCCAGTCGGTGGGAAGAACCAACCGGCCGAGGCAAAGGGTGTATCATGGATTTTTGATGAAATTTCACCATCGTAGTCGATCCGTAGATTGTATTTTTTCTCGGATTGGCTTCAGAAGTTCAAGAATGCAACTGTTTCTTGCTCTCTGTTTGGCATTTCTCGGTTCCCACAGACCGCGGCCGGCATACAGCTCCAGCCACGTCAGTGACAAGTCAAGCCAAGTTGATCAGAACTGCAATATCTGTGTTAGTTCGTTTCTTTTCCTCGAGATCTGAAATCCACTCGGCCGAAATCTAATCAATCACTTTCCACCACTGCTATTTTTTACTTCCTACATCCACTGCTTTCGTACAGTACCGCTTCTTCCAACACAACCATGTCCAAGAACTCGGCCCAGATCGACGTTGCGTACCCCATCTACGGGCTCCGATTTCTAGACAACAAAACCATTCTCACTGCTGGTGGAGGAGGTGAGGGTAACAATGGCATTCCCAACAAAATTACCGCCATCAGATGCTCTTTCAACATTGCCGACAAGGACAGAAGACTTCAGAAGTTCAGAGAGATAACGTTGCCTGCAAACGAAGACTCGCCTATGTGCGTGGATGCTTGCCGGTTTCACGGCGATTTCCTGAGCCCGTTTCATATCTTTGTTGGGTGCAATCAACTGACCCAGTTGATTAAGTCCATGGGTATCAACAACAACTTGCGCAAGTACCAGTTTACGGACGACGAGCACTTGAAGTTTTTGGATGCCGTCCAGTTTGATCAAGAGGTGCTGCCAGAAACGTTGGGCGAATTTCCTAAGATTGTCCAGTTGAGTGCTAACGCTGGAGTTGGGGCTCTCATGACATCAAGAGTGCCATCTGAGATCTTCGTGTTTGAGCCCAAGCAATTAGGTATCACCTTGCACTACAAGCCTGCTGTATCTTCTGAAATCAAGGACTTCCACCTAAATCCCTTCAATGATGGCGAACTGCTTTGTTATGTGACCGCGTCTTCAATTCAGGTGATATCCACCAAAGACGGGACGGTGCGGTATTCTAGCACCCAGGGTGGAAAGAACTCGTTAAAGATTGCCATCAAGTACTTCTTTTCCAAGGTCCGCTACGTGGATGGCTCTAGAATCCTCATTACCGGGTCGTTGCGCAGTGGAAAGGGCGCCGGCGTAATCGTGTTCGACTTGTCCTCTAACAAGGTGGTTAGAGAGAAGGTCGTGTCCAAAAAAATGAAAGGCATCGTTGCATTAGATGTCACGAAGGCCGGAAACTTGGCTGCCGTGGCGGGAAACGATTTTTCGGTGACGTTGATCCAAGTGCCTAGTCTCAAGATAGTCCAGGCATATCCAAACTTGCACAAGTTTGCCATCACCAGCTTGAGTTTTTCGCCCAACGGAAAGAGGTTGGCCACAGGCTCCGCCTCCAACACTCTTTGCGTTTTGCCAATTGCTCAGAAGTCTGGAGGTTCTTTCTTCGGCACCCTTTTCAAATGGTTGTTTTTGACCATTTTTGTGGCCTTGGCGGCTGTTGCTGTCCAAGTGGGTCGTGAAGCTAATGACATGGACGAAGTTGTCGCTGTGTCGGCTCGCAAAGCGGCCGAGGCCATTGTCTATTCAAACCACTACAAGGACATCGCGGTCAGTCTTTCAAAAGAATATGGGGATGTGTATTTCAAGGTGGCCAAGCAACATGGCGGCATCTACTGGGATCAGGCTAAAATTTATGGCGAATTGTACTTCAAGTTGGCGTTAGAGTATGGCAAGGCGGGATTGGAATTGCTGAAGGAGAAATTCTTGGAAGCGCTCGTGCTTCTCAAGGAACAAATTGATAAACAGAGCGCCAAATCCGCCACTGTCATTGATGTCCAATCCACTTTGAACGATGTGGTGTCGCAGGTGACGAAGAACGTCGACAAGTTGACAAGTCTCGCAGACATCGATACTGACTCCGTGATCAGTGAGGCAGTTGACCACGTGACTGTAATTGCGGCGACAGTCAGTGAGGCTGTATCCTCTGTGGCTGATACCGTGACCAAGAGCGCGGCGGAAGTGGTGGATGATGTCGTTTCGGCAGCTAGCGCATCTTCTGAGTCGGCAGCATCCTCGGTTCGTGACGCTGCCAGTTCTGTGACCTCTGCGGCCTCGAACGTTGCAGAAGATGCTGCTCGTGCCGTGTCTGAGGTTGTCTCAAGTCCTTCAGACTCTGAAAGTGAGAATGTTTCCTCGGACATTTCTCCTCAAGAGGACACTTCCAGCCAAGTCGCGGATACTACTTCCACGGAAGTCCCAGATCAGTCAACTGCGGCTACCGAATCGGAACAGCATTCAGGCTCCACCACTGTCTCAGATGAAACCGATTCTGCTGAAGTCAGTGAATCGGTTGCGACCACCATTCCTACTCATTCCAATAGCTCTCCGGAGATTTCGAGCTCCTTGGAAGAAATCGAGTCAGGCTCCTCGCCACTTTCTGATATTGCTGAGCCTGCTGCAGATGTAAGCTCTGTTGCGCCTCTGCCTCTGCCTCTGCCAGAAAGCACTGCACTGTTAGCCAGTGCTCTGGCTTCAGCCTCCGCTAGCGCTTTGCCAATTGATGGCGACGAATCTCAGAATGTTGCACCAGAGGTTGTTGAGCATGTGGTCGATGACTATCGCTCGGCCTCCACTTCGGGAGTTGCGACTCCATCTTTGGATTCCGCTGTAGAACCCTCCCAGGACGTCGGCGAAGATTCCACAAGCCAACAACCAATCTCGGAATCCACACCACCAAGTTCGGAGCCATCATCAGAGACACCCGGGTCGTCCGAGCCTCTCTCTGTGGTTTCTGAATCTGCTAGATCTGAGATCTTGTCTGAAGAAGTTGATCACGAGATTACCATCGCATCCTCGGAGCCAACTTCCCTGGATGTGGCCTTTGAGGAGACTACCGTACCTAATGTTATACAGGATGTCGAAGAAGCCATTGCAGCTGCTGAAGCTGAGAGTACGAAGCTGAAGGTGCTCAACGAGGTGCATGATTCCACCTCAATAGTGGAGGTTCCTTCGTCCAACATAGACATTGATGATCAAGTCGATGATGAAGTTGTGTCAGAATCGTCGGCGACTAGCAACATTTCTGAAGAGGCCGCTAGCCTGCAGCCCGGGGAGGAATCGTCTCCTTCACTCCATGGAACTGTTTCAACGGAGACTACGGAGATTGCGACTACCGAGAGCGAAGCTCCCCCATCTCCAGAAACGGTGCCCCTGTCCGATAAAACTTCAGACTCTACTGAGGTAACATCTTCCCTTTCGCATGCTTCCGAATCTGCTTCTCCCTCGTCTTCGACTGAGGCCGAGATTCTGGACTCATCCGATGCTGGCACCATTCCGGGCCCTACAGAGCCTGAGAACCCCAAAATAGAAGATTCGTCTGTCGCCAGTGTGGAAGTCGACAACAAATCCCAATCCGAGCCTCAAGAGCCTATTCTGGCAGAACCAGCCGCACCTGTTATCCCAGTTGCTCCAACTGGGGAGGCCAAGGCGGAGGCCCACGACGAGCTTTGAGCAAACATAAACACTACATAATAAATGCTCATCATCTGGAATGGAGAAGGTTCGAAACGCCTTTTGCTACTTTTTCACTCTTATGGTCATCCTTCCTTATCTCGATCTCATCGCACTGCATCTCCCGCCTCTCCAGTAATCGCGTCTTTGCCACTAATGAACCCCGAGTTCGAGCCGTCCGACTGGACAAATACAGCGGTGCCTAAATTGGCGCAGCTAGATTCACTTCAAAGATGTCTAATATGCAAAGATTTCCTAAAAGCTCCGGTCATGACGTCGTGCAACCACATCTTCTGTTCTCAATGCATCAGACAGCATCTTATGACCGTGTCACAATGTCCACTTTGCAAAACAGAACAGTTCGAAAGCAATCTCAAAAGGGTGATTTTGCTTGAAGAGATCGTCTCTTGTTTCCAGGCCATCCGCCCAGCTCTAATAGAACTTCTAGCCAAGCGAGAATCAGAACCCACAATGACAGAAGATAAACCCAAAACCCTGCGGTCGGAAACACCTGAGATTATTGAGATTCTGGAGCACTCGGATTCAGATGCCCCGCCCAACTCAGTGCCGTGTCCGGTGTGCAATGTCAAGATGGATGCCGACTTTCTCCAGAGGAAACACTTGGATGACTGTTTACTGGGTAAAAAGTCGGTGCCGAGTGCCAAACGCAAGCTGCTGAAAATTTCGCTGTTCTTCCAGCCCCGCATGAAACAGCCCAAACAAGACATCAATCACCTGGACTTTTACTTCGACCAGGTGCACAAGCATCACCATGAAACGAGACGTATGCCCAAAATCGACTTTGCATCGCTCTCCACACCCAAACTCAAGGACAAGCTAACACACTATAAGCTCTCTACGGCGGGAACACGCCCTCAAATGGAATTACGCTACAACCAGTTCTATCTTCTCTACAACTCCAATTTGGACTCGAATCGGCCGGTGCTGGAGTTGGAGCTCCGACAGAACTTGAATCGCTGGGAAAAATCGCATGCAGCGTTCTCTACTCTGGCCAATGGAGGCAGCATTTTCGGGGATGTGCTCTCTTCGAAGCCAGTATCCGACAAGGACTTTCCTCTTCTAGCATGGCAGCAAAAGTATCGCAAAGAATTCTCTCGGCTCATCCGAAAAGCCCGAGCTAGTCACACTTCGGATCGTGAGTTGAAAAAAGCGGAGAGCAGTGAAATCAGCCAGGAACAAAATGGCATATTGCTGCGAGGTGTAGCACCTAAGTCCGAGAAGAGCGAGCGGGCAAGTCCCACTGTGGAAGCTTCGAAACCGTCGGAGCAATCGTCCAGAATATCGGAGCCCACGTATGACTTCACTGACTCGATGCTTTTCTAAGTTTGAACCTAAACTCGACCTCAGCTGTTTTCGCAGCCGTGTATTCCGCGCGATAATCGCCGGATAAAACGGCCAGTTGTGGTGGGTTTTGGCGCATCGAGTCTGTATGCAGTAGCAGATGGTATGATGCACCCCGATTGTGCCTTGCAGTTCAATATTCCAACTACGTTCTTCAAGTCATGCTAGATGAGTCGCTATATCTCACAACACACGAAACAGCGTTGGCGGTGGTGGCTACTGCCATGAAGAAAGCACGACTACCGTTTGATGCCCTCATGATCAACCTGTTCATAGGAGGCTTGCTATTCACCGCAGGCGGTTTGCTCCATATAATGATAGAGTCTTATTTCCCTACTGTATATGAACATGATCCAGGTGTTGTTATGCTTCTTCAAGGCTTGGTATACCCGATTGGGTTGTTCTACGTTGTGATTATGGGTGTGGATCTCTTCAACTCCAACATTCTATTTTTCCTGGTAGGTGTGGCCAGGGGTGCTGTATCTATAATGGATCTTGTTATATCATGGATGGTGAGCTACTGGCTCAATCTCGTCGGCAATATCTTTGTTTGCTATGTCATTTGCTTTTACTCGGGAGTAGGGAAACAAGAGCTTTTTGTGGCAGGTTCCCGAAAAATACTTGAGACAAAAGCTCACTTTACCTTCACGGAGACTTTGATTAAGTCTATAGCAGGTAACTTTTTTGTTTGCCTCGCCATCTACCTTCAGCTCATGGTCAAGCCGCTCCACGTGAAGTACATGATGATGACACTTCCCATTTTCACATTCGTCGCGATGGGTTTCACGCACTCTGTCGCGGACATGTTCATGATCGTCATGGGCCTAATCAATGGTGCCGACGTTAGCGTGAAAACCACTGCCTGGAAACTCTTCCTACCAGCAGCACTCGGAAATATCATTGGCGGCACTTTTTTTGGGATTGTAATCCCATGGTACTTGCATCTTGTTGTTGTCGAAAGAGACCTGCAGAAGTTGCATTTGCCTCGCTACGATGTTCGCGACGAGCAGCCGGAATTGAACCAGGACTCTAGAGTGGTGCGCGTGTCCTCGCGGGATGAAAAAGCCGCTGAAATGGAACAGGAGGAAGATGAATCGACCCTGGATTTCGATGAAGTAAGCCACCGCACATCCGACTCTGGTTTCACCGCGAGGACCCAGTCAAACCAGCCCAAACGATCCAAATCGCATCAATCTCCTGCAAATGTCTTCCCCGTTCTCGGCATGGGGGCGCCCCGTCAACGAGAGCTGTCAATAGCCTCAGGCTTTTTGCATAATAGAAATTCCCACAACTCCGCTGGTGCTGATCAACCAGATCCAACGAATATCGGGCTGCTCATCCGCTCATTGACGAGGGCCAGCTCACGAGGTGACCTTGAGAGTCAGCGTCCACCACCTGCCAAGACGAGATCAAGCAACAGTATCTCACGCAGATTGCTGCGATTCGCATTCAATCGTGAATCTGTTGAGTCCGACAGTCTAGGCGACCTCATGGAACGGTATGAACGAGCAGGGATAACCAAGCGGGCAGCAGGCGCTGCTAATGAAGCAGCGGGAACGTGCGATGTTCTTCCTGGTAGCCATATTCACCGGAAAAATACTGCAGTGTCTGAGAAACTGGCGGTGGATCCAAAGCCGCAATAACGAATTAATGTTCACCAATAGACGTTTAATGAGAGAGCCCCTATAATTATCTCTATTCCTTTCAGCTGTTGCAGAACGTAAAACTTTAAGCTTTTTCTATAACTACTCATCGGTACAGAGTTTGCAATCTCCATGCCCGCTTGCTTCTTTGCCCTATATTGATGATAAGGTAGCTGCTCTAGGATCTTCTAACGCCGTTAGCTAGTCGTCATCACCTGTGTCGTCGCTGCTGTCTTCATCGGGGTCCATTCCATTATAGGCGATCAAGTTAGCCGTCATTCCCTTCCCTCTGAGAGAAGCATTCGATATCTTTCCCTTGTGACCTAGGTCAATCAAATTCTCTTTAATGTCAAAAGCTGAAATTCCCGATCCGAGTAGCCCTGCTGCCAACCCTGCCACTATTGGCGCAGCCATGGATGTACCGCTCAAGATCTGAGGAAGTCGAAGATCGTGAATGTTGACGCTAGCTACAGAAACACCAGAAGCAAAGATATCCACACACGAGCCCCAATTGGAAAACTCGGCAATTCCGTTTGTAGAATCATCAACAGCACCCACAGTTATGGCCATTTTGGCACTGGCTGGTGAAGTGAGACACGCATCGGTGTTAGAATTCCCGGCTGCCACTACAAACACCAAACCAGTTTCAGAAGCAGCGTCAATCACCCTATTTATAACAGCCGACTTGGCGGCACCAAGGCTAAGATTAACGACTCCAGGGACCAGGGCGTTTTTCCGGTGATTGACTGCAAATTCGATTGCTGCTAGGACCACGCTGAGCAGACCCTGGCCATCGCGATCTAACGCCTTCACATCAATTATATTGACATTTTTGGCAACTCCATATGTTTTAGATCCAATGATTCCTGCAACGTGTGTCCCGTGGCCATTGTCGTCTCCGAAGCCCAGAGAGGTGAAGTCCGCGCCCTCAACTACACGGCCTTCAAATTCTGGATGAGAAGATTTCACCCCGGAGTCTAATATGTAAGCATTTACTCCAGATCCCTTATTCCCATAAAAATACAGACCTCGCTTTGCTCTGCGGTTCCACTGAGATAGTTTCACAAGGTGCTGCGGTGAGGCTTTTTGTTCCTGGGTTTCGAGTGCTCTGAACATGATATCGGGAGTGATTTCGGCTACCATGGGACAATTTTTGAGTCTTTCAAGAGCTGCCTTGGTGAAATTCCCAGCAAAGCCAAAGAAGTTGCCAATGTGGAACAGCTTGTGAATATGAGACTTGATTCGCTGTGACAACGGGAAAGTGGTATCGTACTTCATGAACAGGTCAAAAGTTTCGCTGGGTTTGAGAATAACGAGATGTTCTGCAAAAATTGTTGTAATTAGTAGCAACGCATAGAGTAAATAATGATAGAGAAGAGACATTGTGGTTTTGCACCCAGGCGCGTAGGCATAGGGACTAGAGGAATATCTCACGAACTAGTTTTATAGCAATTTTTCAATAAATCATAATTTCTATTACGTTGAGATTGTCGTAAACCGTGTATCATTGCTCTTTGGCCAACAACAACCTTAGAGCGCCGAATCTCCGGCTTCAATAAATTTCAGAGCTTACAAGCTCTTGAGCAAGTTATTTCTCTCTTCCTCGGGCAAGGAAGCAACAAACTCCTTGATCGCAGAGGCAGCTGAGGAACTGTTCGCGTCTAAAGCCTTGAGCAATTCCTTGCGTGATCTCTCAGCCTTCAATTCACGGATGCGCAGCTGCAACTTCTCGTGATTGTTCTCAATGAAGTCGCTGACCGCACCATCATCGTCGTAGTCGACGGTGGGCATCCAACTCTTTAAGCGGGCAACCCGCTCAAGCCTTGTAGACTCGCCAAGCACGTCGCCGATCATTTTCAACAAGTACTCCTCATTCAACCGGCGGCGCAAACGCCAGAAAAAGAACCGTCTGGCATGTACCCATTCAATTTCTTTTCTGATCACGCCCTTAGCAAGCATGCGTCCTGATCTGTCGTGCAAATCGGCGTATTGGACAGAAATTTGAGCATAGACGGGCAACAACGCCCTCTCACGGGCAACAATTTTGGCCTGAATGGCATTGTGCTCGTCAGCGGGCAACTTTTCGCCCAACTTCTTCTTCAAATCGGAGTATGTCTTGTCCAATCTCTCCATAGTCGCCAACAACTTATCCCGTCTGTATTTGATGCCAACCATTCCCTCTGGTTCTAAGACACCAGCTCTGGACTCGACATCAGCGTACATCTCCATCATCTCGTCGTTAATGGTGGGGTCGACCACCACCCAGGAACCTCCTCTCAACTCTCCGTGAGGAGGAATGTAAGTGAAAATGGGTTGCTTAAAGTCAACTAATGCATCGACAATGAACGAACCATATTTGAGCACCTCATTGAACATGTCACGCTGACCACCTGAGAAACCTCTCCAGTTGGCCAAGATCATTAATGGCAATTGCTCACCATTGTTGAAATCGTTTATGGCCTGAGCAGTCTTGAAAGCGGAGTTTGGATACCACACCTGACCAGCTTCCTGGTTGACAAACTCAGACGATTCAGGGTTAGCGGGATCAGCCGGTGTGACGTTTTCAACCAAGCGGGTTTCAACTCCGATGACACCAATTGGAATACCACCAAGACGTGCTCTTCCAACGACGACACCTCTGGCCCAACCTGACAAAGTTTCCTGGAAAGAATCCTTGTCAAATAAACCAGACTCCCAGCGACCTTCGTCGTTTTCGCGACCTGCAATCATCCATCTGACGTCATAAGTATCCTGCTTTGGAGGAACGTACTCCACATCCCTGTCCCAGGTGTCCTGACTACTCAAGATTGGAACGGGTGCGTCACGCTTCGCAGGAATATAAGACAACCAGTCCATGATTTTCTCGACACCAGCCAAGTCGTTGTCCGCAGTTAAGTGCGAAACACCATTCTTGTACATGATCTGAGTGCCACCTAACTGCAAGTTGGACGAATACACCTCACGACCCAACAATTTGTTGATGGCAGGGGCACCAGTCAAAATAATGGGCTGGCCCTCAATCTGAATGGCTCTTTGTCCCAATCTCACCAAGTATGCACCAATACCGACAGAACGACACGTCACCAAGGTGATAGTGAAAATATCCTTGTAAGCTCTGGAGGTGGAACCTGCAATCAAACCAGATCCCTTAAGACACTCAACACCCAAGCCGTTTTCAGACCCAATGATGGAGGTAATTACGTGGCGCTCGCTGCCATTTTCAACCACTCTCTCCGTGGAGACGGCCTTGCCGTGACCAAGTTCTTCGAGAGCGGCTTTATCCTCGGAAGTCAAGTACAAATACTTGAAACCCTTTTGCTGGTCATTTTCGTCGTTCCATGCAACCTTGTAATAAGGAAGAAACTCCTCAGCAATACCGATTCTCGCTCCCGAATTGGCAGAGAGATAAATTCTTGGAATACCCAACTCTCTGGCCAAGGATGTACATCTGTTGAAAAACTCATCCTCCTCAGGGCCGAACGAACCAATCTTGTGGGTAATATCGTTAGCAACAATGATGAATTGACGTCCTCTTGGATATTCCGGTGTCTTGACAGTCACCTTGAAACCAACCATACCGATCTTGTTCGAGCCGGGGTCCCTCTCCACTGCGGTTAATCCTCCGTTCTCATCCTGAATCAACTCCAAGGAATTGAAAAAGTTGGTAGGGATTTTCTCGTCTCCAGAATGCTTCTTCCACTGAGAGAGAGTGGCTTGGCGGAAAAGTTCAGGGAAATCGTAGACAAAGGTCGTTCCCATATTATGCGCTTTGTACCGCTTAGGCTGCAAAGACTCCTTCGCCTGATAGGGCGTGGAGATGGGTCTCAAGTGCATAGAGCCAGGGGTTCCAATCGATTTGAACACCCAGTCTCCCTTAGTGTTCTTGATTTCCATATACAATTCAGATTTGACGACGTAACCAGACACATTGTTGATGATAGCACGCAATGGGAAAGGCTGGCCACTCTGTGGGTCGACACATGAGATTCTGATCTCGGCACCAGTCACGCGCAATCTCCACAATCTACGTCCAAATCTCTCTAAGAAAGATCCGAAAGCAGCTTCCACCTCTTCAGGCAACACATTGAAAACGGCAGAGAAGTTGATGAAGATGTGGTTCAAATCGGAGTTCGAGGTGTCGATGACTTCCAAGGCATCCAAAATGTCAGACATCAATCTGTTCGACTCAGCTATCAAGTATTCACTAATGGAGATGTCCTCATTAATGATGCCTGTACGAATGATACCTCTGGTGAAGAATCTCTTGTCAGAGGGGGAGTTCTTTCCAATTCCTTCGTAAACGTGGATGTTTCTGTTGTCTGTGAAGATAGGTTTGATGTCAAAGTTCTCGAGTCTCCACAACTCCAACTGGAATGCCAAGGCTGGCTCAATGTGTCTGATGACCTTGTTCTCAATAAACTCAGGAGCGGTGAAGGTATAGTACTTTGGATAAGTTCCAGCCTTGTTGGGGAAGACGAATGTGATACGGCGGATCGCTGCACTCTTCAACTCTTCCTTCAAGTCTTCAAGAACCTCATTAAGGCGAGCCAAAATCTCACCCTCAGTCTCGAAACCATCCACAGAGGTAACAATTACATTGACCACGTTGGTAGGACCAGGACTGGAAGCACTAGCCTGGAAGGAAATGACCTCGGCGGGATTGATCTTCTCAAGGCCGGCAAGAAGCATCTCGTCGACCTCGTCGAGGTGTCTAACAGGCACCAAAACTCCAGTTCTGGGGCTCTGGCCAGCCTTGGTGTCAACCACGAAAGACAAGTCGGAAACAGAAGCTGCTCTGTTCATGGAGTTTCTGTCGTCCTTCTTGTTCGCAACGACAGCGGAATGAGCCAGAAGTGAGGGCAACTGGAACTGCCACTTGATGATTGGCAACTTCTCTTGGTCGTGGAATTCGTAGGAAATTGGACCAAGCGAATATGCTCTGTACGAACGACGAACATAGACCTCAGCAGCAGCCATGGCTACCCACTCGTCTTGATTGGTCAAAAATTGAAGCAACACATCAAACACAGTGTGCTTAGAGTCGACAACTTCACGAATGATGTCAAAGTTAGGCGATCTGTATTTGGCGTAAACCTCGCCATAAGAGGTCTGCAAAACGGCCGATCTTAAAATGTGTTCCAATTGATCGGACCTTTCCTTGATAGAAGGTAACGAACACTGGATCAAGATTTCTCTAGCCTTCAAAGCGACCTTCGCAGTGCCCCTGGACTCCAACTCGACAATTTTTCTCAAAGAGTCTCTAATTTGAGTCGCAATGGTAGCAGACTGCTGCAACACAGGTTGATAAGTCTCAGCAATTGCCAATATCAAGTTGTTTTTCGCCGACACTCTGGAGTGCGAGAGCGCGTACCGCATAACTTTGTTCAAGTCTTTCTTGTTCTCGTCTCTGAGCTTAAGAACCACGTCCTCTTCGCGGCTGTTAGATCCCGAAAAGAGTTTCTCAACGTCATAGTACTCGTTGAGCAAACTGCCAATGTAGGTGAACTCATGCTCAATCAAGCCGTGTGAGAACTTGGTGGCGATGTCAACCAAAGGAGCGACGACATCGGCAAACAACGCATTCTCGGAGTCCTTTTCGGCCTTGCTAATCACTTTCAAGAGCTGTTTGGCAGGGAAGTCGGTACTCCTGGCTTGGGATCTCTCGATCAAAGCGTTCAAAGCCTCTGTCACCTTTGCTGGCAATCTAGAGTGCAATGCCGACATATGCAAAGCCCACTCAGAGTAGGGCAAATCCTTGTCCTTCAAAACCTCAATCATGCTCTTCAAAGTGCTGCTCATGATAACCTGGTTGTCGTAGCCAGCAAGAATGTTCAGCAAGATGCCAGAAAGCTTCTGGAACTTATGGATCGGTCTACTACCCTGAATTGTGGGCTCTCCCAACTCGGGTAAAGTGCCCTCAAATGGCAAGGCATGTTTGACCTTCGATGGATCATCCAAGGCCAAGATGGCCAAGATGTCTCCGGCATTGACCGTTGTTCCTGGTTGCTTGATAGACTGCAAAACACCGTTCTCCTGAGCAATCAAAGGCATACACATCTTCATGACTTCAACCTCGGCATAAGCCTGGCCCGCAGCAACATGCTCTCCGCTTTCAATCAAGTATTTGACAAGCTTACCAGGCGAAGGAGTTCTCAATTGAGTGGGGTCGTTCTCAGCTTCCAACAAGCAGGTTTTACCGTCAACAGACATACGAGTAGCAGATGTCTCTTCTTTCCAGTAGATGGAGTGAGAACGGCCATCAATGGAACATAACAATCCTCCATCAGACAACGAGCGCACGCCAACAACGGCCCTAGTACCGTTCAAAAAGAGCGTGAACGACTCCTCAGATGACCTTGTTGCGGTGAACTTGTACTTTTGGCCTTCGTAAATAAACTCAATAGGGAAAACTGTTCTCAACAAAGCTTTGTTGGGCACTTGGCCCTTCTCCAAAGAGGTAGTGTAGTCAGTCTTGTCTTCAACAGAGGCAATAAAAGCCTTCGTAGCCGCACCGCACAACACCGCGAGAGTTGGGTCAGGTCTTTCGGCGGTCAATTTCTTGGAAATCAACTCGTCCAACCATCCGGTGGTTATGGTGTTATCTTCAAAATCGGGAGTCTCGAGCAATTTAATCAAGTACTCCACCGTGGTTCTGAAGTCACCTCTGATCGATAACTCCTTCAACGCCACCACCATGTGCTTTCTAGAAGCTTGACGGTTCTCGCCAAAGGCAAAAATGTGGCCAAACTGCGAGTCAGAGAAGGAGTGGATCGAGGACTGGTTAGACACCGAGAAGTAACCCCACACGTTGGAAGACGAGCGGAAGTTCAATTCGTGTAAGTTACCACCAGACGGCTTGAAGCCCTCACCGGGGTCTTCCGAAGTGATACGACATGCGGTACAGTGACCCTTTGGAGATGGACGACGCTGGCTAGTCAACGACTTCTCGTCTTTGAACTCAAAGTCAATCTCAGTCGAAGTGTGAGGGTCCACGCCATACAAAGTTCTGATGTCTCTGATTCTGTGCATAGGAATACCCATAGCAATCTGCAATTGAGCAGAAGGCAAGTTTACACCGGTGACCATCTCGGTAGTGGGATGCTCAACCTGTAATCTGGGGTTCAACTCCAAGAAAAAGAACTTGTCTTCAGCATGTGAGTACAAGTACTCGACAGTACCGGCAGATACGTAGCCGACCAACTTTCCCAATCTCACAGCAGCAGCCTCCATGGCACGGAAGGTGTTTTCCTTGGCAATAGTGACAGGGGCTTCCTCGATAATCTTCTGGTGTCTTCTCTGCACGGAACAATCTCTGCCAAACAAGGAGATGTTGGTTCCGTACTGGTCGGCCAACAATTGCACCTCCAAATGTCTAGCGCTTCCTGCCAACTTCATGATAAAGATGGGAGATCCAGGGATCTCGTTGGCCGCCTGACTATACAAGGTCTTGAAGTTTTTCTCGTCGTCCACCATTCTGATACCTTTTCCACCTCCACCTTCGGAGGCCTTGATCATCACGGGGAAGCCAATCTGTCTGGCTTTTTCCAAGCCATCTTCAGGACCTGTACAGCATCCCTTGGCGTATACTTCATCTGAGACAGAAACCAAGTTGGTTTTGGGATCAATTTGCACTTGGTCAACGCCTGTTCCCGACCAAGGAATACAGGGCACGTTAGCATGCTGGGCAACAATGGTAGAGGAAATCTTGTCACCAAGAGATCTCATGGCCAGTCCTGGGGGCCCAATAAACACGATTTTCTTGGGAGAGGCTGCCAACATCTCGGGCAAGTGTGGATTTTCAGAGGCATGACCCCAGCCTGCCCAAACGGCATGAACATCTGTTCTTTCAGCCACCTCGACAATCAATTCGACGTTTGCGTAATTGTTGTTGTTAGTTCCTCCGGCAACCTCCACGCATTGGTCAGCCATACGGATGTATTCGGCATTGGCAGCCATATCCTCTGGAGTGGCCATGACAGTAAACTGGATGGCACGTTCATTGCCAAAGGTCTCATAGGCCCATTTACGAACGGACCTGATTTCTTTAACGGCAGCGATACCATTGTTGGCAATTAAAATTTTGGAGATCACCGTGTGGCCCTGGTGTTTCTTGACAAAGTCAGTGACGACACCGGGCTCGGCAACATCGACCGAGTTCAATCCTCTGAAGTGCGCGGGCAAGTCATTATGGAGCTGTGAAGACTCAAACGTAGTATCCGGCATAGCAAATTTCTTGAGTGTTTGTGTGGCCCGATTCCAGAACGAGAAACGGTTGGGGTTAAAAAGTTGGGAGGTCCTAGAGTAAGGACGATGGGGTATGGGATGAGCAGGAGTATGTACAAAGGCAAATGGATGTATCAAGAATCGTAGGTTGCTGGAATTAGTAGGGGTTCTTGGTAGGATAAACGGGGGCATCCATTTAGCTGGCGAGATTAGTTTATCCAGCTCGGTTTTTCTGGCTGGCGCACTTCCGAGGGGGCAGCGCCGCGAGTTCCGGTGAGACACCACGATGGCAGAAATACAATGCAACGAGAAACAAAATACGTCTTCTGTCGCAATTCGCTAAGATTCGGCCATGTGGAATCCCAATTCTAAAACCTGCAACATGGCTAACGCACATGTCGTGTAGTTTGCTTGAATCTGCGGATCACCAGCCTGACTTATCTCATCGGTTTAGTGGACGGCTATAATATCTTGGTCTCGGCTTTATACGGGATCAATTGCCGGGGATATCGAGTGCCTCTGGTAGCTACCCGTATGAATATCTAGATCGGATCAATACATACTTTCGGATTATCTTGACCGGGAATTGCAGAGTGCTTTGCAAGATTGGTAGACTATGGAGTTGCTTTGTTGTTGTTGTTGTTGTTGCAGATGTCTATCTCACAATGCTTCTGGGTCAAACTTCTCTGTTGTGTAGTGAAATCGAAGTGGTGTCAGGGTCCCGGATCCGTTCAATTGGGTCTGGAGAAACAAAGTCGCTGGTTTTATAAAATTCAAGCGTTCGCAGCCTCCGTGAATCATCCGGCATATAGCCCCGTTTGGCGCGCGCTCATCCCAATAATTGGCCTCCCAACATTGGAAAGTTGGCCCAAAATGGCGGTGTGTGTGGCACAATTCACTGCACCGAGCCTGACGTAAGCGCGGGTCTTTTGCAGCCGCTGGCAACAGCGCCAACTGGACAAACTATGCGCCACCCTGCTTAGTATCCAGCAGCGGGAGCGGCTTAGCCGGGCCGCCTAGGTCACGTGCATAATGTCATGTGTATCTGTCACGTGTTGCAAACCACGTGATATATATCACGTGTTCACTTTCCCGCGGATGCAACATTGCCCCGCATGCCCCGCGTCTCGACAACTGCTGGATAATCTGCGTCAGCAACATTGCTCGCAACTCGCAAACAAAGGGTGCGGGTTGCCGGAAATCCGGAAAATTGGAGCCTCGGAACTAGCCCCCTGGTATTTCTCGTAATTGCCGTTTCAGGCCCTCGAAACAAGAACAGCCTCCTGTCATTCAGTGCACCCTCCACCACAATACCTCCACTTTAGACCCCGCCGGGCTCATGAATGTAGCAGCAGCATATATAGCCGGCCAGTGTCAAATCTGCAGGCGTGAGCCGTGTCTCATGCTCAAAAGCCGCATTTGACGCCGAATGTGACGTACAATGCGTCAAATATGCCTCTTTCTGGGGTAGACAAACTGCACGCGACTGGCCTCATAACCCAGAATACCCTCCACCGCGAGTCAAAATCCGGGGCTGGGTGGGGGTGGCATTTCGTGCCGATTCTGTACATATAAACAGCTTTTAGTCTTGCGATTTTAGGGTTTTCTTCATCTCCAAAATGTCGTCGTCTGTTTCGAGTGAGAAGTTCGATAGAACAGACAATCTCAGCACTGAGGTGCCCACTTTCCTCGGGCTTAAAGGCTCCAAATTGAATTATGCCGTGACAACAATGTGTGGAGTTGGTTTTCTACTTTTTGGTTACGATCAGGGTGTCATGGGGTCGCTTTTGACCCTAGGGTCCTTTCGCGAGCGGTTCCCAGAAATAGACACCACCTCCAAAGAGTACGTGGGAAATCTCCATCACTCAAATTTGCAGGGAACTGTGATTGCCATTTACGAAATTGGCTGCCTCATTGGCGCCTTGTCGACCATCTATTTTGGCGACAAGTACGGTCGTCTCAAGATGATCTTCTCCGGGTGCATCATCATGATAGTAGGAGGAGCATTGCAGGCAGGCTCCACCAACGTGACCTTTTTGGCAGTTGCTAGAGTTGTGTCTGGACTTGGAAATGGTCTTCTTACCTCAACAGTGCCGCTCTATGCAGCTGAATGTTCGAAAGCCCATTCTAGAGGTAAGATGCTTTGTATACACGGATCACTAATCACGCTTGGAATTTGCATTTCTTACTGGATTGACTTTGCATTTTACTTTACGGAGAAACACGGTGAGGTCTCATGGAGATTCCCCATTGCTTTCCAGCTTGTCTTCCCGCTTGCAATGGTGCCCTTCGTCTTCAAATTGCCCGAGTCGCCTCGGTGGTTGATGGGACAACACAGAGATAGTGAAGCCACCACGGTTTTTGCAGCGTTATACGATCTCCCCAGAGATCATGCTTTGGTGGAGCAGCAAATCCTCGAGATCAAGGAAAGCATGGAAATCGAGACAGTGACAGGAGCTAACAGTTTCAGCGCGAAGGCACTTCTCCATCAAGGTGAGAAGAAAAACTTTCAGAGGGTCATGTTGGCCGGGTGGTCGCAAATCATGCAGCAGATCTGTGGTATCAACTTAATCACCTACTACGCTGGCACCATCTACGAAAACAACCTCGGAATGTCGTCGCTCAATTCCAGAATTCTTGCAGCGTGCAACGGCACGGAGTACTTCTTGGCATCTTTGATTCCGATCTTCATTATTGAGCGTGTGGGCCGCCGCAAGCTCTTCTTGTTTGGTACCACTGGTCAGTGTCTTACCATGTTTTTCCTTTGGTTTTCGATGTTTATGGCTGGAAAGGGTCATAAGGGCTCTTCTGAAGCGGCCGCTGTGCTTCTTTTTGTGTTCAACACCTTTTTTGGCCTTTCGTTGTTGTCGCTCACTTGGCTCTACCCACCAGAGATCTCTTCCCTTGAGGTGAGAGCATCCACGGCAGCAATTTCGACGGCATGCAACTGGGGATTCAACTTCATGGTCGTGATGATTACCCCCATTGCTTTCAACAACATCAAGCACAACACATACTTGATCTTTGCCGGCATCAACTTTTGCATGATCCCGGTGTTCTACTTCCTTTACCCAGAGACTAAGGGTAGAACCTTGGAAGAGATGGACCTTATCTTTGCTAAGACTCCTTCCAACAAGCCATGGAAAGTGGTGCAAATTGCCCGCGACATGCCTTACGCACACACTGGTGCCGAACAGGATCGAGGTGTTATGAAGCAAACCGCCTATGCAGAGTATGTGGAGGGTGGCAGTATTTTGGAGAAACGCTCCGAGTCTCATCGCAGCAATGTAGATGTATAGTCAGGCGTTGAATTTGAGTAATGTTAGAGTTTAGAGCTTTCAAGTACTTTTAGCTTTGAAGCTGACCAAATGAGTAGGCGGAAGATCCAGGGCTGCAAACGGGAATAATCTCGCATCTCTGGCAGAAACTTAGTGCTGGGCTATCGCTAACTGGGACAGTTGGTGCGTAGCTGATCAGTAGATCTGAGTGTTCAGGAGATCAACTTGAATTGAAAACACAACTATCAAATATCATAAAAATTCGACTTCAGAATTATCCACTATTCCAGAAGTAATTGATAATTACAATTACGATAACCCGCCTTTTCTACAATTCTCAAATGGCCAACCCATTTCTTCTCGCAGTCTGAACGTCACCTGTTTCCTCTTACGGAACCCGCTAATTGAAAATAAGTTTGCCCACTGAAAATAATGAGCATAAGTATAAGCACATGTAGAAAGGGGCACTTTTGTTCACTCTCCGAACGGCCCTACAGTTAAAGACCGAGCCCGGCATCGCACCAAGCGTTGAGAGGCTATTTGGCGCCATTGAATCCCTCCACCTAAAATAAGGATGGCATATACAATAGAAATAGCCAACAGAATCGGCTAAATAATTTCTCCCTCCAGCATAGTGCCTTTTTTTTTTTCGTTTTGCCATCACCGCCAGGGCGTGCCCGTGCGAAAAGCCTGAAAATCTTGACTCAGAAACCTCAAGAAGCTCACATACCCCACCATGTCCTGGATCTTTGGCGGCAACAAGGAGCAGAAAAAAGACACCCTTAAAGAGTCTTTGGGCTACGACCCCGCGCTGGCCGCCGATGTGTCGGCCATAATCAGCACGCCTGGTGCACTTGATGTCTCCAGATTGCATCCTTTGGCAGGTTTGGACAAAGGCGTCGAGTACCTTGATTTGGAAGACGACCGGTTATCTGATCTCGAGGGATCTCAAGGTTTGATTGCCTCGAAGACATGGAGAGACGACTTGTGTTACGGAACAGGAACTGTTTACTTGCTTGGTCTAGGATTGGGAGGTGCCTATGGATTCCAGGAAGGTTTGCGTAACGTGCCTGCCAACGCTACGCCCAAGTTGAGGTTGAACACGATCTTGAACCATATCACCAAGCGTGGGCCCTTTTTGGGAAACTCTGCTGGTGTTCTCGCCATGACATACAACTTGATTGACGCAACTCTTGACTATGCCAGGGAGAAGCACGATGACTGGAACTCCCTTGCGGCCGGTGCACTTACAGGTGCATTGTTCCGTAGCTCTAGAGGTGCCAAGCCCATGGCATACTCGACGGCGATGATGACAGGTGCTGCCGCCGCTTGGTGTGGACTTAAGCGCTTTTTGGCCTAAAGCACGGGGCATGTAAATAGAACCGGAATGTATACTATACGATGCAAATGTAGGGGATGATGTGCTGGTGTGAAGATCCTGGGCTGGACAATCCTGGTGCCTGCCGTGGAAGGCAACTGAACTTCATCGAGGAAAACTTCATCGAGGTTATTGGAATTGAAGATTAGTGGTTTCTTTTCGAAATACGAGACTGGACGAAACTTGTCGTTTGCTGTGGAAAGACTAGGGATCGCTACCGAAGGAGATTAGTGTCGACATTCGAGAAATTCTTGACCTTTGGCAGCTACTAGCTTTTTCATTGTCATAAAGACATCGTATCGCTTCCGTTGGCCTGGATACTGTTTCCATTCGAAAGCTCGCCAGTCAGACTCCGCTTCCATTAAGACTAGCAAACCTCAACTACCCCCAAAACGCTTTAGGCTCGTTTATTTAGACCCCGCAATAAATAACCATCCATAATGTCAGTATTTCAAGCCCGGGATATCGTCATCATGGTCCCCATCGGCTCCGATTCTCGATAGTCCTGAATCCGCTCCACATTCTTTAATACATGCTCATTTCCTTCACTTAGACCACGGCAGCCTCGCGGCGGCGCTTGGGATCGGGCCCGCCCGTCGTAGTCCGTTTGGCCTGGCCAGCAGCACCGTACAATGAGTCCAGACCGCCGCCAACATCTTCACGGCCACCTTGCAGGCTGCCAGTGGCCGTTTCTGAAAGGTGAGATTTGGTGCCATCTGTCAGTGTGTTCTCACTCGAATTCGAAGTCTTGGTCTCTTGAGCACGTAGCTCATTCTCAGCCACCGACGCCTCGAGCTCCCCCACCGCATACAACCGATCCTTCATCATGGTCCGCACAAAAACCTTGCCTCCCTCATCAGCAGCACCGCTGCCGGCGTCACGTGCAATGGCCAAAAACTCCTCGTGTGTCTTGACCTTGCATATCTTCTGGTAGTACGGCAGCTTGCCCGGCACCTGATTGAGCAAGATGTACTTTGTGTTGGCTTGGTTGTTTCCCACCCGCATCGCCGTCTCGACAAACTCAGGCACGACTTCACCCCAAGGCGCAGCACGGGCGCCGAATATGGTGGGGTTCAGTTCGGCCGACTCGGCAAACATACCGCCAAGCTGAGGTATGCCGATAGCAGCACGGAATCTCTCAAAGTCTGCACGGCACGAAAATCCTCCATTCACCACCAACGACACATTGTGCCGCGCCGTCTCCTTGTAGATCTCGCCGACAAACTGTCTGACTGGCGACTGGCGGTTTCTCATGGCCCGAGTACGGCAGTGCACCGTGAGGTTGGCGACACCTGTGGCGCAAATTTGGCGCACCAACTCCAACGTGGGCGCGGCGTCGGTCTCGCTCAAGAGCCGTATTTTGGCGCTGATGGGCACCAGATGCGGCGTGCCCACCTTCTCCACCAATTTGCGAAGAATGGCAGTGAGAAGTTCGGGCTTCGACAAAAGCGCCGCTCCCATGCCCGCGTGTGTCAGAAACGGCTTCGGGCACCCGCAGTTGAGGTCGATGCCGTCGACATCGTGCACCACCTTCAATGCTCCCTCCACGGCAATGTCCGGGTCGGCCAGGCCGAGCTGAAATATGAGCCGGCCGTTTTCTCGCACGCGGTCCGTGCGAAATATCACGGTTTTCGGCTGCCGTGGATCGACAAAGTCCACCGTGTTGAGGTGGGCGTTTTCCACCCGAAGACAGGTGCGAATCTTGCGGTCGACAATCTCAGGCAGCCACACAAGGTCGGCGCCGTGGCGAAGCGCCATGAGCCGCGTCGGGAGCTCGCCGCTGCGCACCATCGGCGCAAGACAGAGTTTTCCGGCGTACGACACCATAATGGCCATTCGCGATGGAGGCGCCGCCGCGATGGGGTCGCGGCACGTGAGCGCGCGCACGTGTGTCTGTCACAATCACCACGTGATCCGGTCACATGCGCCTGCGGCGTATCGGTCAGAATGGCCTGCTCGTCACTGGCTCGTGTGCGCATTGTTCTGCATGTGGGTCACGAGTCTGGGCCAGGCGACAGGTCCGAATGGGCGCGACGACGACCGCAGCGCCAATGGCGAGCCAGGGGCATTCTCCTCTTCTGGAGATCTTGCTGCCTCCGCATTGTCCTCCCCACACCCTCCAGTGCTGGGCCAGGCCGAGGTCTTTCTTTTTCGAGGGCCTTCCATCTGGTCTTCCTGCAGAAAACTCTGGGGCGCGCATCGATCATGCCTTGTATGACGGTCAGCCGTTTTCATGCAGGAGGAGTGATGGAATGCCATCGATAAACAAAGGAGAAACTGAGCAAATCTCGCGGAAACTCGGGGGGAAAAACCAGATATTCCTGGACTTCAAGACCCAGGAAACACTAGAGTCTCACTCAATTGCAAGCATCGCCGCAACTGGTTTGCCAATGGCGCTGGTCCGGACTTGATGACCGGTGCATGAGGAAAAAGAAATGCGCCATGGTACATGTGGAGCGAGGAAAAAAAGAAAAAGAAAAAGAAAAGCCCGATTGCAAATTTTCCTGCTTTGCACGAACGTTTCCGGGGCCATAAATACTATCTTATCGCCCGGCGGGATAAAGCCCACAAATTAAATTTTTGACTTAAGTGTTTCTAGACAATTCCCAAACACCTGCTACACAACATTCTCCACGCTCATCGCAGATCACTCCCAAAGAGACTTACTCATCCCACCTACTGAACATCAACTTTTATCGTTATCGTCATCCTCTCCGTCACCGAACATCACACAATGACCATGTTATACCAGCCCATCTCCAGAACATTTGGCCAAAGAGACGGATGCCTCACTCCATCTCACCACAATGAGAAATTGTCCTCCTCATCCTCGGGCATCAACAAGCTGATTACCACCGACCATGAGATTCTTTCTCCTCCATTGTCGCCCTACCAAAAGACTGCGTACCAGGAGCCCGTCGTCACTGCCCACAAGGAATATTTGCCCACCGCCAAGCCGTTCAAGATCGAGGACTACAAGTCCTACGTGTTGACCTTGAATCCTTGGAATTCGTTAGGTTCCAGCTACAAGCGTCGCCAATTGCGTTTCTTGCACCAGTACGCCTGCAGAAGAACCAAAGAGCAGCTGAGTCAGCATCTGTCGTACTTGGCTGACAGAAGAGCTGCACACAACAGAAAGAGAACATTCAAGAAGGTGTCTTCTTCCGTCTCTTCCGACTCGGAAAACGACACCGCTGACGAGAGAATTAGAACAAGACGCGTGGTCAAGGAGGTCTCTGCTCCACTTTCGGAGATCGACATGGACTCCCCACTGGGAGCCAACTTGCCCATGCCCAAGAAGAGAAAAGTCCGGAAAGAGCCTGCCTACGTCGGCTCACCCTTGGCTGCTCAGCAGGCTGCCCTCATTGACGAGTCGATTCCCGATTTCCTGCCTGACCCAGAAACCACCCTTCCCAAGGGCAACATCAGATGCTTGAAGGTGGAGTGGAAGGGCCAGCCCATGGATTTGAAGGACGACCCCAATGTGGACAAATTGTGCCCCGCAGAGATTGTTTTGGCGTCGACTTTGCGCCTTCCCGGAAACGTGTACCTCGATTCGAAGAGAAGGCTCTTTTACGAAAAGGTGAATCGCTTGAGAGCAGGCATGCCGTTCCGTAGAACCGACGCCCAGAAGGCTTGCCGCATTGACGTCAACAAGGCAAGTCGGCTCTTCGCTGCATTTGAGAAGGCCGGGTGGTTGGAGGACACTCACTTCAAGAAGTTTCTCTAGGGGGGGGGCCGCAATCTCTTGGGCATCAATTCACTTCGCACTCCCAAACAACTTTTTGGTTACATCTTTTTATTTAAAGTGGTATTAGTACCGGGGACCTCGCTGTTTCCGGCTCGGTTTAATTTAGTTCGGTTTGGTTTAGACTAATTTGGTTTTGGTTAATTAGGAAAGGGAATCAATGTTAGAATCAGAGAAAATCGTAGATACGGCGAATGCGGGGGAGAGGCTTGCCCACGTGAGTAGACAATCGCCCCACCACCTAAAAACGCCTCCGACTCTTACTACAACCACGGTAAAAAAAAATTCGATATCTGATCTTCGAAAATAAGCAAATACCCCTTATTTCCATCTTCTGCGTCGAGGTTAGGCGTTTATGCTGTTGCCAAGTTGGGCTCGTTTCGCCAGCATTTTGCAGAAAATCACCGCTCTGCGAACTATACACTTGCGCAAAACTTGAGCCAAAAATCAGAAAATCCTCGTACGAATTCACAAATCTCGATTTTCAGTACGTCTAGAACCCCCGAATCCTTCTGATACAAACCTGAATTTCCGTACTCATTATCTCGAGCCCATGCATCTGCCGTGTGGGGCGGCCACCAACCCGCAATGCTGGAAGCGCCCGGTGTACGGGTGTTCGAGCCTCACTTAAGGTCCAGCCACTCCACTTTCTCCATCCCGTGCTCTTCTTTCTGAGACCAATCCCCCCCTCGCCCAAAAAGCTTCACACCCTGGACATTTCGATTCCGATCGCTAATTAATTCAGGTGCCTTATACCGCCACATTCGCTTACTGTCCCACCCTTTTCGCAGCCTGTTCTAGAGAGAGATACGAAGTCAAGCAATTCCCTACATTTTCCACGGAATCCCCCACCATGCCGTCATCGGACCTACCTGATACGAGCCACAAGTTTACTCAGCTCACCCCAAGCAGCGACGGTTCGGCTACAACTATGCATGGCTCCCGAAATCCCATGTTTCAAACGACGTACGAGCTTCCAAGTAGCGAGGAGAGTGTGTCGCCGCTTTTGGAAAACAAAATAAATGACATGCTATTCAATAGCCTGGCATCCTACCAATCGGCCACATTTGTCCACCACCCAGCCCAAGGTACCCCTTTGGTAACGCAGCCTGGAGTCATGCTTAACACCCCGACGCTCACCAACCACAGTTTTAGTCATTCACCCGAGATTGTGGGTGGCATGAATTTGCATGGGATATACCATCTGCCTGTCCCGCACATAGAGCAACTGGTATACCGTGCCCATCAAACTCTAGGTTTGGCGATCAATTTTGACGACGCCGACTTGGAAGACCCTAATACTCTGGATGTAATAGGAGAAAGCGGCCCATTAGCACATCCAGCTCTCGAACACATGTTTGCAGACGACACATTCATGACTGCAGATCTGACCCAACCACTTGGAACGTCTGTCGATGAAGACGTCAATGACGACGAAATCTCCATGTTTCTAAATCTCGATTGCTCTCCACTGTCGCCGCCCCAAACGCCGGCCTCGAAAGGCGACGCTTCCCTGAGGAAGTCGCCAGTCCGCCAGAAGCTCAAGTCTACCAAAGTAGGTGCACAGTCAAAAGCGTTGCGTAAAGCCAAGTCTTTTACCACCACCCGTCCGGCGGCGAATCTGCGGGATATCTCGGCTGGCCCGAGATTTTCGTTCGAGGACTGCGCTAGCGAATTCCCGGTGAGTGATGTGTTTTCCTTCCGAGACGAGTCGTTGCTTTTCATGCCAGAGTCCACCATGTCAAAGAAAAAACTGACTTCAAAATTGCCCAAGGCTCTTTTAAAACCCCAGCTCCGCAGATCGAAGACCACTACCAATTTGTGTCTGCTGGCTGCTGTGCTAAAAAACATGGAATCTGGAATATCTTCATTTCAGATAGACTTGAAAGCGAATCTGAGTAAGGACAGGCTTTGACAGAAGGACAGGCTCTGACAGAAGACGGCGGTCCCCGCAAATTTACAGAATTACAGAATTACATGGTGCGTTGCAGTTTTCCTCACGTAAATGTATGTATTGTATGCTAGTAGATCGATATATTGGACTCACAAATCCTTCTTCCTGGGAATGTACTCTTCTTCAAAAATGGGCTCCTTCCTGTACAACCTGTGGAAGTTGATCTGGCCGTCTGTAGAATAAGCAAAGTATGCCAACCCAACAGGGATAGCACCCATTGCAATGAGGTTGAAAAACGCAGACTTCGGCTTGAAACGAAAGTAGTGGCCCATCTTCTCTTTAGCCGCGTTGAAGCGCTGAAGCGCTGGGTCAGGTCTGAGGGTGCCAGCCATGGTGTTTCACTTGAGGTAAGCTCAGAATTTCGCTCGCTAATTGGTGCTCGTTGCGTGCGCGGCACAGTGTGACAGGAAGAGACAGTCGATGAAATAAAACTACCATTGAAATTTTTTTTAAACGTACCCGATAATCAAAAATCCGTATACTTCTATATTGTCTCAGAAGCGCCATTCTCTTGCCTTTTGCTATCGCTCGACTTCGTGCACTTGGGCTGAATAAAGCACTGCTGACTTAGCATGCTCATCCACCGATCTAACAATGCCAAGTTCGTCCAAAATTCTCACCGACTTGTCGTGTATGTAGCGGTCTCGCGTGGTGGGCCTGTAGTGCAGCCCTCGGATTCCTCCTTCATCGCTGGCCTTCATGAATTTCTCGTTCAATGCTAACACGTTACCAAGGAGCTCGTCAGCCTGCCCAAGGAGATGGTAGACATTTTCATTCATCGGCAAAAGGCGCTGCTTCCAAATTCCTGCAATCTCTTGGGGAAGTCTTGTTCCTGTTCCCGCCTGGGTGACAGACTCGATGCATGATTTGTAGTGCGTTAGCCCTTCAATAATTTTGGACGCCCGCCTCTTCTGCATAAGAAGAATTTTGCGAAGTTGGAGCTCAAAGTTGATACTTTCGATCAAGGGCTTAAGCTGGTTGTCGTTAAAGGTGGAATCCTCGGAATGCTCTTGCGATTTGAAATCCAATCCCTCGTGATGTTTGAGTTTGATCCAGCCATCCTCAACAAGATCTTTGGGAATCGTCAATATGTTCCGTAGCGTGTAGAGCTCGAATTTGTCGAAATTGTTATCAACATGCGAGACTAGTAGAGTCTCAAGTTCGGAGGCACCGGACTTGATCTCTTCCTCAGGAAACGCTCGACTTTCGGGGTCTGGAATATTCCTATTTTTGAGCTCATCTATCGTTGATTGTCTTCGCTTTCCAAGAAACTTTTCTAGAGCGTCTATGCAGTTGTACATAATATGGTTGACAGCATTGATCACCTCATCTATAAGTGTAATGGGCGCAAAACCAAGATGTTCGGTCAACACCGCAGTCACGCGGTAGTCTCCTGAATTCATGAAACCTGAGGTGTAGCTTTGTTTGTTGTGATAAGTGCACGTCACGTGCGCGACACCGCCAATGAGAAGTACCAGTGAAACCGGGAGATGAGACTATTTCTTTGAAAAAAAGCAAGTATGTCGGATTGTCAAACGAGGAAGAGCAGCCCCTTGTAGCGAAATCTAGTCGTGGGGCGAAATCGTAAGTTCATCAGCAGGTACGCGTCCAACCGGCGAAACACATCTAGAGTATAACTAATGTTCTGTAATCAATAGAAAGTGAAATGCCTGAGCTGCTCGTGGAGAACAGCTTGCAGAGGATTTGGCATTGTTGTAGTGATGATCTCATGGGTGGCGCTTCACCAGAGACCATGCAAAGACACACCAAGGATCGACTTAGAGACTTATGCAAATACACACAATACCAATTCTTATTGTTTCTTCCGCTTCTTGGAGCCGCCTCCGAAAGTAATTGCTCCATGCAAAAAATCAGGTGCAAATACAACTTTCCTGCACACACAGCCAAGGATTTGGCCTCTATAGCGAGAACTCACAAGGGCCCTGTTCATCAATTCCCATTCAATGTCTCAAATAGGTCCCTCTGATTCAGAGGTCCCTCATTTTAGTCCGCAGACTTTTGATTCATTGGATGCTAGAATTGTCCAATACAATTATGCCTTGGTCAAGTTGAAAATGCTCATTCAATCCATCGACCGCTTGCTCGAGCAGGTCTCTGTGCAAGATGACAAAAGCCAAAGAATTGTCCTCGTTCAGTACATTGTGTATCTTACTGGCTTGGTGTTTGCAATCAACGAGAGTGGCTTTTCGCCGAAGCTTCAGAGCCTTGAGCATTTCAAACCCATAAAGTCAGGGAGCATCATCATTTCTCAGGTAGTCACACACGTTCCATACGATTTCAAGGACTACCCTGTCCAACCGCTTGAAGAATTACCCTCTGCAAAGCAAGCAATAGAATGCCTTAGGAACCTAAGAGTATTATGTGCCAAATGTTCCGACGGCTACAAAAAAAGGATGGAAAATGCAAGCAGGGAGCTACACAATGATGTTTTCGTGGACGAGATTGAGCGCATGACTTCCTCTGAATGGTTGAGCCCCGACCTCGACGTGAACTTGTCGCTCACCTCAAACGGAGCCAGCTTTCCCGCATTCACTATTTCGTCTCCAGCAAGTGATGGCCACCCCGATGCGAATGAGGCTTCTCTCATTGATATGGATTTGTGTGCGCTCTTCACTATCACTAAGCAGACCTCACAGGTTTTGCTGCGCAATAAAGATGTGATGTCGAAGTATAAAGAGCTTAAGCAGAGTTCGGCAGCCAACTTGGCAAGCTTTCCACTGGGTCAATATGCTCTTCATCGAGTGCTCTTCTGCGCATTGCGGTTCAACGAGCTTTACTACATAATACGACGGTTTGGTCGCCAGATATACCTTTCCAATCAAGAGCATTTGCATGACCCGAAGTTCTTGCTGCTGATGGCCAATGGTGCCTATTTTAGGACACACATTCTTCGCAATATTGCCGAGTTGTTTGATTCGACGAAAAAGAATGGTGTTCTCGTGGCGACCATTACGCGGTTCATTCGGATCGGAACCCCAGTCCCAATATCTCCCAAGACGATCTTCGAATATTCTGGATTTATCCAACAAAGCTACACCTACATTGAGTCCTTGCGAAAATCTCTCCACGAGCTCGGCAGGTTATGGTTGTCAGCAGAGGTCGCCTTTCGTAAATTGCACGATCTTCCCGTGGAATACCTTGAGCAGCTTAACACGGCTGTCCAAGTCGAGCATGTTAAAGAATTGCAGGCTAAAAAGGTTCAAGAAGTGGCCCAGCTTGCTAGAGCAAAGGAGCGAGCGAAGGCCGCGATGACACCAGTGAAAGCGGCAGCAGCTCCTCGATCTAATTTGCCCATCAAAGCAAGTCAAACCCCGAACCGCTCAAGATCATCATCTGTTAACAGCAATGATATTCCAGCATTGACTTCGAAGGTGGCCGCGTTGACGCCAAAGTCCCCTCCGCAGGGCTCTCTTTATCAGCACAGCAATAACTCTGCCAACAGTATGCAAATTTCTCCTACGGTGCCGGTGGACAAGACTCCAGTTTCGACAACCAGCACTGGACGCAGACGCTCAAACTCACAACCCCTTTCGTTTAATGCCGCAGCAGCCGCATTAAAGAGCCTGCAACCGGCTGAGAAGAAACTCATAAGATCTCCCACAGGTAGCATTCGGACTTCTGCAGGAAACCTTCGCTCGCCAACTGGAAGTATAAGGTCTGCAAATGGCCCTGTAAAACAGTCTGCTTCGAAGCTTCCCCTCCAAAGTTCTCCGACTCCAATTCGAACCGTGAAACTTCCATATGTGGATCTTCCGGTACCGGAGGAAGAGCTGGGGAAGGCCAAGCCTTTAACAGCTAACCAGAAATTCCAACTACATTTGAAGAATGCTTCCAAGAGTGGAGCTCTTTTCACACAGCAGAAGGAAGTCTTTGAGAACGTGGTGTTTGACCCCAATAACCCTTCGGCCACTCAGATTAGACGACCTCCACAAGAACCGATTGCGGTACCCGAGCCGCCAGAACCGGTTGCGAAGCCAAAGAGAAGAGTAGCTGATATCACCAGAGCGAACACTCAGCGCAATTCTGCGATTCCTGATGTCGAGGATGTCCCCAGGAAAGCTAGTGTTGAATCGCCTGCATCTGAGATTGCAGACTCGGATTCGAGGACCAGTTCGTCGATACTCGGCGATGACGCCTCGATCAAGAAGGTCCGCTTCACGGGTGTTGCAAAATATTCTCCAGCTGAGGACGCACCCACCAGCCAGTCCAGTCGCATCTTGAAGAATTTCGCAACCTTCAAGATGCCGTTGATCCACCGACCAACGTCTTTCAAAAAGAAGGACCAGCAACTAAAGAAGGAGGAGAGCTTACTGTTCAAAAAACATATTGAAGAGATTTAAAGCACATTTTAGAGGTTTAATGGGACCAGTTGGCCCCGCCGGCCTATATATGCAGTACACGACATCTCGGATTTTTTCCTACCCTGCGTAGTGAAGAAGAGCTCTGCGCATCAGAACATCAGATCTTCAAGATGTCAGCAGAGGTCAGAACTGCGTCAGACGCAGGACTTGAGACGCTCGCTGCTCCCAAAAAACGTACATTTGCGAAAAGTACCAATCCACTCACTAAAGACGGAATTTCCCAATGCTTTCAGGTGGTAAGAACCGAGATGTACGTCTCGCTTGCACCTATGTACATGGAAAACCCTATCAACGGTATCAAAGCGCAGCATTTGGATCCCCTTATAATGACATACTTTGCTAAACTGCAAGGCGTGGTTCTAGGTTATATGAACATCCAGTTGAGCAAAGAGCATTATGCACTTGACACCGATGAAAGTCCGATCACCTTGTCGAAAATCACAGACTCGTCACCGTTTTCATTCGTTTGGATTTTTGTTGATTTGCTTATCTGGAAACCTCAAATAGGCGACGTCCTAGAAGGACATGTCTTCATACAGTCTGCTTCACACATTGGATTGCTCGTGCAAGACACGTTCAATGCCACGATCAAGTACAGAAACATTCCAGAAGACTGGGAATTTGTTCCCAGCCAGGCTGACGAGGTTGAAAGTGAGCAATCTCAGGAGTCACATGGAAGGTTCAAGTCTTACGGTCATTGGGTGGATGGGTCTGGATCCAAAGTGGAGGGCAAGCTCCGGTTCACCACGAGGTTGGTCCACACAAACGGACGCATGTTGTCTATCGAAGGAACACTTGTTCTGCCCGAGAGCGAGAAGGAAGCCCAGCCTGTGTCTGAGATTTCTGCATCTGCATCCACTTCCAAGCATGTTAAATTTGATTCTGTCGAACCCGAGGTTGAGGCTGTTCAAGGTGAAAAAGCGGTTGGCGAGTTCCCAACCTATACAAACGATGACGATGAGAACATTGCCGCGTCTAGTTCAGAGGAGTCTGACCTGGGCTCTAACTGATAATGTATATTTTTAATGAGGACCCAGTGTAGGGCAGCCTCCGCACAAAAGCGTCTATATTAGGCTGGTAGAAAGAAAATGGTTTCACCGATGCTTGTCGTCGTTGAGCATGCGCCAAAGAACGTCTCGTTCCTTCGTGGTTGGCTTGTGGTACATTGTTCTACCTCCATAGAAAAGACGGCTCCACCAGCGTTTTTGGAGCCAGCTTCGGTGACGATATAGGGACCTCCCAGGCAGGGTACTTGTCAGGCCGTGCATCATCGTCATTTTCTGCACTCCACGCAAGCGACGGAAATTCCATATCGTGATAAGAATACCCTGAATGATCAGTACTACCAAAACGGAACCAAAGCCATATTGGGACTCTTCGATGTAGTTTTTTAGGTTCATTCCGTAGAAGGCCGGAATCAATGTTGCCACTGTGAATCCGAGCGTGTATATCGTCACCTTCAACTCGAAGAGCATAAGAGAGTTTCGATTGGCGTCTAAAATGATGTTGACGATCTCCTCCGTAGCACGAATGTCACTGATGAGGGAGCCAGCCTGCTGTACAACCTCGTCGCAGTGCGTGTAGTACGTTTCAAGAATCATCTCTACCTCAGTATAATCCTGAGTATCGTTGGCCACCTGAAAGGTAGTCAAATACATGCCGTTCAAGTCCTCGTCATTGTCTAGTAAATCTTCGAGGACACCCCTGATCAAGGAAGCTTTTTGGAAAAAGCTGGTGAGTTTCTTCAGGCGTATAAGCAATTGTTGGAGATGGTCTCGAGAGATATTGTCTTCCAACTCTGAAAGAATTGCCCCACAGTTGGTGACATGCATCTGAAGCTCCGCTTCTAGATAACTGACCACGCTTATCAAAATGCTCTCAAGTACCTTGAATTCATATGGTGACGCATTGGCAGTTTTTAGCTTCATCTCTAGATCGTACATGAATAAGCCCAACTTGGACGCCATGGCAGGGTTGGAGGTGTCGAACACTTTTACAGTATCCCGCTGTATAATGGCCTTGATATGTAGTAAATTGACAATGATAGCAGCGCCTGGGCGGACCATGATCAGCGGAACCACATCGATGGAGGAGCTATCGATTCTTCGTAGATCTCGAGGAAAGAGCAGATTGTCTTTGAGAAATTGTGCCTTGGGGTACCTGGTTGATACACCAGTTACTTTGCCCATTTTGTCAAACGTGGTGCACGAGACATGCAGATCGTTGGGCACGATGGGCTGTACATCGTAGATTGGGTCATTGCTGTTGGGGCTAATGACTGGGGGATCCATTATGGAGGAGAGGGGTTTATATTTCGAGGATAAGGGCCTTCGGCAGCAACATCTAAACGCTGGGGCTGCTCGCTTTATTCGAGGAAGCATCCACATGGAGTGATGGAATTGTCAGTTTCGGCGCGGTAAGAGATGACTCCATGCAGAGGCAAGTGCATCAAGAGGAGTTTGGGAGATTGAGAGTGAGTACGTTTTTATCGCCAAAGTCAAATAGCAAGTGCATCCGTTTTTTTTTGTGACTACGATCAGTTCCAAGATGAGTTTTTTTTGTTCTCGGCGTCATACTGCTCTTCTACGAGGCACGTTGCCGAGATGCATTATTCTCCACCTCTACCTTGTTTTAATAGTCACTACAAAACTCCCACTTGCGTTTCTACACTCAGCTTTCAGTATCTTTTATTTTATTTGGTCCGAAGGTCAACATCGAACTTGGTGCTGGTCCAATCTAATCAAAGAACTTTCTGGAGGCAGAGGGCCCGAACAATTCTAAACGCACACCAGGCAACGCCTCCTGCGACAAGATTTTCAAACGCTCTTCCAACGTGTTGTTTACCTCGATCTTGCCAGTGCCGTTCTCCACAATGACTCCACCGGCAGAGTCCTTACTCAAAAAGTTCTTCTCGTCGAACAAGACAGTGACGGCAAACTTGGCCTTCTCCTCGAATTTCTTGGCAGCTTCTTCGGCAGCCTCCTTAGCCAAAGCTACGTCAGCCTCACGCACCTTGATCGTGACTTCCTTCTCCAAAAGAGAGTACAATGACTCCTCGATCAAACCTTCCAAGATGGGCTTGTACTCCGATTTGTTAGACGAAAGGGTCTTCAATGCCTTCTCCGCTTCCTCGAGTGTTTCCTCCAAAACCTTCTCCTTCTCGGTGAGCACCTTCAACCGGGTTTTGTTGCCGATGGTGGATTTGGTAATTTGCTGAGCCAATGACGCCTTCTTCAATTTCTGCTCGTAGGCGCTGTCAATGGCAGCAGACTCGGATCTGACAATCGAAGCCTTTTCGATCTCGTACTCTTCGTCAGCCTTCATTCTGATCTCCTTGGCTTTCTCCTGGGCCTCCTTTTCAATGAAAGCCTTCATTTTGCGGAGCTCCGCATTCACCTAAAGTTAGCAAGTGGCTCGAAGCAGGGAATTTCCCTTTTTTTTTTAGAAATTGGCTGCTCATACCTGGTCGTCGGTCAATGACATTGTTAATGAGGAAGTATCTTATCACTTGGTGAGGGTTCCGATAATTGTCCACGGCGTCGTGCGTGGGCGAAAATTCTACACACGCCCCAGCCAATTCGACTAGATAGGCGGCGAGTACAAAAAGACCCAGAAATTATAGAGAAACGACATTAACAGGTGGTTATCGATTTCATTTTTTATTTTTGTAGGTGACCCTGGGCCACAACCGGATAGTGTTGCTACATGAAAGGTAGGGAGGGCATCCGCCGATCGACGGTTTGAGATCTTCAGCAAAGAAGAAAAACAGCCTTCTGCAAACTCTAAAAGAACGATTGAGAGCAGATCCCCCAAGTAGACTGAAGCACACGTACCAAGGAAGGCTTCTTAAAGCTTCTCCAAGAAGTTCCTGGCCAACTCCACTCCCACGAACGTGGCAGCGTTGGCTGGGAACGATCTTGCCAAGGCTGGGCCAACACCGGGGAAGAAGCCCTTGATGCCTCCCTTGGCATAGATATTCTTGGTGGCCGTCACAATGGAGATGTTAGTGTTAGAGGATTGTTGCGTAGACTTGATGGTGTCGATTGGGAACACACCGAGCCACATAGCCACACCAGCAGAACCACCAGCGATGGAAATCGCACCCAAAGACATCTCCTTGTCAGGACTCGACAACCTCTGCTTGATATACTCGTAGGTAGCGAAATAAAGAGCAGAACCAGGACCGTCTCTGGCCAAAGTGGCAGCTGAACCTTTAAAGATAGACTTGATTCCACCCGTACGGTACATTTCGGCAATCACAGAACCCATTGAGCTCTTTCCGCTGGAGATTTGCATCATCACCTTGACTCTCTCGAATGGAGCAGCAACCAAAGTGGTTGGGATGGCCGAGATGAAACCAGCAGTGGAGATCTCACCAATTGTGAAATTTTCTGGCTTCTTGTCCACGTAAGATCCCACAAGCTTCTTACCCATGTCGTAACCCCAGAAGGACACAGCAAACATCGGCGTTACTCCCAACAAGGGAGGCATCACGCCTCTGTAGAAGCCAAGAGGACCATCTTTGGCAATAGTGCCCTTGAGACATTCAGCAGTCGATTTGTAGACTCCGGTTTGCAATCTGACCTTGACTAAGTCAAAGGGGTGACCTGTCAAAACGGCACATATTCCGCCAAAGCCTCCGGAGGCAAATGATTTGATGTTGTCTACCAAGACACTGTCCGTTTCGTCCATTGCCAATATAAATAAATAACTTAGTTTTTTTTGGAGAGGTTGTCAATGGTGAGTCCAGCTGACGTTCCCCGGAGGAAATGGTCGCATTTTATATAGTGAGTTGGGGCCGCGGCTATTTTCAGACGATGAAAATGTCCGAAACTTGGAAGAAAAAAGCGAGCCGTAGGGGCACTGCCCCCACTCAAAATCGCCGAGAGAAATTTGAGCTCCCCTAAAAGTAAAAATGCTAGTCGAACTTAATCGAGTGACTTTCTGCTTTGTTTATTTATCCGTCGTTGATACCGTGGCCTGACCCCATACTTCTCCGATGAAAAGGCATGCCGGGCAAAGAAATGCGACAATCTGATTCAGCCACTATTCCTTTTTTTTTTATTTGTCTTATCACAACCCAAAGACCAATAGGCGCATATTTTCCCCAGATGAACCTGACCAGGCCGCGTATTGTGGGGCAGCCTTTATATGCACACCGGTGTCGATGCATGTGCGCTCGTCCGAGCAAACTCCGAGCATGTCTAATACCACAGAGAGATGCGGATGGCGATGACTTGGCATGGAGCGTAATTTCCATGGATTAGATGCATTTGCCTAATTTTCGAAGATTCAAGTCAGACTTGAGATCCCTGCGGAGCTGGTCAACTTTTGGCTTGAAATCGCCGTGGTAGTAACCTCGGACTATCAAGTCCCCCACCTTTTGGAGGTGGTGAACAACATTCTCGTATTCCACAACGTCCCCGGTGCTCTCATGCAAACTAAGCGCATTGATGTATTCAGTAACCGAGGTAATGAATTCGCCATGACTACGCACAAATGCCAGGATGACGCTGAGAATGCCGAAGATTTGATCAATGTAAGGTTCGACGGTGGATGAGGAATCCTTTTCTCGAAGAAGCTTCGAATTAGCAACCTTGTCGAGGAAGTCAGAGTGTATGTCTGTCAAATCGTCCAACGTGACATCGTTCATATTATGTGGGGCACTCCTCACTGTACTCAAGCCTCGGAGTAGGTCGGTGTTCTTGCAGTGCTGAAAAAATTCCGGATTGAAGCTCGGAAGGATGTTTTCATCGGCAAGTTCCAGAATTTGGGTTGGAGTTTGAGTCCGAAACAATTTTCGAACAACTCGCTTCTCGAAGTTTTCTTCCACGATGTCCCAAGAAAGGTACTCGATTAAGCTGATCAAAAACGAGTTCAATTTGCTCCGAACGAGATCCACTGACCTGAGGCTTCGCTTGACCCACGAAAAGTTTTCATCGGGATGCAGAACATAATTTGCAGCCCTAGCCAATCGACGACTCAAGTCTTTGCTGGATGCAAATGACTCCGTGAGGAGGAAGTGGAAGTGCCGAAGGCTCCAAAGGAAGTTAAAAAGCCGAAAGTACTGCGTAGAGGCGTTTTTATAGTCTAGGGCCAACTCCAAGGGAATATCCATGAGCTTGTAGTCTAAAGTGAATACTTCCCACCCAATAGTTCCGTGGCTCATGTCGAGAATTCGGGCTTGGATGCTATTTTTGTAGGGCTCCGGGAGACCCCTCATCGATGAAGTCAGAATAGCATCAGTGAGTAGTTCTGAGAGATTTGCTGCGGTAAGTTGCAGGGCTGGCCCGCTGAGAACTTGACGTCCTTGTATCTCAATTGCGGCGGTCAAGTCAGAGCGCCCAATTAGCATCACGTCTTTGAGATTCCGCAAATGCAGAAAAATATTGTGCTTCGAGAAGAGCACGAGTTGAGAGAAATTCACTAGTTCCTCATACTGTGAATTGATCAACGCATGGAGAACCTTGGGTGGCATATTTCGAATGCCTCTATGAACCGTAAAGATGAAGTTGGAGTAACGCGTGAGGTAATTATTGATCCATACCAACTCTTTTAAGTATTTCTCGAGAAAAATAATCATCTTGCCGATCTGAAATAGTTTTGCAGAAAGAGCGCCGTCACATTTTAGGAATGACGGGACTTTATTGGGGTGAAACACGACAATGTCTTTGATGTGATTCTGCGATGTGTCAAAGGAGACGAAGAATTCATTACTTTCGTCAGCTAACTCCCCTCGAATTATCCAATGCTCAATATACTCATAGTATGGAATTGAAGCTTCATCAAATATCCTGGTGGCCACGTTCTGCACAAGTAAGTCACCAAAGTTAGATATGTGGTGGATTTTAACAAGAAGATCATAGCTCAGAAGCTGAGGCATCTGGCTAAATAGGTAATTAATTAGGCGTAAAGATCGTATGCTTGGATCCAACTCGACAAACACTGTTTGTAGCGTGGAAGGTCCGCGGTGAAAGACAGCCTCCACGGTTTTTGAGTACTCGATTAAAAGTGTATCGACACATCGTAGAAATGCCCGTGTAATTGGTGAGCTGTCAGCAATAGCTGATTCCTTTTCCCGGAGCAAACGACGGTATATGAGGGCAGGTTCAAGAATGTCTGTGAGTAGCATGGTATGACTGATATTGATCTCAGGAGGGATAACCACTTCATTAGTGGAAGAAAACTGAAACAAGGTTGAGTCTTGACCTAGTAACGTGAATGCTAGATTTTCAATCACCGCACCTTCGTCGAGCGTGTTATAGTATGGCTCAATGACTTTGGACAACGAGACATTGCTCTGCTTGATTGGAGAAGATCGGAGGTCTCGATTTGTGGACCGGAGAATGTCATGAAATGATTGCGATTTGAGCGAGTCTCGAGCACCTTGAAGTAAAGAGGAGTCACCGCCATCTATAGGAACGAAGCCAGGAAACTGCGAAAGCATTCGGAATTTGTCATCTAGAAGTGGCTCCCGTGTAACCTTGTAAGCCACTGTCTCAAATTCTCGCCATTTCCATTCCTGACCCAGGTCAATCATGATCTTTTGGAGATCTTTTAGTAGATCCGGTAGGTTGGACAGCAGATTTGTGGAGAGAAGGGCAGCCGTTAACTCCAGAACAAAGTTATCTGCCATTTCTTGCGGAATATGTTTTGGCATGAGTGGCCCCACTAGCTGTGCGAGGTACTGCCTCAAGTGCAGTGCTCTGTCCATGATGGTGTTTTGATGATGGAGTCGCGTTGTTATGGTGTGCAGAACGCGAAGACTGGTTGGATAGGCAATCTTAGCCCCACAAGGAAAGCCCGTTTAGATTTCAGGACTCATAATTCATGAAAAAGTAAATCGCTGAATTCGAGTTCCCTGCCCCGGACTGTCTAGCGTCACGCCGCCATCAAAGCTACGAGAACAAACCGCATTCTCCTCTACTTGAAATCTCTCAGATCGTTTACCCGCTAAAAAATAGAGATCCTATGGAAAAAATACGGGTCGGCGAGCACGGGAAACTAGGCTAGTCATTGCTTCATAATGGCCTCTCATACACATGTCAAACCATAAAGAACCAGCACTTACTGGTTTCTGAACGAGACTACACTCTCACACCTGAGCTGACCTCAAGTGGAGATATAACAGCGTCTTTCACGTTGGGGTTCAAGTCGCTGTCTGTCAAGTTCAACTGGGCATCAGTCCAGATGTGGGGCTCCGGTACTGTCCCAGCGCCAACACCACACTTGCCCCCTTGTGCAGCCCAGTCGGCAGTTCTGTTGAGCCCCAATTCGGTGAATACTGAGTCTACTGCCAGAATTAGCTGGTTGGCAAGCTCGGGCCCATGGCCAGGAGTCGGGGTGATCCGCAACCTTTCTTCGCCAATTGGAACCGTAGGGAAGTTGATGGCCTGAACGTAAATGTTGTGCTTCTGCAATAACAAGTCGGAGGCCTTTTTGGCGTCGGCAGCGGAGCCCACCAACACAGGAACAATGTGGGATGGATTAGGAATCACAGGGATACCGACGTCTCCAAAGGCATTTTTGACGAAACGGGTGTTTTTCTGCTGCGCAATACGGTCTTTCAAAGTTCCTCTTTGGTGGCTGATCAGAACCAGCGCTCCTGCCATCACCAGTGGGGGTAACGAGGTGGTGAAAATGAAACCAGGAGCATATGAGCGGAACCAGTCGATCATGCTCTGAGTGCCGGTTACATAGCCGCCAACTACTCCGAAAGCCTTGCCTAAGGTTCCCGTCACCATGTCGATTCTGTTCATGGCAGACGATGGATGGATCTTATTCAACCCAGCACGAAGATGGTCCTCGAAGTTCAAATGCTCGGCAACACCAGCACCATGGGGGCCATACATCCCGACAGCGTGTACCTCATCTAAGAAGGTGAGCGCGCCGTACTTATCGGCCAAATCACATATCTTTTCAATAGGAGCAATGGATCCGCACATGGAGTACACTGATTCAAATGCAATAAGCTTAGGAGTCGACTTGGGATACGAAGCCAACTTGCGCTCCAAGTCAGCCACGTCGTTGTGTCTGAACACCTCCTTCTGAGCGCGAGAGTTTCGGATGCCTTGGATCATTGAGGCATGGTTGAGCTCGTCGGAGAAGATCACCAAGTTTTTGATCTTCTGTCCGAGAAGGGATAGTACTGCGTCATTGGCTACAAAACACGAGCTAAATGCGAGTGCAGCATCGTGTTTGTGGAGAGCGGCTATCTCCGACTCCAACTTGATAGCATGGCGGTTATGACCGGCAATGTTCCGGGTTCCGCCGGCCCCAGCGCCGTACTTGTCCAAGGTCTCTTTCATGGCTGCCACCGTTTTCGGGTTTTTGCCCATTCCTAAGTAGTCGTTGGCACACCATACCGTGACTTTGTCGGACTCTTTTTCTCCCAAATGAGCCCGTGGAAACTCTTCTGCCAACCGGTTGATGTTGTTGAAAAAACGGTATGATTTATCTTGGCGTCTGCGGTTAACCTCGTTGTCCACGAAGCCGGAGAAGTCGAACTTAGCTTCATCGCTTGACATGTCCAACACCATTGAGCTTCCCACCAAATCTTTGGAGGAAAAGGAGTAAGGAGTCGAAGATGATGATACAGCAGGCGCTGATGACGCCTTTGCTGGGTTGGTGGAGTGCGAGTACTGTCTCTTCGCCATCAAAGACGAACCTGCAAAAGGACATCCCAGAGTGTGGTGAGTGAAGGTCTTGGTCTCAACCATCTGACGGAGAGCCTGAGTTGATCTGGACCGCACAAACGGACACACCATAAGCGAAACTTTAGCAAGCGAGTCCATTTGGCAAAGTTGGAGAAGTTAGAGACCTGGTGTCGATGGAGTAGCCGCGTGAAAATAGGTGACTCGATTCTGGGTGCAGGGCGCGGGGGAACGGGTAAACCGGGAAAAGGACCGGAAAATTGCGTTCTATAGGAGGCTAGGACGGCAAAATCTTTGATTGTTGAAGAAATAAGTAACATTACAAGCTTCTAGGGGCATATTTTTGCTGATTGGCCCCACTAAGATGGCCGGTTTTCGATTTCACATTTTCCTGTATGGCCAATCAGATGGGGTAAATTGTCATCGGGTGGGTGGCATGCAATTAAGTTCGGTAGCTGGCCGTCTGGCGTTTTGATATAACAAATTGGAGGAACTAGCCAAGAATTGTTAGAAAGAGGTAGAGGTCTCTTCAAGCAAACGAAAAATACGAGGTTGCCCAGAAGAACAAAAGAGAAAGGAAGAGAGTGAAACAAAACGCCCAAAGGAGACATTTCTTTTGCGTTTTTAGTGCAATGTTCTATTCAGGATTCAGAATTGAAAGGTGTCGTTGAGACGGTGTAGGCTTCTTCACCTAGGAATCGCGGACGACGAAAATGGCTGAAGTCGTGAATACCAGAATGCTCCATCATTCACGCTCCGTAAAGCACACCACAGGGATCTACATGCGCATCGTGTTTTGTTATATTACCGAACCCTATACTAAGATGTGAGCGACAAAAGCCGAAAAGCTTACTCTTCGTCCTCGTCCTCCTCAGCAATAGAGTAGAACTGCAAGGAGTACTGGTTCTTCTTGACAGACACAAATCTGATCCAGTCTCTGAGCTGGTTCTTCTTCAAGTATCTCTTGGTCAAGTACTTGAGGTACTTACCGGAGAACTTAACGGTGGAGACAACAATAACCTTGTTGCCCTCCTCGGTGACGGAAACGTCCTCACCCAAGTTGCTGACAATACCGTCAACCTTGATGTGCTCAACCAAGTACTTGATGTAAGCCTCCTGGTCGAAAACAGCGTTCTCAACGGGAGCAGAAGTGTCAACGACAAACTTCTTAGGAGCCTGAGAGTTCTTGGTGGTCTGATGCCCTGTTAGCCTACTGCACGAATATTGAGAAAAACTCTCAACATAGACAGCATAGCCCGGGGGACGGGTTCACTAAGAAATCTACAATGTTCACCGGTTGGTGAGACTTCATTAGTTGACAAAAGGCACTGGTTCCTGAGAGAGGCACCGGCCATTATGCACCGTAAAGGTGACCCGTACGCACGGTCTGTGTCGATATTGAGGCTTTAGGTGATACATACAATTGGAGCCATTGTGGTAGTTGGTGAGTTTGGAGGGTGAAAAAAATTCACCAGTGTCGCGAAGAAGTGCGTTCGCGGGAGGCACGGATGTTCTTCGGGATGCACGGGTGTTCGAGCTTCAGGGCTCGCGCCCCCCTGACTCAAATGACTCCCCGGAGGCAAGGGTGTGAGATTGGGACTAGTAGATGATTCCAGGTGACTCCAAACGGCGCGATAAGATCGGGCAGGGTATTTAAGCGCCAGGATGTGGGGCGTCCAATCCTGGGCCACTTATTTCAAAGACGATGGTGTTTTCTACTTTTTCATCTATTCGCTCTGGTGCTGCTTTGCGGAATGTCCCATCAGTTCACCGGGTATTCATGCTGACCACGGTGGAGCCATTTGCTCGTGCAATTGACAAGGCCCGTAAATTACCTGCCCATAGTAATTGGAGCAGAAACGACATTGCTGAAATCTACAGAACCCCACTTTATGAGTTGATGTTTGAGGCCCAGCTTCAGCACCGACAGTATCATGATCCTTCTAAAGTCCAGCTTTGCACCTTGCTCAATATTAAAAGCGGAGGATGCACGGAGGATTGCAAGTACTGTTCGCAGTCTGCCAGATACGACACAGGCACCGAGGCGGAAAAAATGGTATCGTTAGAAACTGTCAAGGCGGCAGCAAAGAAGGCCAAAGAAAATGGCTCAACTCGTTTCTGCATGGGAGCAGCCTGGAGAGATATGCACGGCCGCAAATCGGGCCTCCGGAAGATCACAGACATGGTGCAGTATATCAACGATGAGCTCAAGATGGAGACCTGTGTGACTCTTGGAATGATCTCTGAGGAGCAAGCTGTGCAACTCAAACAGGCTGGCTTGACGGCCTACAATCACAACATCGATACTTCTCGTGAACACTATCCCAAGGTGATTTCTACAAGGAGTTACGAGGATCGTTTGCAGACTATCCGGAATGTGCAGAAGGCCAATGTCTCTGCGTGTACAGGTGGAATTCTCGGGCTTGGGGAGACTGAAGAGGACCACGTGGGGTTTCTTCACACTTTGGCAACCATGACACAGCATCCAGAATCATTGCCAATCAACCGACTTGTTCCCATACAGGGGACGCCAATGGCAGACGAGATCAAGCAACTTCCTCGCGAGAGAAAACTCAAGTTTGATCTGGTATTGCGAACTGTGGCCACAGCTCGTCTCGTTATGCCCGAGGCGATTATTCGATTAGCTGCTGGAAGATACACCATGAAAGAGCACGAGCAGTTCTTGTGCTTCATGGCGGGATGTAATGCGGTCTTTACCGGCGACAAGATGCTCACCACAATGTGCAACGGATGGGAGGAGGACATTTCTATGTTGAGAAGATGGGGTATGCTGCCTATGGAGAGTTTTTCGAAAGGGGCTCCAAAGTCTTCAGAGCGCCAGAATCCAAGTCTGGATGTCCTCCCGGTGGTGGAATCGAATCCGCTCAGGGAGCCTATTCGCGTGTGAAATAAAAAAAGAGCTTAGGCTAGAATTTACAAAAGCAAGAACCGCCAACTTTGTGACGTTTTTCGGACGGAGGCTCGCTGAGTACAGTGCATGTTGATATTAGTTGTCGATTGTAATTTCAAGGCAAAATTTGTCAATTAACGGCATCACCATGACTTCTGAAAGTACAGGGATCGAATGAAGCTCCTCCGACTGATTTTACAAGTAGTCTTTCTCCCGGAAAACTCCACAGTTTTTTGCACCTGGACGTGCTCCACAGTTTTCTGCACCTAGATTATCACTCTTATCGCGAATTTTCAGCCAACCACACATTTCCACAATGTTTCGATTTGCCGCCAGAAGTCGCTTTGGTGGAAACTTCGGGAGGCGATTCTCCACTTCTGAACCTCCTCGGTCCATTGGTCGCACAGTTTGGCTTCCCTTAGCTCTCACTGCCGTGGCCAGTGCTGCATCATACTACTACGGACAATACCGCATAAAGGCCGATCCCCCGGAAGACCTCTTTCCACTATCTTCCACCACCAAGCTCGACAAGATCCTGTCCCCGCGATACTGTACTCCTGCTGAACTTGAGAAAGCAATCTCTGAAATTCGAGCCACCATCGGACCCGAAAAGGTCGTCAACGACACACCTACCTTGGACGGGCATACAGACAATGGATTCACACCCTTGGCCCCCAAGGAGCACGAGAAACCCAAATACGTCGTTTACGGAACATCCACCGAAGAGGTTTCGCAAATTATGAAAATCGTCCATCGCTATAATGTGCCTGTTGTGCCATTTGGAGGAGGCACATCGCTCGAGGGCCATTTTTTTTCTACCCGGCCTGGCATTATTCTTGATACCAGCAAAATGGACAAAGTCCTTCAGATCAACCACGACGATTTGGATGTTGTCGTTCAAGCTGGAGTTAATTGGGTGAGATTGAATGAGCAATTGGAGAACAAGGAACTCATGTTTGGGTGTGACTGCGGCACAAATGGACTCGTGGGAGGAATGGTGAATACAAATGCTCTGGGTATCAATGCATCCAGATACGGAGCCATGATACTGAATGTGATCTCTCTCACAGTGGTATTGGCAGATGGTACTGTCATCAAAACTCGTCAGCGGCCTCGGAAAACTAGTGCTGGCTACCAGTTGACCCACTTCTTTGTTGGCAGTGAAGGAACGTTGGGAATTGTCACCGAAGCCACTTTGAAGTTGAATGTGAAACCAGCGCATGAAACTGTGGTGGTTGGCCAGTTCCCTTCAATCCTTGATACAACCAACACGGTTGCAGAATTGTTCAAGAGGGGCATCCGACCAGAGGCAATAGAGATGCTCGACAGTGATATGATGCATTGTATCAACTACGGTGGCTATTGGACGAAAAAATGGCTAGAGGTGCCCACGTTGTTCTTTAAATTGGGAGGTGCATCCAAGCGTTCTGTGGAAGAGATGAAGGAGATTGTGAGGTCAGTAGCATCTGACAACAACTGCAGTGACTTCATCACCGCTAAAAACAAACAGGAACAAGAGGAGCTTTTCAGCGCGAGGAAAAATGCCTTTTATGCCATTTTAGAGTATGGTAAAAACGAAATTCACGAAGACGTTCGGCTCTGGGTGACGGATGTGGCGGTCCCTCTTTCCAAAATGTCAGAGACCATTGACGAGATACATGCACTTATTCGCAAAAGCGGCTTCCAGCTGATTATCCTTGGCCATGTGGGCGATGGAAACTTCCATGCTGATATATTTTACACTCCTGATCAGTTGGAAGAATGTCGTGAGCTTACGAATCAAATGACTTTGGTTGGCCTCAAGTATGAAGGTACGGCAAGCGGAGAGCACGGTATTGGAAACGGCAAACGGAAGTATCTTCCTATTGAGTTGGGCCAGGATACCGTGGATACCATGCGGAAGCTCAAAATGGCGCTCGATCCGAAGCGTCTTCTCAATCCAGATAAGGTATTCAAGATAGACCCTGAAGATGACGACCCATGAGTTGAGTTGGGTGGCATCCGCTGATTTAGAAAAGAGACAACATCAGAGGATTGGCGGGATGTAGTGTTGAAAAGATGGCGTTGCGATGCTCTCAGTGGATTGCACCGTTGGCGTCGTGATCTTCACGATGTCCTAATCGAGCCTACTGATTTCACTACAGGAGTGCTAGTCTCCAGATCCCGTGCGCCGTACGACGATGTTCAAGCAGTGTAAGACCGCCATGCCTTATCTATAGACATAAGCTCGGATAGACAACACCTCCAACTCTCATTTTCTTACGCACCTGTACAATTAATTAATTGGCGGTTTCAATATTCTCTCAATGGGTGCAATTCGCTATTCTGTGTTTTTCTTGTTGCGTGGCGAATCATGGGTTTCCTTCCAAGCGCTATCGGCTTTACGCGGCGGCTAACGCCTCGTACTTTACGAGCTCGGCGTCAAGACGACAAAATACAACCTAATTAGGTAGACATGTGCGGGGATGATTGAATTCTGAAAACCTCAATTCATTAGCTCGATTTCCAGTAGATGCCGTCCCAATTTGGCTAGCCGCCAACGCGACGAGCATTGTTGCCGTATCCAGAATAGCACCACCTGAGATCGCTGTCATGGTCGTGTTTTTCGGCCACATTTTCGAGAAAAAGAGGAAAATTGGGAGCAGAGAAACCTGCCTTAATCGTCTTGCTGAACCGTAACAATATGCCCCAACTGCCTCTCCGGACGCCCTTTTTCAGATGCTGTTGCTATCAGCTCCTATATCCTGCATGCCAGCGGCATTTTCTTATCGTGTCACGTGACATGGGGCACGAAAATTTGAGGTGAGGAGAAATGCAAACTTGGAGATTTATCGCTCACTGGCGCTTTCCATTCTAACGTCGCCACCCGTGTCATCCCCAGATACACAAGGCCGGGTATTTCCGTTCCATTTTACATACTCTAAATCTGTCTTGCCTGTGATTTCTTTCCCACTATGGCTCTGGGATTCTCTACTAGCAGCTTCCACTCCAATTTCAACAACCTATCCATAGAGTCGCAGGACCAGGCAATGAAGACTGACCACGGAGGAGAAAGGTATCCTGCAACTTCGCTCCTCTCTGCAAATTTGGCCGCGGAGTCAAATCGAACGTACAATAAACCACACACTTTCCACCCAGAAGAACAGTACGATCACAACAACTTCACGGACGACCATCCAGAGCCGGAACTTCTTGCTACGTCCGTTGGCAAGGACCTCGAAGGTAGACTAATACCATCATCGTCTACAATTTCGCTACTTTCACTAAGTAACAACAACAACAACAATAGCACCCCCAACATCACCGGCAGCATCGGCTACGGCCCCTCCAGCTATGGCGACTCACACACCACACTCACAGGCAAAATGTTGCAAATGACACCTGCGCATCCCACAAACGTGTTCACAAATAATGCGGCTGCCATGACTACCGCAGATCGCAAAAGCTCCTACGGCAACCTTCGATCTCGAAATTCAATCACCCATTTATCTCAGCAGCGCCTCCTGCTTTACCACCGCACGCTGACTCCAAACGTAACACAAATGGCGCAGTTTGAAACTAGCCCCCAGCATGGCGCCCAGCCCCGTAATCCAATCTTTGCGCCGGACTCGCCGTCTTTGGATCCAACCTCTTTGGGTGGATCTCCACTGCGATTTTGGCTCAATGCTCAAACGCCGCCAAATCTGATGCAGCGCATTCGAAATATGATGGCGGCGGCAGCTGTGAATGAGTATCATGCCCTTCCTTCAAATCAGACACAACCGGCGCAGATTTCTCAAAACTCGGTTCTGCAAGCCATAGACATTGGCAGGAGGGCTAGCGATTCTCCGACTCTCAATCCTGTACAAACGCCGCTGGAGGAAGTTCCAATGACTCCGTTGTATCTAAATCCAGGCGACAACTATTTTGTGCTTACGAATGGTAGCAATGGGTATGGTGAGCTCGAGACACAAGAGGAGAGGGTTGAGGATCTTGACGAAGAGATGGAGAGCGGCGAGGAGTAGATAAACGTTGCTCGCGAGATTTGGCTGAAAAGTATAAATATTGTTGCCAGCATATTTGTAGACGTTTTAACTTGGCCATACGGGACTACCTTCTCGAATAGCGCATACACTGATCACTCATTTCGCAGTCACTAATCACCGAGAGGAGAAGGCCAGAGGCCTTGAAACATCGGTCGGAACCTGCGAGCGAATTATTAAAGTACGTTACCTACCCTGACATTTTTGCCGTGGATTGCTTTTTACGGTGGTTTTTAATCGGCCGTTTTTCAAGTCACTCGCGGTCACTGTGGTCCCGCTTATCTGGAAATGGTCCCATCCTGCACTCACTATATTAGTGGAGCGACACACTGCGGCAAAATCATACTACAACACCATGTCAACGTACGAAGGTAAGTAAAGATAATCAACGAAATCAACTGGTTTTTTGGTTTCTCGCATTCCACCAAGTCTAACCCATAGATGACCACAATTTGACCACTCACATATCCGCTCAAAGCGACTCTATGCGGCAAACCCTCACCCTCACAGGAGCCATTGAAGCCTTTTTGACAACCTCCATCACTACCCACGGTCAGACCCTCACAGGACGAGAGATTTTCTCAAATGCTCTCAGGCTTTTGGGATCTGGTGAGGATTCAGCCTTGGCTCTGGAATTTATGGCTAATTTGGATAGAATAGGGGAGAGCTTTGCCAACCAAGGAGGCGTCACACAAGACTTGCTTGATTCGCTTGAGCGTGTAGATGTTAAGAGTTTAGCTCCCAATGCTGACTGCCCGATTTGCACAAATCTTTTCACCGATAACGAGTATCCCCTCATCGTGAAGCTACCGTGTTCTGTTCAGGGCAACTCCAAGAAGGAGCACATTTTTGACATGGATTGTATTGCGCCATGGTTGAAAGTGAACCAAACATGCCCGTTGTGCAGATTCAATGTAAATGATGCCAAAAAAGTTCGGGCAACCCAACTTGAGGAGGAGCTACGGCTCGCAAGAGAGGGCAACGATGATGATGAGGACGAGGAGAACGACGACTGGGAAATGTGCGGCTAAGAATCTGATGTCAGAGGGCAGAGATCTGCCCGTTCTCGTGAACAGAGCTGGAGCGTTTTTCGATGTACAACTCTGCCATTGCCGCCGTTACTTATTCACGACTTATAACGAATACATATATGAGAATTAGGGATGGGAGTGAAACCTGCGTAGCGACTTAATGAGGTAGGGTGATTGGTTAAATACCGAAATAGGTGGAGAATGATACTAATACGAAACCCACCAGGATCAACGAACTCAAAATAGACACGGCGTTCTCGTTTTCATTTCAAATGCATCGTGTGCACTGGCTCTATGTATCCGTACATACCTATTTACAAAAAGTTTACACAAGGTCCTTGAAGGTATTGGACTTCAATAACTCCTTCACCTTGGTAGCAACGGGATCCAGCACATCGTCGGCATATGCAGCAGGCATCTCCATGTCAGCTGGCAGTAACCTCTCCAATTTTTCAGCGAAATCAAGACTCTCTTGAGTCGAAGCCTGTGCCGTATAATGAACGTCGTCAAACTTGTGTTTGTTAATATACGAGATCCACAAATCCACAATCTCGGGGCTAGCATCGTAGGCCTGCACTTTTCGGTTATAGGTTGTGCGGAAGAAGTTCTCTTTGGATTTGGCTTGAGCAAACGGAGACCGAATCACGGTGTAGAGTCGGCGTTCCGTCTTGAGTTTCTGAACAGGAGAACATGGAATGCCAAGGAAGTATGCAGCACGAGCTGCGAATTCTGATGCCCGGATGAGCGACTTCTCGTCGAATCCTCTGAATTTAATGTTAGCGACCTCGTGCCCATGGCTTTGCGAGAGTCGAAGTGGCTTGTGCTGCAAAAGCTCCACATTGAGTGGCACTGGTCTTTTTGTGACGGGATTAACCTCCTCTGGTGTGATAATCTTGGGTTCGTATGCGATCTGGTCCTTCAACAATCCTGCTCTGAATTCCTGAGTCTCGTGTTCTTGCAACTTGCTCTTTTTGATATGATCATTGGGACTATCAAACTTTGCTGCGTGCAAAGCTGACGAGTAACCAAGCAGGCGGCTCGCCACAGCCAGTCTCCAGATCTGTCTGGATATCATGGTGTCTAGTTGGAAACCGATTGAGATTGAGAAAAATTCACCGAGTCACGTGAGCATGGAGAGGACCCAGGTCGAGTATATATTGAGTGCGGCCGAGGAACCCAAAGAGGACAGAATTGATTTTCTTCAAATATTGAATTGTTTTCAGCTATCGGTATGATTAGCTCGTCGGAGCTTGCGCTGCCCGAGGCACTCCCCTGTGTTGTTGAGTCTTCTCTCGGAAATACGAGCCAACGGTCCAGTTCTCAGCAACCGTCAGATTCTCACCTACCAGCATCCTAGAAGATATCACCAATCATGCAAGTTTTGATGTTTTCGGCAACTCGGGTTTTGGTATCGTGTGCTTCCATCTCTTTCCTGCACGCAAACACCATCTCCATGGGCAGGGCCAGTAAAGATAAACGGGATTTGTACTATCGCCGAGCTAAGGAAGAGGGCTGGCGTGCTCGCTCCGCATTCAAACTACTTCAGATCAACGAGCAGTTCGATATTTTCAAGAATGTCACCAAGGTCGTCGATCTATGTGCAGCTCCAGGATCATGGTCCCAAGTTTTGAGCAGAGAACTCAAAGACAGAAAGGATGCAAAGATAGTGGCGGTGGATCTTCAGCCAATGGTGCCAATAGAAAACGTGGAGATTTTCCAGATGGATATCACCCACCCGTCAACGCTAGACAAAATTCTACGTACTTTCGAAGGAGAGAAAGCCCAGCTTGTTATAAGTGACGGTGCCCCAGATGTTACAGGACTTCACGATCTAGACGAGTATATTCAGCAGCAGCTTGTTATGGCAGCTCTACAATTGGCCACATGTGTTCTATGTGAGGGTGGAACTTTCGTTGCCAAGATATTCCGAGGCAGAGATATCGACTTGCTTTACAGCCAGCTCGGTTATCTTTTCCAAGATGTAGTCTGTGCAAAACCCCGCTCCTCAAGAGGGACATCACTTGAGGCGTTTGTTGTCTGCATGGGCTATAAACCTCCTTCTGGATGGAACCCCAAGTTGGACATCACCAAATCCACGGAGGAATTTTTCGAGGAGGCAGGAATTCGTGCAACTACAGAGGAGAATCTCAAGAACCCACTTAGCAATTCTCGGCTGATAGCGAAATTTGTTGCCTGTGGAGACTTGAACGATGGAGACTCGGATGCCTCATACGCTCCAAACTCCAATGAGGAGTTGAGAAATCTCAGGCCAGTACAAATGCCGACTGACCCACCATATAAGAGAGCTTTGGAATTGAAGAGAGCTGGAGAGTTGAGAGGGTGGAATAGAGCATAGTTCAAGAAATTTGCGATGAACAAGCGCGATAGACAATTTTACATACGGGGGACCAAGATTTGCTCCAATTTAGTAGACAAAGGATTCGTCTTGTAAAGATTATTATTTAAGCGGTTTCGGTTTCCTCGCCCTTTACAAAGGCGTCTGGCCTCAAAGTAGGGAACAACAACACCTCTCTGATGGTATTGGAGTTGGTCAAAAACATCGCCAATCTGTCAATACCACAGCCCCAACCTGCAGTGGGTGGCAAACCGTACTCCAAGGCATTGCAGAAAGTCTCGTCAACCATCTGCGCTTCGTCGTCACCTTGGTCCTTCTGTCTTGCTTGTTCCTCGAATCTAGCTCTCTGGTCGAAAGGATCGTTCAACTCGGTGTAGGCATTACAGATCTCCTTGGTAGCCACAAAGACCTCGAAACGCTCACACAATCCAGGAATGTTTCTGTCCTTCTTGGCCAAAGGCGACATCATCTGAGGATGGCCAAAGATGAATGTGGGGTTGATGGAGGCGTCCTCGAGTTCTCCAACCAAGCGGTCCAACATACGGGCATTCGTCAAAGGAGGAGGGCAGTCGATCTTGTTGTCGATCAAAATCTGCTTCAAGAACTTGCCGGTCTCGGCCGTGTGCAACTCGGTTCCGGGAGGGAACTTCACATTGTACACCTTCTCCAACTCCTCAATCATGTTGACTCTCTTCCATGGTCTGGAGAAGTCGAGAGTCAACTCCTTGCCATCAGGGCCGTCGGGATGGTACGTGATCTTGTAATCGCCGGTGATCTCCTTGACCATCTCAGAGAACAACAACTCGGTGGTGTCCATCAAGTCGTAAACATCAGCATACGCCTGGTAGAACTCACAAGTGGTGAATTCGGGGTTGTGCGTCATGTCAATACCCTCATTTCTGAACTGACGGCCAATCTCGTAGACTCTGTCCATGCCACCCACGACCAACTCCTTCAAAAACAACTCGGGAGCGATTCTCATGTACATGTCCATATTAAGGTCGTTGTGGTGGGTGATGAAAGGCTTGGCCGTGGCACCTCCAGCGATCACATTCATCATGGGGGTCTCCACCTCAATGAAGTCCCGCGAGTCGAAGAATCTTCTGATGTAGGAGATGATGGCAGATCTCACCTTGAAACGGTCTCTAACAGAGTCGTTCATGATCAAGTCCAAGTATCTCTTTCTGTATCTGGCCTCCTGGTCCTTGAATCCAAAGTGCTCGGTGGGCAACATGTGCAAACATGGCGTCAACAACTGGATGGAAGTAGCAAAGATGGAGAGTTCACCTTCGCCACCCTTGGCAGGAGAAGTTCTGCCGGGGTAACCGGTAACACCCACAATATCACCTCTTCTCAATTCGTCGTGCTGCTTCTCGTATTCTTCGATCGAAGCGGCATCTTGGGCCTGGGCCATGATCTGCATCTGCACACCATCTCCCTTCAAGACATAGAATCTCAACTTGGAACCAGACTCTCTCTTAGTCATGATACGACCAGTGAGCTTGATTTCTGTGTCAGCCTTGGTCTCTCCTCTGGTCAAACCAGAGAACTTCTCCACGAACTCAGGAATTGTCAATGTGCGTGAAAACTTGTGAGGGTATGGGTTGAACGCCTTGGGGTCCTTCTCATTGGCTTGTCTGTACTCCTTAATTTGACGAGAGCGAATGTCAAAGTACTGGTTAGGGTTCAAGTCGGCCATGTTGTCCTTCTTCTTAGGCTGCTTGTTGACGTTCTGCTTGGCCTTCTCAGCCTTCTTGGCTTCGATCTGACGGGTCTTTTGTCTCTTCTTCAATTCTGACTTCGAGACATGTTCTCCGGTTACTTCATCGAGGTAAGTCTTGGCGACTTGCTCGGTAAGTTCGTTGACTTGGTCGGACATGTGTAAGATAGATAAGGTAAAAATTTTCGCACTACAACGAACCTGAATTAGAGCTGAAGGCGAGAGGATGAGTCAAGGTGGTATATAAATTTGCAATCCTCAGAGAAGAAGTCTTGCGCATATTAGAATTATAAGATCTGACAAATATTTCTTGGAAATATCGATCAGGCTCAGCATCCAGGTCACTATATCGAATTGGTTGCGAAACACCCAAAGTAGGACCAATCTATGGGAATCAGCCCTTCGCTTAGGTTGATGGATTTGGCGTAGGAAAATTGAATGCACCAATGGTGGCATTGTTTCGGCTTAAAGTTGGTCTCGTACTTGCGTTTGCTCTGCTCCTTGTACTATAAATTGGCAAGCTCTTGGCGTATTACTCGTAGTTCGGCTTTGGCGTATTCGAATTTCTTCGATATTTACTCTATATTTCACCCTTTCCTTTCTCTTTATCCATTTTCCCAAACTTTCTTTCGCTGGTGAGGCCAAATACTGGAATTGAGGAAACCACCATCTTGCATCGCCAGTAGCCCGCCTCAAGGTCAGCTTCACCAAAATTTCTTAGAACGCAAAACATCACGATAAGGCTAAAATTTCATTATAAGCCCTTACCACCCCGAAATCGCATTTACTGGCCGTCTTCCTCCTACCATCCTCTTGCGGTACGGGTGTGCGAAAATTTTCGAGTCTGATACACCTAAGTACCATGGCATCTAAAACAACTAAGGAGTACCAGGCGCCTACGTCTGAGGCCATAGAAATCGAAGGCTCCGCTTTGTTGTCTATTCTTAGACACACTTCAGAAAACTACCCCTCCATCTACTCAGGCTCGCTCTTGGGCTTTGAAGATGACAGTGGAGCAGTTGATATCACCCACGCCTACCCTTTCCCCAACCCCGATCAGTACGAGGGAGGTTCTTTGCGTTCTAGAGGAGGCTTGAAGTACCAGCAAGAAATTTTGGACGCGTTGACTGTCATCGAAACTGGAGTTGAGTTCCAGGGCTGGTTCCAGTCCACCATCTCCGGTAACTTTGTTACTTCGGCGTTGATCGATGCGTTGGCACAACAGCAGCTCGTCAACAAGAACGTTTTCATTCTTATTCACAACATGGCCTCCATCGGTAAGCAGGTGGAGTTGCGTGCGTTGAGATTGTCGGAGAACTTCATGACGACATACTTGGATGGCAAGTGGAAGACCAAGGACTTGGAGGACCACAAGTTGTCTTTCCTCAACATTTTCGATGAGGTTCCCTTAAACATCCACAACCAGCACTTGGTGAACTTGTACTTGGCTGAGAGCGACATCGAGCTCGCCGACAAGGAACTTGACAACTTGAACTTCAACTCTAACGCGAACATGACAACGCAGTTGTTGAGCAGTTTGTACTCTCAGATCGACTCGTACAACTTTGACCAGACAAACTTCAACTACTACCAGAGACAGTTGCAGAAGGAGCACACCAAGGTGCTTCAGTGGAAACAGGCTAGAAAAGCCGAGAATGCGGAAAGAGCCAAGGTTGGAGAACCCGATCTCGACTTGGACGACTGGCACTCACAATTCAAGATGCCTACCGGACCTTCCAGGTTCAACAACACGTTGTACCTGCGGGCTATTGACGAGTTTGCTGATGACATCTTGAAGAAGTGTGATGAGGACTTGATCAAAAGCTTTGCTATCGAGCGGAAGTTGACTGCGGGGATCTAGTGTACATTAGGGAGAAAATTAAACATAGAAAGAAGAATTTTAACTCTCTAGAAAACTTTACCATGTCTGACTTTTAGCCACCCTCTCATTTGACCAATTTCGGGCCGGCGGAGGTGCTCGGCGTTTGAATGCAGGGTCAGAGATCACCTACCTTCTTTCCACATCACACCACTCTGACAATGGCGAAACCAAAAGTAAGTAGCATAATGAGTTGATTCCACGATGTTGTTTAACTGAAATAACCTAACCTCAGTATATTCTATTAGTGAGACACGGTGAGTCCGAGGGAAACTGCAATAAGTCGGTCAATCGTTACACTCCAAACCACCGGGTGTGTCTCACTCCCGACGGCCACGACCAGGCACAACAAGCCGGTAAAGTGCTCAGGAATTTCTTGAGTCAGTTCGATGCTGAAGACCCTAAATCCAAAATAAATCCACGAAGCGTGATGTTCTACACTTCACCTTATCTCCGAGCAAGAGAGACATGCCAGGGTATCGTGGATGGAATCAAGGATCTTGAGAATGTAAGTATTAGCATTAACGAGGAGGCTCGGATGCGAGAGCAAGATTTCGGTAACTTTCAAAGCACCCCAGAGGAGATGGAAGATATCTGGGAGCAAAGGGCACATTACGGCCATTTCTTCTACAGAATCCCACATGGAGAGAGTGCCGCAGATGTTTACGATCGCATAGCCAGTTTCAATGAAACTCTTTTCCGCCAATTTCAGAAGGACGACTTCCCTAACGTATTGGTGCTCGTGACCCACGGGATATGGGCCAGAGTGTTCTTGATGAAATGGTTCCGATGGCTGTACGAAAAATTCGAGCAGTTGAGAAATATTCCACATTGTCATTATCTTGTCATGAAGCAGGGCGACGATCACCGATACCAGCTCAAGACCCCGCTTCAGACATGGGAAGATCTTCCGGAATCTGATGTCGATGAGGAACTCAACCGCGAATTCAAGAGAATGGTCGAGTTCAATTCAGAACGGAAACTCGAACGTCCTGAAGATCTTGACATTGCATCCATCATCAAGACCCAAAAAGAGGTGATGGCAGAACATCGCAAAGACCAGCAATTGAAACACGCCTATCAGGAGCTGATGGACAAGTTTCAGAAATACAGCAAGTATATGTGCGATCAGAGTGTACAAAACAGCGACGAAGAAGTGGTGAGTGGTCGGGAGAATGGAACACAATTCACATGAAGGGAAAGCGTGATGCGAACCCTTGAGAATGCCGTGGTTCTGAAATTTCAATTCCGGTATCCAGGAAGAGCATTTTCTAGGAGAATTTTTTTTTTTGGCTTCAAAGAGTTAAAGCCATGTTGAGCTCACCTGACCATCGGCGCTTGTATACCCCGGCAGGTTTCGGAGTATGGAGTACCGGAGCGCGCCATCCAGTTGTGACCAGAAGTCACTATTTATACCACAGAGCCAAATCTACAGCCAAAAATTGAATCGCTAGTAGCAAAACATATTCTTTCTATATTTCCCACAACCCAGGCCATGCCTAGTATCTCGTACATGCCTGAATTAGTCAAGTGCAACCGCCTCACGTGATGCTCGCCGACTTTGCTCGCTCCTCGCTATATAAAGGCCCTGATTTCTGCCTATCCCACCCCACAAAATTATCACCCTTACACAACCATGGCTCGTCAATTCTTTGTCGGAGGCAACCTCAAAATGAACGGTACTACCCAGTCGATTACTTCCATTTTGGAGAAATTGAACCTGGCTGAATTGCCCGACAATGTCGAGGTCGTTCTTGCTCCCCCAGCTCCATACATCGCTCTTGCCGTTAAGGTCAACACTCACAAGACCGTGGAGATTTCGTCCCAGAATGTGTTCAACAAGGCCTCTGGTGCTTACACTGGTGAAATTTCTCCAGATCAGGTGAAGGACTTGGGTGCCAAGTGGACTTTGACTGGCCACTCCGAGAGAAGAACTATCATCAAGGAGTCTGACGAATTTATTGCCGAGAAGACCAAGTTTGCTTTGGAGAGTGGCTTGGGTGTTATTCTTTGCATTGGTGAGACCTTGGAGGAGAGAAAGGCTGGTGTCACTTTGGATGTCTGCGCCAGACAGTTGGACGCCGTTTCTAAGATTGTGTCGGACTGGACCAACGTCGTTGTTGCTTATGAGCCTGTTTGGGCTATTGGAACCGGTTTGGCTGCTACTCCTGACGATGCTCAGGAGACTCACAAGGGTATCAGAGCTCACTTGGAGAAGACTATTGGTGCTGAGCAGGCTTCCAAGGTGAGAATCTTGTACGGTGGTTCTGTGAACGGCAAGAACGCCATTGAGTTCAGGGACAAGGCTGACGTTGATGGTTTCTTGGTGGGCGGTGCCTGCTTGAAGCCTGAGTTCGTTGACATCATCAAGTCGAGATTGTGATGCGAAAAATAGCCGAAACAGAATGAATACTGACGTGTAAACAGAATAATCGCCAGTAGCAGTAGTGAAGGTTACCATTTTTCGGTCTCGTCATATTGTTGGCTACCTGCAGCACGGTTTAGAATGCCCGATAACAAGATATTGAGAAACTCAAGTCTATTCTGGTGATTGAATGCATCGATATTCATTCTCTAGGACGCCAGCTCAGGCGAGTTGTGACTTCTCATGTCACTCTATGTATATCCACGAAGTTTTCACGTAGTATAGCTATCCCGTCATCAGTAGCCCAGCCACGGAAAGAGCAGATCAGCTCTGCCACATTATTCAAGTGACCCAAATAGTCGTCTTTCTGTGTTGGAAGAAACTTGTCTAATGGCATGTCGCTCTCCATCAAGATCTGCGACTCGTGTAGAAGCGCCACTATCAGCTGAAAATGCTCTCTTCTTTCGACATTGATGTAGTTTGAAAACAGAAATTTCAATTGCCTTTGTTGTTTCGCGGTTTGTCGTATCCAAGCTTGGGCTTGCTCCACGGAACCTGTATAAGAATGCAAAATGATAACTGGGATCTTCAAGTACGAATTTACCAAAGCATCGTAAAAGGCACCATGTGCCTTAACACAATGCAAAGAAACCGGCAAATTCATATCCTCAGCCAACTTCAATTGTCTGTTGAATAGGGCTAGTTGGTGCTCCATAGTCACCTTGGATGGTGTAAGCTTAACGGTCTCGGCATATTTTGGATTTCCGTAGAAACCGTTGGAAGGTATCCGAAAAAGCTTATCGAGTCCAACTTCACCAATTCCAACAGGTCGCTTCATATCGCGACATTTACCAATGATTCTCACCATTGCGCTCTCGTGTTGATCATACGGAAGTGGATCGGGAAGAATAGACAAGAGGTTTTCACAGGGAGGAGGCAGAAGAATTTTCTGATAATGGGTAGCCTTATCCGTTGGTTCAATACAGAATAAATGCGAATACCATGGATGAATCCCAACATACGGTATGACGGATAATGAGAGATCAATCATCTTCTCAATAAAGGCCAAGTCAAACGAATTGGTGGCCATGAGACTGAAGAACATATCGTCGTTCACCACAGTTTTGAGGCCTTCACACAATTGACCAATGGCGGAAACTTCAAGCTCCATTCCGAGATGACAATGGGCATCGCTCAACGAGGGAGGTGGCATGAATATTGGTTAGCTAGCCCTTGCAGTGTTTGCAGCCAGTTTGATAAATCAGAACAAAATAATCCCAACAATCAATTGCAATCAAGACTGTGGTGTCGGGCTTCTATCCGCAGGCTTCTTCTAGAATCGAGTCCGGTGTGCATCACGCTACCTAAAAACGTGCCAATTGTGCAGGCCATTAATTGTGTTGCATTGCTTCCTTTAACATAGCCGCACCTTGCAACTCCACTTACGTTTGCTAGTGCCATAAATTACCCACATATCTCTTGTTTGAAATGCCATTGATCATTGGTTCGCTGTATGATAACCCCCAATTGCTTGACTTCGTCTCGTTACTAACACCAGCTTCTTACCTCAAACGGTGAAGTTTGAAATCCACGACAAAGATGGCCACGAAGATTTAGCAGTACACAAGCCAACAAATCAGTCAGAAGATGAAACTCCTGCTGCAATTCTCGCAAAGGCGCATCCCGCAATCCTGAGCTCCTTGTTACCCACTCTAAGTTCGGTAGGTACTGGAAGCACTAGCACCCCTGGTAGTGCCTCTGGACATGCCAAGCCTGGAAGCTTTTCTGAATCCGCCGAAAACTTCTTTTACAAACAGCGAAGACCAACGTCGGACCGAGACCCGGTCCTCCTAGACTCCGTGAATGAAAGGTTGAGGCCGCAGTTGGTAACTCCAAAATCTCGATTCGACACTCAGGTGGTTCCTAGCTCGTTACTGGAATCCAAGGAGACTAATGCCCCCAGAATGCTGGGTATGGTTATGAACAGGTCCACCACGAATTTGCATGGTCTTGGCCGCAAAAGTAGTGGAACTGCTGAGTTCCCTGGTTTAACTCGCGCCAGATCTTCACTCTCGAAGCCTTTTCCGGGGTTTCAGCTTGGAAACACCAGCTCCAGTAGTTTGGCAGTTGCCGAGGGAGAACAATCCGATGAGCCAGAGGATAAGGCTCGAAAAGAGGTGGGCCAGAATTTCGAGAAGTCCTTTGACATCGAAGACAACTTGTATGATGATGATCCGAAATTGGCACCCTATGGTGGCTTTTCAAGGCCAAATCTCGAAGATCAGTTTGCCAATCAGGAGCTGATCTTTGAAACTGCTCCTTGGCGAATTGTCAATAGTGACGCAGGGAATGGCCTGTTGGTTAATGCAGTGAATCTTGCTCAAGAAAAGGGCATCTTGAAAAGTGCCCGCTGGGTGGGTACAATGTCACTGCCCACTGATGCTATCCCCGCCTCAATACTCGAGGATATCAGCAAAGATTTGTCCGAGAAACATGACTGCGACCAAGTCGTTGTAGATGACTTGGTCTTCCAGGGACATTATAAATCGTTTTGCAAACAAATATTGTGGCCCTCATTGCATTACCAGATTCCAGATGATCCCAAGTCCAAGGCTTTTGAAGAGCACTCTTACAAGTACTACAAGCTCTTGAATCAGCTTGTAGCCGACAAGATTGTGGAGGTGTACAAAAGAGAAAATGGACATTTGCCTGCTGACGATCCTGAGAACCTTATTTGGATTCATGACTATCATCTCCTTTTGGTGCCGGAGATGATCCGCAAAGAATTGCCTCAAGCAAAAATCGGATTCTTTTTGCATGTATCTTTTCCATCTTCAGAAGTGTTTCGTTGCTTTGCTCAAAGAACTGCCTTGCTCAAGGGTATATTGGGTGCCGACAGTATCGGATTCCAAACACCAGAGTACGGCAGACACTGTTTACAAACATGCAACAGGTTATTGCTAGCTGACACATCTGATCACCGAATTTTTTACAATGGCAGGGTTACCCTGGTTGGTGTGAGCCCCGTGGGCATCGATGCGGACCATCTCGTAGAAGTTCTCAACAAGCATTCCGTCAAAGAATGGAGGAAAATGATCCAAGAGAGGTGGGGAGGGCAACACCTCATTGTGTCGAGAGATAAGCTAGACAAATTAAGAGGCATTAAGCAGAAATTTCTTGCATACGAGAAATTCCTTTTGGACAATCCCGAGAGGGTCGACGACACTGTCATGATTCAGATATTCATTGGCTCCGTGGACGATGAAGATTACGAGAGCGAGCTTATGCTGATAGTTTCCAGAATTAATTCTTTGCCGGAGAATATCTCAACTGCCCAACCAGTGGTTGTACTTCGCAAGGATATTGATTTTGAGCAATATTTGGCACTTCAAGCTGAAGCTGATATTTTCATAGTCTCATCAATGAGAGAAGGATTGAACTTGACATGTCATGAGTTCATTGTGGCCACGTCAGAGAAGAAGTCACCGCTTGTTTTGTCTGAGTTTACAGGCTCATCGTATCTCCTCTCATGCGAAGGGGCTGGCGCTTTCCTTATCAACCCGTGGGATAAGAAACACTTCAGTGAGAAAATTAAACTAGCTTTGGACATTTCGCCATCCGAACGAGCGCTGAGGTGGGAAAAGTGCAATGAGGTTGTCCGCACCCACGATTCTGTGGACTGGGTAAAGAAGAGCCTAGGAGATATCATCAGTGGTTGGCGAGAAGACCATAGGAGAAGCTCAACGGTGAGCAACCCTCTCTCCCCAGAGCATTTCCATAACTTTTACACGTCGACGAACGGAAAGCGTTTGTTTTTCATTAACTTGGATGGCACTTCGAGCACTGACTTCCTGAATGGCACCATCTCAGAACCAAAAAAGGATCTTCTTGAGCTCGGAAGAATTGCGAGGATCTTGTCTGAGATTCTGACTTCTCCTCACAACGAGCTTTATGTGGCAAGCTATTTACAAAAATCAGACCTTGAGAGATACTTTAAGAACGTCCCAAATATTGGACTTATTGCAGAATTTGGTGGTCTTCTTAAGCTATGTGGTTCATCTGTGTGGCTAAATATCTATGACGATGAGGAGGTACAAAACTGGAAGCCTCACGTGGAGCAGCTTATCAGAGCAAAGACGGAACGACTCCCTGGATCAAGGGCTGTGGTTGAGGATTGCTCTGTTCGCATGCTAGTCAGTTCGTCGATGGCTGAGGACCCACAACGGTCTAAAGATGCCATGGGGGATATCATCCAGCATATCAATGAATCCTACGAACACAGCACTGGGGTGCATGCATCTATTATTAACGATACTGTTGTTGTGCATCAAAGGGACGTGGCATTGCGGGCGTTGAAATTTCTCATGGAATACTACTCGAGCGACGATTCAGCAATCTCACTCTTGGAGAAGTATAAGGTTGGCAAGCAATGTTCTGGGAGGCCAGATTTGGATACAGTTAAAAGCCGTGGAGAACCTGTCAGTGCATTCTTCTATGCTGGCGGACTCCATGGCGTCGATGAGCCGAACTATCAGTATGTGGAAGAGCTCGAGAGGAGCAAAACTTTCGAGAATATCGTGACTGTGGCGGTTACCGGCGAAAATTCTGAAACCCGTACCCTGGCTAAATTCGGTGTTCGGGGCCAAAACGAGTTATTCAAAATCATCGAAGATGAAGTCAAAGCTAACAACTAGAACTGGTTGTCCTTATAACTTGCGGCTGCAAGCTTGTTGAGCTCGTCAAACGCAGTAATAAATTCTGAATTCAGCTCGTGAGAAATACCATTTAGCTTGCTCCAGTAGTGCTTAAGAAATTCCTCTTCCGTGACAGCGGTTGATCCGGTTGGACGGTTCACCTGCCAGAGAGTCTCCTTGCTCTTTTTATGTGTTTCTCTGTCATCTTCCATGCGTAATAGAATTTGCTTTTTCGAAAGCAACTGCTCATTGACTTTTCTGGCTGGGTCTCCTGCTCTGGACGGACGAATATTGAACATGTCTTCTTCAGAAACGTCGGCGTCTTTATAGCCACCGTGTTTAAGTAGTCTCACGCGGTCGTAGTGACTTTGCTTCCTTTTGTGCAAGAGAATTGCCCATGCTTGGATGACGGGGTCCTGAGTGTCATCGACTACATCATCGATGTCAGGGTATGGCAAGTTCATGTCTATGTTTTCCAATTCCTCAGGCGAAAGAAGCTCGGACAAGGATGCAAACTGCTTGTCAAACTCGGAATAATTCACATTCAACGAGTCTGAAATGTTGCGTAGGTTGTTGTGAATGTTATGAAGGTTAGCGCTGCTCGTGGCCGGGAGAACCTTGATCATAATCTTCGGCAAGGAGCTTTTGAGGTTGTGGACATATGGATAATTGTAATTTGAATTCACCTGCTGGGATACATAGAAGGACTCGTGAATCAATACATCGATTAGCTGAAACACTGTGGATTTGAAGTTGAGCTCGACCTTTGGATCTTTCAAGACGTCCATGATGGCATAAAAGAGGTAGTCCTCGGAGTCCGAATTCCTTAAAGCAAAGTGGGCTGTCTTTAATAGCACCTGCATTTGCGGAACAAGTGCTCTTAGCATCTTGCCAAACTGTGAACTTGCCTCAAACGAGTCCATGTTGTAGATCGTAGTAGGATGCACTGGGTTATACGCACTCCAGGTTTTGAATCCAAGGTCACTTCGTTCACCTACAATAATTTACGAGACGACAAGCGGTAACACAGCAGAAACACGGAAATGAAACGATCTTCATATTTTTTTCATTTCTTTTTTACAGGTTCTCAGACTATTTGGAGACGTCTCGCCTCTGACTGGCCCTTAGCACGATGAGGAGGGCCGAGTTCAGCTCTAAGCCAACTCCTAAAGACGACACAGAAGTTTAAAGCAGTAATCGGAATTTTTTGAATCTAGAGTCTTATCATTCCAGGGCCTAGCATCCGTGCCTCTCAGCATGATAAAATTTTTCGTTGCGCACCCGTAGACACTTTTTTTCCTCCTCGAACTACAGCCATGGGTAAATCGTCTAAAGGAAAAGGTGGCAAAAACAGAAGAAAAGGCAAGAACGTGAATGGAGGCCAGAAAAGAGAGTTGATTCTCAAAGAGGAAGGTCAGGAGTATGCTCAGATCACCAAGATGTTGGGTAACGGCCGTCTTGAGGTCAGTTGCTTCGATGACATCAAAAGAATGGGCCACATTCGCGGAAAATTGAGAAAGAGAGTGTGGATGGGTCAGGGAGACATGATCTTGGTGTCTTTGAGAGACTTCCAGGACGACCAATGTGATGTCGTGCACAAGTACAATTCCGATGAGGCTCGTACGTTGAAGAACATGGGCGAGTTGCCTGAGTCGGCCAAGATCAACGAAACCGACACTTTCGGCGCAGACGACGACGAGGAGGTCAACTTCGAGTTCGGCGACGACGACGACGACTCAGATGACGACGATGAGTTGGACATTGACGACATCTAATGCATTGTACAGTATACAACCCTTAACAATAAACGGAAGCTAGAATTCTACTTTTGCAAATCCATCTCTTTAATAATTTCTCCCGGCAGGGCGCTCCTCTACTCACGACAATCATTTTTACCCGTGTATTCCATTGCAGAGAGAATATATATTTTCCATTATAGACGCCGCAAAAAATTTAGTTGACCAAAGTAGAAGCAGTGGCCGACTCGTACTTCCAGTTAGGAGGCAAGACGGCGACAGTTCTGTAGTATCTGGCCAATCTGTGGATTCTAGACTCGATCAAAATCAATCTGAACTTGGAGTCCTTGTCCTTTCTGTTTCTCTCCAAGTGCTTTCTGACAGACACAGCCTTCTTGATCAAACAGTACAAGTCCTCAGGGATCTCAGGAGCCAAACCGTTGGACTTCAAGATTCTCAAGATCTTGTTACCAGTCACAATCTTGGCCTGGGAAACACCGTGGGCGTCTCTCAACACAACACCAATCTGAGAAGGAGTCAAACCCTTTCTGGCGTACTTGATGATCTGCTCAACGACATCGTTCGAGGTCAACTTGAACCAAGAAGGAGCGTTTCTAGAGTATGGGAGGGCAGAAGAGGAAATACCCTTACCCTGCGATGTTAGTATAAGGTGTTAACCAAAAGAAAAGATAATGGAAATCACCACAGCAGCAAAAAGCATGTGGGTGCGATCGCAGCACATCAACAAGAAGCCCGAGAGGCTAGTGTTGAGCACCAGAAGTTTTGTCCCGATCCTTTCAGACCAGGAACTTCAGTGCCAAGTGTGAGACGACCTGCGAGCGACGGGAAATCACTCCCGTCTGACCACATTGGTCTACATAGTGGAATCAATCAGCATACGCAAAGGCTTTTCATCGGAGATGATATCCGTACCAAGAGCTGGCGGAAAAGTACTAGCTGTACTATCCACTCTTGGCAAGACTCACCCCCAAGCCAGTGCACCAAATTGACCCGATGTCACTATCTAACCATACCATGATGTCCAAATTCGAACAAGTTTAGTCACATACAGAAGAATGCATACGACCCATGGCTGATGATGTTTTTTTTTTTCTTGGAGATAGTGAGAGAAAAAAATTTTCAAGGGGATTGTTCGCACTCTATATAGAGAAGAAAAAATTTTTCGGTGTGCTGTGTACAGTGCGCATCCGTCATGGCACTCGCGCGACTCTAAGCGAGATGAGACTCGAAATCTTCGAAATCGTCTTCGTCGTCGATCTCGATTAATCTGTGGTTAGTGAAGGAAGAGTGAAAGCATCCTACATCCGAAAATCAATACATACTGCGACACGCCAGCTTTGTCCCGAACGACCTCCACGGCGCCTGCATATAGCATCTTACTCTCCTGGCCGCAGGTTGGCGGTCTCCAGTAAACAAGAACAAAAGGCGATTTGATACGGCCGTCGGCTGTTTTGAGCGGGTATGAAATCACAATATATCTGGGCGTTGTATCGGGGAGTTCGTCCACAAGTTCCTCAATCAGTGCGATCGGGTCAGCGTTCTCTCTTTTGATTTCAAGCGTCGATTTGTCGATCACATCTGGAGTTAGCAATATTCAAATAATCAAGCAGGGTATTTCACTCCGTACTTAACATTCTTCAGCACCTTCACATACAAATCACCGCCTGCATTGAGGTTGCTCTGGCGCTAGCGAAGCGGAACTTCCGCATATCAGAGAGGGTCTCCGACGAGAAGGTATATAGAGACGACTGCGGTTAGAGGCGAAATTCGTTGCAAGAAAGCTGTTTATTTTTTTTTCAAAGCTATGGCATTTCAACTTATGCCTGTCATTTCATACCATGGGGTACTGTAGGTGACGTGAGAGTGCGAGTGCACACAGATTCCATAACAAAGCCGTTTTGGGAACGGACATAAACACCAGCTTAAATGATGAATTCCCCAGCCGAGCGTTGTTTGCACCACTCTGCACCACTTGCACTTTACTCTTCCACACCAAATCGACATATTCTCCGTTCTTTCATAATTGCACCTTTCCATAATGAGACAGAGTGTGCCTCTTATTGAGTTTCTAAAGAGTACGTGAACCCAGCTCGGAAAAACGCTGCAACCAGTCACTAACGCCAGGCCGCATTTACCTAGGAGCATACGACAGTCCTCCTAAAGATTCTCATGATCTCGTTTACTTCACGGTCGAGGATTCCTTACCGTACAATGCATTCCATTTGGACTTTGGTCCGTTGCATATTGGCAGTTTGTATCGATTCGCCGTAGTGCTTCACAACATCTTGAATGAAGAGGCCAATCAGGGCAAAGGAGTTGTTTTCTACAGTTCGACGGCACCCAAAGAACGAGCTAACGCAGCCTGTCTTCTCTGCTGTTACATGGTCTTGGTGCAATCTTGGGCACCCCATCAGGTATTGCAGCCTATTTGCCAGGTGGACTTCCCCTTCCAGTCATTCAGAGATGCTGGCTATTCATCGGCCGATTTTGAAATCACCATTCAGGATGTAGTGTACGCCATGTGGAGAGCGAAAGAGAGAGGCATGATTGACTTGACCAGCTTCAACTTGGAAGAGTACGAGCAATACGAGAGAGTAGACCAGGGAGATTTCAACGTCATTTCCAAGGACTTCATTGCATTTGCGTCGCCTCAACAGGGCGCCAGGAAACCCCACCTAAACGAGCCGTTCAGAAAAGTCATAAACTTCTTCATGACAAACAACGTGCAGCTCGTAGTGCGGCTTAACTCTCATTTATACGATGCCAGCGAGTTCACCCGCCGAAACATTCAGCACATCGACATGATATTCGAAGACGGAACCTGTCCCACCATCGACTACGTTCAGAAATTCATTGGCGCCGCCGAGACGGTGATCTCCAGAGGGGGCAAAATTGCTGTACACTGCAAAGCTGGTTTGGGTCGTACAGGCTGTCTCATTGGTGCCCATCTTATCTATACTCACGGCTTTACTGCCAACGAGTGCATTGCATACATGAGAATGATCCGCCCAGGCATGGTTGTCGGACCTCAACAACATTGGCTCTACTTGCATCAGAACGAATTTCGTGACTGGCGACACACCATGTGCATCGATAATACACCAGACAGCTTCATTGGTGGACTCTACTCACTCGTGAACTACGAGGACTACAAAACCCGCCTCCGGCAGGAAGCCAAGCAGAGAAGACAACAACAACAGCAGCAGCAGCAACAGCAACTCAATTCTTCGTATATAAGCCAGGTCGAATCATCGTTCAACACCCCAATACGTCGCAGAAAGATAAGTGGAGCTTTGGCTTCGAAGATTCAAAGCGCCGTCCCCATGGAATCGCCTGGGCAGCCTAGAAAGTACCGCGAACAGACCAATGCCTGTGCAGTCGATATAATCACCAATTCTGATGAGGAAATAAACGGCCTGGCGCTGATGGACGAGATTCTGGCCGATGTGGAACATGAAATCAACAATGCCGATGGAGCTCTCTGCGAGAGCCTGCCCAAACGTGATGCCAGTGATTGGAAAGTGCTCCGGCTGATTCTGACTAACAGTGTCACGCTGCCCGTGTCTTTGACGAAAACGACCACCACAACTACGACTCGAACGGTTAGTACCACTTTGACTCTGTCGCCCTCGTCACCTGGTGGCTCGCGCATGCCCAAGTCTCGTTCAGCGGCGAAGATTAGCGGAATATTGCCCAAAGCAGGGAGAATTCCGTCTGGCGGGGTGAGAAAGATTAGCGGCAAGAAGTTTATCTAGATGTGGCGGCAACGAACGCAGTGGTGAAGACAAAGTGAAGGAACGACGGCATAAGGTCACGATGCTGGAAACATTTTGGTCCTTTTTTGTATTATATATGCGTTTTGGTGTCTTCAGTCGATTCTTGGAGATCACTCCGCCACCTCGTTGTACTCCGGTTGCACAATGTGGAAGTCGACGTCATCCACAAACTTGAATGCTAGTAAAGTGTAGTCATCCAACCCAATGTCGCCAAGCGTGGCGTCGTCTTCAATGGGCCGCCATTTGTTGTCATATGGTGCATCTCTCGTTGCTGGAATAGCAATGGAAATATCCTCGCCATTCACCTGAAGACCCTCATCCTCGTCAATGTCGTCCGCAATATGAAGACCACCAGACAGATTGATGGATGTGGCCAACGACAGCACAAGGTTTTCCACGGTCAACGCGTTCTTTGCCAGAAGATCCAAGGCTAGCACGTAGGTTGTGCGAGATCGTTTGAATTTCAAAATAACTCTAGGGTCTGATTTCTTCGTTCCCTTTGGTGGCTGGTGTTAGAAATCTGCGGTGGCAGAGTTGCGACGTAGACTCGAACATACCATCGGAAGTATCTATATGTGTAGCTGCGCGGGTATGTAGGTAGATGAGACGAGTAGCAGTAATAGGTGGAGATAACAGGTAGCAGCCGCGGGTTGATTTATTTGAGAAGTAGAGAGTCGGACGGAATTAGGAATTGCTTCGTGTGAGCCTGGGGTTTTTCTCTTCTGAAACGGTTCAACGATTTTCGTCGACACTGCACCTTCTTGTCTGCCCCACCTTTAAATGCAAGTGAGCAGCTTGCCCCGCCACAAGCTGCTGACGCGGGCCCTATACCGACTGCTAATACGAGAATTGGCCAAACTAAAGCATCTCGTTCCAATCATAAATACAAGTAACTCCGACGCGCCCCTACGACGAGAACTCAACAAGGCATCTCTCAATCCACAGGCCTATGGTGAATTTCTCCGGTCTGAATTGGAGTACAGCGTGAGGCAGAAGTTCAGAACAAAATTATCCAAGGTCGATTCTTCACTCTACCTCTCGCTTGTACACGGAAAGGATCTTATTCAGAAACTACGCGATGTCTCATCTAATGCTACATCTGCCACGTCGTGGCTGGCACTTATAGATTCATTGGTTACAATTCGTGCACAGGAACTCCAAAGGTGTAAGCAAAGGACGGAGTATCTTGCTAACCGTGCCGAAATAGACAGCGCCCGCCTCAAGTATGCCAACCCGTTACTGGTGAAAAGAGCTGAGAATGCGATGCTCAAGTCAAGGAAATCAAGGGAGCACAAGACCGAAGGAATTGTCAAGAGCACAAAAAAAGCCATGGCAGAAAGTGCTGATCATGCGGCATACTTGACACGCCATTACGTGAAGGTTCTCCAGAAACAGGGCAAGCTTCCGAATCCGTACAAACTCCCGTACATGAGCAGTCAAATACTCAAGCAGGGCAGCTTGCTTCCGGACTCGGAGAAACTCATTCCCGGATCTACGCGCCTCTCGGTCATGGAGGCAGCGTATGATATGCGCCACATTGAATCCATAACAATGCCCGAGGTGGAACATCTACTCAATGAGCTGCATATGACGGCGTTGATCGAGAGGATTAACGAGAGTGGGCCATACAAGGTGAAGATTCGGCATACAGAGGCAGGGCCCATGTCGGCGCATTTTCTTCGTCTTCCGTACGGGCAAGGAGAAAAGTTGAAGCGTTTGGCTATAGATATCAAGCGGCTGATGCGAGCAATTCGCAAGCAGTTCATTTGGAATTTGGATGGTAAAAGTGCAGTCAGTGAGCCAAGATATGGTGACGGTTATGCAGTGAGAGGCTCAGGTGGCTACAGTGTCAACGAAATCATGTATCCGAGACAGTACTACGAGAGGCTTTGCTTGGATGAAGCGGAATGGGAATGTCGAATTAGTGTGATAAATAATCCCGCGATTTCTGCTGAGGATGTGTATTCCGTGGCGGCTGACAGCTGGTTAGAACCCTTACAAGTTGCCAGTGCGGCTATCGACGAGGAGGTTCATTCCTATCATCGCAAGTACCGATTAACGCCTGAGAGCGAGATTTTCAAAGAACAGGCGATACAGCAGCAGCGGCAGGACGAGTATTTCAGACACCAGGTGCATGAGTTCCAATCTCTTTTGCTGGAACTCAGCGATGACAACGTTTTCTTGCACTCTGACCTTTACAATTCGAGGCGTGTGGAAGATAACGTGGTACTGAAATTCACGAAGTCGAAGCTGGCGATCCCTTGCCGTGATCGTGTGGGTTTAGGTATGCGTCTCGGCGACTATATGGCCAAGCATGGCTTCAGGAGGTTCGAGATTGGGCATCCTGTAAGCGTTCCTTTTCAAAATTTGGGAATGATGAAACAAAGAGAGAGCGCCTCCGGTTCAGAAAGTGACGACGGGAATCCTCAGAGCAAGCAGGACAAGAAAAACTAGGGTAATTATAGAATAATGACACAGGATCAAAGTAATCGTGATGTCAGATTCAAGAGCAGCGTGGCCTAAAGTTGTCGTAGCCTTGTCTGCAATCCTGTGCCGCCGATGAACGAGTATCTCTTCGTATTGTTGCCCATAGTAACCCCCGCCAATAAAGCCCACTACTGATAATCCCTGCGTCTTCGTTCGTGAGTCATAGCTATATAACGTACCCGCCAAAACTGTGGTCCGTGGTGATGTACCCTTCCACTGCCCTGGAGGCCTGTGCATTGTCCGTGTGTGAGTGGTCGTTAAGGTTGTCGTTGTCTTCGTCACCTTTCAATCCTCCCTCATTTTCCACAATGCCAAAATCCTCAATCAATTTCACGAGGTCCTGAGTGTCCTTTGACTCGCCCTCGTCGCCCATGTTGAGCCCATTCATCATGGCTATTACATCGCTTAGGGACTTGCCGTGATCTTTCAATTCTTGATGTTTCTGGAGAACTTCCTCGAGTGTGGAAATGGCATTCTCATAGCCGTGGATTTGAAAGGGCGGTGCAACAAGAATGTCCTTTCTGGTAAATAGTGACTCAGTTGAAAGCTGGTTGCGGTAAAAGACAGAAGCCTGATAATGCACCTTGCAGCAGTACTGCGATAGATACGTCGTAGGTAAAATCATGGACGGCTTTCGATTCCAGATTTGGTACCGGGTGGACGTTTCGACCACGCCATTCAGCAGCAGTTTCCTCCGAACCCTTTGTTGCGGCGACTTATCGCAAAGTGGGTAGCCACATTGATGCTCGATATTTCTCTCCTCCACCAATTCGTCATATGAGGCCTGCGTCAAAAATCGGCTCATGAGTTTGAGTACGCTGATGTCCACTGAGTGGTCGAGCACGAGTTCGGCGATTTTGAGAGAAAGTTGCAGAGCTTCCCCGGGCGATAGCATTTCTTTGTTGGCAAACTGCGCCATTTGAGTCATGAACTCGTCAATTGAGAGTGTGGCCATTATTATCTAGAGGCATTAATCGTGGTGCAGTGAGAATGAAGGACAGATTCCTGGTTCTGGTGCGGCTTATATACTGGGACTCCATGTGCATGATGGCGGCGGAGAGGAAACTCTCAGTGTTCACTCGATGCCGTGCTCGCGAAAATCCAGCGTTTAGCCTCATCGACATAGCTGAAATTTTATATTGTCATTAAAGTACAGCTGAATCCCAGGCTTCACTTTGCATCGGTCTCTACAGCCTACAGGCATGGAATGAACACCGGCCAACCTGTAATGGATCTCTAGAGTCAAGAGCTTCTTGAGCAGAGTCTCGAACAAAATTTTCCCTCTATGTTACGAGTAATTTAATTTTTCTCCTTTATTTAAGATCTTCCACCGGCTTCAATCGTCTCCTGCGTTTTTTCCTCCATATTCAAATCGCATCACTGACCTCTGTTATCTGCCTGCACGCGAGAGCTCTCCACAGTATGTCAAATCCTGAATTGCCGGGTCTGGCTCGTGGCCGCAGAAGCTCTCATGATAGGCCAAGTCTTGGCAACGGCCGACTTGGATCACGCTCACGCTCTCGATCCAACTCATTTGCATTTCTCGGCCTTCTAAATCCCAGGCCGAAACATCACAGGGACAACCACCACAACCTGCTGTCGTTATATAGAATGATGATTGTGGAACTCAATCTCCCGACAGCTGAATCCAGCAAGCAACCTAAGCCCAATCAAACCGAAGATCAGGAGCAGGCATTTGAACGACTAGTCAACATGGGACAGGTCCCGATGTACCTCGAGAAATTCATGGTTTTCGGGTTGCTTGTGTGTCTCAATTCGTTTCTCACACTTTTCACATTGGTTCCGCTCAAAATTTGCATAGTGTTCTGGACAATCCTCCGAGACATGTGGCTCCTGAACTGGGACACCAAGATCTTGATTCACCGGACTCGGTTCGTCAAGCGCGACTTGATTACGATGTTCCTCATTATTGCAACTTTGGCAATACTATGTTCACCGATTCTCGATGTGTCTCGTCTCTACCATGACGTCAGAGGACAGGCTCACATAAAGCTTTACGTCATGTTCGGAGTTCTTGAGGTCACAGACAAGCTTCTATCTTCTTTAGGGCAGGAAATTTTGGCAGTGCTATATGGCGCTGTTTTCTATGACTGGAGCCCTCGGAATCTTATCAAGATAAGCGTTTTTCTTCTTGCCGCCTTGCTCTATTCGGCCTGTCATGCCTATACCTTAGTGTATCAGTCAGTTTCTTTGCACGTGGCTGCCAACTCCTATTCAAATGCTTTGCTCACTCTTCTACTTTCCAACCAGTTTGCCGAGCTCAAGTCGGCTGTTTTCAAGAAATTCGAGAGGGAGGGCTTGTTCCAAGTGACACTCTCCGACTTGACCGAAAGATTCCAACTATCCGTGATTCTATTCACGATAGCGCTCCGAAACTTGTCACAGCTCAGTAGCACAGAGTTAGGGCTCATCCCCGACAGTTGGAAGTCATGGAACAAGTGGTTTGGTGCAATTTTTGGACCTTCAGTTGTGGTACTCGGGAGCGAGATTTTCGTGGACTGGGTTAAGCACTGCTACGTGAACAAGTTCAATTGCATAAGGCCTCGTGTTTACGACAACTTCTTGTACGTGTTGAGCCTTGATTACATGGAGATCATCTCCTCCACCTCGAAGTCCCAAACATCTCACGAGGTCTCGGACTACATTTTTCTTACCCGGCGAATTGGGCTTCCTATCATGTCTATTGCTGTGTGCGTATTGCGCATGACTATTCTGGACCTCAAAGCCTGGTTCTGGCCATCAACTTTTTCAGTTCAGAGCATATTGCTCAGCCTCGTGCTTGTTCTGCTCACTTTCATGGCCCTTCTTGCCACTAGGCTCATTCTCGGATTGGCGGTACTTCAATGGGCGAGATCAATAAAAACGCAGCACGAGCAGTACCAGCAGAGTTTAAAGATTCGGTCACCCACTATTGAGACCCATGAAACCGAGCCGGTCTCTCCGCTTCAAGAACTAAGTGAACCCGGGTCACCAGATCAGCCTTCTCCTTCCAAAGCTTACTACCTATCCGAGTCGGAGATTGATAACCTGTTTCTCCCGGGAGTACCAAATACTGAGGCATCCTCAGTGAATCCCTCCACAAGGAAGTATCTCTACGATCAGGGAGAGAACGTGCCTCCAACACCGGAGGAGAAACGGAATGGAGAATTGAGGAAAAGAACAGCATCAGCCCATGGCGAAAAGCCGTGGATAGATAACTTGCAGCTGGTTCACCGCTACAAAATGTCTAGCAAACGCATCTGGTGACCATCATTAATTGCATATCAACCTGAACTTACCCAGGTAAGCACATGATCCACAACGTACTCTTCGGTTCTACTTCTATGTCTTGCATTCCGTGGTCTATTTACAAAATATGTACATGTTTTCGTTAGTTCTTCTTGAGGAGTTGCCTCTTCATCATCTCGCTGATGTAACCCACAGCCTGCGGTCTAGGTCTCTTGACGTTAGCAGCAAAGGCCAAGCAGCCGGTGAGCAACGCCAAAGCACCAGCCTGATGCGCCGCCGCCAATGGAATTGGGACCAAATATATGAGTGTCGATATTCCCAACAACACCTGAAAGGTGGCCAAACCCATCACCGCGTGCATTGTTCGCTTGGCCTGCGGAGGTATGATTGCTTTATTCTTATTCACATACATGTGTGCAGCAAGAATAGCAAAGAAAGTCGAGGTGGCGAAGATTCGGTGAACGAGCTGCACCGTGGTGGGGTTCTCCAAAAGATTTCTCCACCATAAGTCCGACTTGTCCTCTTTTCTTGCGAAAACGGGATCCATGAGCTCATTGTATGAGGGCACATAGTCGTCACCCATGTGAGGGAAGGTGTTGTAGATCAAGCCAGCATCAAGGCCAGCCACCATTCCTCCACTCATTGCAGTCACGAACGTCAAGGCGAGAAGCCCTAAACCGTATGCTCTGGTTTTGTTGAGGCCCAGGCTATTGAGTTTGGCGAGCAAATCGCTCACTTTTCGAGGATCCTTAGCAGCCTGCTTCACCCAACTGTTCTCATTGAGAATCTCAAAGGCGGTCCACAAAACTCCCAAATACATGAGGAACGCAGCTCCCAAATGAGTAGTGAGTCTATATTGTGAAACCGTAGGTTTTGACCGTCTCTCCTGGAGCTGTTCCTCGTCAAGTCCCGACCTCACCATCCACCATCCAATGGCACCTTGCAAACCAAGCAAGAATGTCAATCCGACGACTCTCTTGCCCACATGCGGAGTCATTTTACGCGTGGCATACAAATATACAGCAGGAAGCACAAAAAAGAGGCCAATTCCACGACCAAGAAGTCGATGGCCCCACTCCATGCTGAAAATAAATTTAAACTCGTCCAAAGTGATATGAGAGTTGAGCTGACGGAATTCAGGAGAGTCCTTGTATTTTGCAAACTCAGCCTCCCATTCTTCCTGTCCAAGTGGGGGAATTGCACCTGTCACAGGCTTCCACTCGGTGATGGAAAGTCCAGATTCTGTGAGCCGGGTCAAACCTCCAACAACGACAATAGCAAACACAAGCCCAGAAGTGCAAACGAGCCAGTAGCCTGTTGATTTAGAAGAAAAAACCTGAGAATTCTTGAACAGGGCATTTTGTTTCACCTTGGGCAAGATCAGAGACTCAATGACTGTGTTCCTGGCGTGAGACCTGGCTGAAAAGTTTCGGGAAGGATATCGAAAGAGGTTCCAGATCAGCGGCCGCACCGGTCCACCCAAAGCTTGAATCCTAGCACGTGCAGTCATTTGCAACATGCTAGCATTTTTCGTGAAATAGAATCCTGCCCGGCAGAACATGCTGACACGAGAATGGTATGATGCGAAATAGACCATACCACATTGGATAAATAGGAAGAGTGCGCACGTGACCCGCAACCGCAAATAGCTGCAAAGCACAAGTAAAACAGGATGCCAGACCACAAGATCTACTTTCTAGGATTGGGAGTGTACTTTGGTGCCGTAATCATTCTGGCAATCATCCTTGCCTTTCTTGCATTATGGAGATCTCCGGCGCCGAAGTCGAAGTCAGCCTTTTCCCCTGCTGTTACCAGCAAGTCTGGCGGCGAAAAATCTCACCGTTCTATTCCACTTTTAAAGAAATTGAAGGCCTTATCTGGAAGGCCTAGAACTCACGGCAAAATCAGGTACCAACCGAGTTCCATGATGCAAATCGATAGACGAGGCTCGAATATTCCGAGGTTACAAGTGCACACACAAGCGGCACTTTCTACTGCTATGCGAGATATCACGTCAATGTTAGAAAACACACAAGAGGCAACTCGTTCAGTCGCCCTTTTCCTACTCAGTGCCATCGCCGTGCACCTTGGGAAGTACGCAAATGAGGTTCACTTCACGCAGGTATTCTGTGAGACGCTTGCCGACATCGTGGGTTCTTTTCACCTTTTTACCATCAGCATATTGCCGTCAACTCTTCAGAACTCGCTTGTCAGTATGGTGTGCTCCGTTCTTCGTGAACACTGGACATGGGCCGACCGCAAGGATCCAAATTCAGCCGACCGGACACGGCAGATTCAGATGGTAGCAGACCTCGAGAATCGTGGTTTTTCGCTATTTGTTATGTCTCGTGCGAGTGTCTATCGCCTCTTGTGCATCCTCTACATTGGGTGTTCTGACTCGGCGGGCAACGGCGTCAACTCCGGAGTTTGCCGAATTGAGCAGCAGCTCCAGAACTTCTCAGCATACTCAGAATGCTTCCTGCATTCTCAATTAATAAGCTCCATTGCTCTGAGCATGGAGGCAGCGAGGCGGCCATTCTCTCAGATCTTCCTTTTCCGCATGGTGCATATCATACTCCAGAGACATCTACAATGTTGTGTGACCAAACAAGACGTTGTCACGGGTTCGGATATTGATCGGGTTATCAGAAATGGTCGTGAGAGTGGTGTAAAGTCAGCTACAAGACTTGTTGCCGACAATATCGCCCAGATGCTTTCGGCACGGTTCTCTCCAGTACAGCATTCGGATTTAATCCTTTCGGTGGCCCACGGACCGCCGCTGCCGCCAGGAGCCTGGCATTGAGAAAATTGTAAACCTTATACTTTTATGTGTTTTTTTTTAAATGTTTCCGTTACTCGCGTTCGAGATTGATGTTGGGCTCATGTGACTGTGAGTGGCCTCGGCGAATTTGCCAGGCACATTGTCGCGGCATGCACCATGTGATGGGAGGATTGGATGCAAAAAAAGTCACATGAGCCACCAAATTCTGCCAAAAGGATTTTGTCGGAAAAAATGTTTCTTCGTGAAGCGCCTCCAGATCCGGCGTTTCGCTAGGCGGCTGTATGAGGTACGGATGTTCTAGGCTGTGCAAAGAGCGCAACCTCGGCTTCTAACATTGTGGGGACGCATCAGCGCGCACGCATCGAGTGAGATTAATCCACATGCTTCAGCATACTGCGGGGACATTTATATACCTTTTGAAGCACTCCCTCCTCTATTAGTCCAGTGGCATTACAAGAACCTCATCTACTCAAATAATGTCAGGTCTCGAGATAGCTACTGCTGCCGTTGTCGGCGCTCAATTGCTTGACGCTAAATATCACGTGAAAGATGACCTTGCCTTGATTCACAAGGTCGCCCGCTCAGTTGTTCCGTACCTTTGGAATGTCTCCAGAGGCAGGGCAAGTTTCTGGTACTTCTTCGAGAAGGCCGCTCACAAATATCCTAACAACATCGCCGTGGCGTTCCCTAGGCCTGTGGCCAACGGTACGCCAAAGAAAGACGAAAATGGTTACCCCATCTTCGACGACCAGTTCGATGTGGAGAGGTACACCTACCATGAATTGTACACCATGGTTTTGAGATTCAGTTATATCTTGAAAAACGACTATGGTATCACCTCCAAGGACACCATCGGCGTAGATTGCATGAACAAGCCGTTGTTCATCATCTTGTGGCTTGCCCTTTGGAATATCGGTGCGGTTCCCGCTTTCTTGAACTACAACACTAAGGACACCGCCTTGGTGCACTGCATTAAAATCGCCGACGTCACCCAGGTCTTTGTCGACCCCGACTGTGCCGAGGCCATCAAGGAAACCGAACCCAAAATCAAAAAGGAGTTGCCCCACGTTGGTTTGCACTATATCAATGAGGACGAGCTTTTGAAAGTTTTGCAAGATAAATCCAGGCCCAAGTATAGAGCACCTGACGATACTAGAAGACCCAACGACGATCCTTCGTCATGTTGCGCATTGATCTACACCTCTGGCACCACTGGCCTCCCCAAGTCCGCTATCATGTCGTGGAGAAAGGCTTTCATGGCTACGGCGTTCTTTGGGTCCATCATGAAGATCAAAGCAGGATCTAACGTTATGACTGCTATGCCGTTGTATCATTCTACTGCTGCCATGTTGGGTGTGTGCCCTACCCTCGCTGCAGGTGCAACCGTTTCTGTTTGTCAGAAGTTCTCGGCGTCTTCGTTCTGGACACAAGCAAGACTCGTCAATGCTTCCCACATTCAGTATGTGGGAGAAGTGTGCAGATACTTACTCAATGCCTCATATCATCCCGACCAAGACAGACACAATGTTAGAATCGCCTACGGTAACGGTTTGAGAAAAGATATTTGGTTGGAGTTCAAGAAAAGGTTCCACATCGATGGCGTGGGTGAGTTCTACGCCTCCACCGAGTCGCCTATTGCTACTACAAACTTCCAATATGGTGATTTCGGTGTGGGTGCTTGCCGTAAGTATGGTTCGTTGATTACTACGGTTTTGGGCCTTTCTCAGACCTTGGTGGTCATGGACCCCGAGGATGACAACGAGGTCTGGAGAGATCCCAAGACAGGTTTCTGCGTTCAAGCTGGTACCAACCAGCCTGGTGAGTTGTTGATGAAAATCATGGATCCTGGCAACGTAGAAGGCTCGTTCCAGGGTTACTACGGTAACAAGAAAGCTACCAGCTCGAAAGTGTTCAGAGACGTCTTCAGAAAGGGTGACGCATGGTTCAGAAGTGGAGATCTTTTGAAGATTGACGAGGACGGATTGATGTACTTTGTTGATAGACTCGGAGACACCTTCCGTTGGAAGTCTGAGAACGTGTCTGCTTCAGAGGTTGAGAACGAGCTCATGGGCTCGAAGGCAATCAAACAATCTGTTGTCGTCGGTGTGCGGGTGCCTAACCACGAAGGAAGAGCTGGATTCGCCGTGGTGGACCCCGTTGATGGCCTCAGCGACCAGGAAGTTTTGGACAAGATTTATGCTCATGTGAAAGATAAGTTGCCTAAATACGCCGTTCCTCAGTTCATCAAGGTCGGAGCCAACGCTATCCAGGCCTCGCACAACCACAAGGTCCCCAAGAACCAGTTCAAGAACCAAAAGTTGCCCAAGGGTGAGAGCGGTACCGAGTTGATCTACTGGTTGGACAACGGCAGATACCAGGAGTTGACGGAGGAATCATGGAACAAGATCATGAGTGGCGCTTCTAAGTTATAAGCAACAAAACCTACAAATAAATCTACGCTTCAGAAAACTGTAATACGGATCGCATCCGCAAGAGATTTTCAACTTAGGACCCACTACAGAAAACCATCTTAGATCATTTCTTTAATCTACTACTTCTCAGAAATAGCGACGACACCAGGCAAGGCCTTACCTTCCAACAACTCCAAAGAAGCACCACCACCGGTCGACACGTGAGACAACTTCTCAACAACACCGAACTTCTTGGCCACAGTAGCGGTGTCACCACCACCAATGATCACAGTGTTACCAGCCTCAGCAGACTTGACGGCATCGTCCAAAAGCGTCTTGGTGCCCTGGGCGAATTTGTCAAACTCGAACACACCTGGGGGACCGTTCCACACAATGGTCTTGGCCTTGGCAACAGCCTCAGAGAAAAGCTTTCTGGACTTTGGACCCGCGTCAAGACCCATCCAGCCATCAGGAATACCTTCCTCCTGGGTAGCGGTGCCAGTCTTAGCGTCCTTGTCGAACTTGTCGGCAGTGACAAAGTCAACGGGCAAAACGATCTCAACGTTGTTCTTCTTGGCCTTGGCGACCAAGTGCTCAACATTCTGAGCACCAGCCTCATCGAAGAGAGAGTCACCAATAGGCATCTTGTCCAAGACCTTCTTGAAAGTGAAAGCCATTCCACCGCCAACAATCAAGATGTCGACCTTGTCCAACAAGTTGTCAATCAATTGAATCTTGTCGGACACCTTAGCACCTCCCAAAATAGCAAGGAAAGGTCTCGTGGGGTTCTCCAATGCCTTGGCAAAGTACTCCAACTCCTTGGCCATCAAGAAACCAGCAGCCTTCTGGGGCAAGTCCAAGCCAACCATAGAAGAGTGCGCTCTGTGCGCGGTACCAAAGGCGTCGTTGACGTAGACGTCGGCCAAAGCGGTCAATCCTGCTCTGAATTTCTTGACGTCGGCGTCAGATGCCTTCTCCTTCTTACCATCAACCTTTCTGGAGCCCTCTTCCTCAATGTGGAAACGCAAGTTTTCCAACAAGAAAACCTCGCCGGGAGAAGCCTTCTCCACGGCCGACTCAACCTCGGGGCCAACGGAATCGCTCAAGAAAGTCACCTTGGATTCAGGCAACAACGACTGCAACTCCTTGGCCACAGGTGCAAGGGAGTACTTTTCGTTCTTTTCGCCATTGGGTCTACCAAGGTGCGATGCAAGAATAATCGCCTTGGGCTTCTGTTCCAACGCATACTTGATGGTGGGCAACGCAGCCACAATTCTCTGGTTGTTGGTGATCTTGGTGCCGTCGAGAGGAACGTTGAAGTCAACTCTGATGAACACTCTTTTGTTCTTAAGATCCAAGTCCTTGACGGACAACTTTTTAGACAATGACATAATTGATGAGAAAAATATTGTCCACAGCAAGAGTGTAAAGCGCGGGTGACAAGCTGTTATATATTCCGGTGCGAGTGGTGCGTTTCCTGTGTCTCGGACTTTTCCCCTACGGGAGGGCCTCCTCCGTCACCTGATGCTTGTGCGTAATTTAATTGATGGAAATCTCTGACTTCTATCGGATGAATAGTGAGGATCTCGAGAAATCAGGACACGGCATTCAATTTGCGAACTTGGAGGCGGTCGATTAGGAGAAGGTTAAAAACCCTGTGTCAACGGCCAATTAATGGCTGCTCACATCAATAGGAACATGAACTGCGCCATGAGCTTGCCATAATTCCATTCGAGTTCTTGAGTAGAATCACAATTCGACTAGCCGTCTTGTCCTGTAGACTAAATTTTTCAATTCTGCATTCTGTCCCGGGCAAATGGAGTGAAAGCTCCGGGGTTGCAGCACGTGCCGGTCAACCGCATGCCAGCCGCCAAAATCCATGGTCAACAAAGCCAGCTCGATGCAGTTTATCCGCCGCGGTAACCGATTGTCGCAATCGTCTACAATTGGACAGAAAACCATCTCGCGTTCTCCACGCTTCACGAACCTTCTGGAGCCTCCTGCACACACTGCGATGGCTTAAGTATTCCCTCAAGATCCCCAGCTTCGAACTATTGATTCCATAATGGAGAAACTTTTGCAGTGGTCGATTGCAAAGCAAACAGGCGATGAAGAGGCTGTGGCCAAAATAGGCGCGCCCGACCCCAAAATGCTTCAGCAGCTTTTCGGTGGCCCTGATGAACCCGCCTTGATGACACAGGCCATGGCGGTGGTTTCAAACCCCGAAGCCACCGACGAGAACAAAGAAGTTGCATTTGAGAATTTCGAGATGTTGATCGAAAATCTCGACAATGCTAACAACATCGAGAACCTCAAACTCTGGCCTTCCGTCATAGCGCAACTTCTGAATTCCAACTTGGCCCTCCAGTGTATGGCAGCGTCAATAATTGGAATCGCAACACAGAATAACCCCAAGAGTCAGGAGGCCTTTCTCAAGCATGAGGCTGGGTTGAAGACACTTGTGAATTTGTCGGAGGACTCCGCGCTGCCCACCGGTTTGAAGCTCAAGTCGATTTTTGCCATTTCCAACTTCATCAGAAACTTCAAAGAAGGCGCCGAAAAGTTTGGCGAACTTGACGGATGGAAAATTGTGAAATTCGATGGCGCTTCTTCGGACCACAAGCTCCTCTTGAGAAAACTCTCACTCGTGTCGGCCATCATTTCCAACGGAATTGACGAGACAACCACCACAAAGTTGAGAGAGGAGAACCTCGTTGGTAACCTCGTCAAAGTACTCAAATCAGATGGACACACGGGCTGTATCGAGAAGGCACTCAACATTTTGGCCCAGCTTCATAATGCTCATTACACTTTTTCCAGTGTGGAAATCTCCCAGTTGGCTCAGAACCTAGACAGTATCGAGCACCTCAAAGACCAGTTGTCTCATGACGACTTCAATGCAGCTAGGCAAGTGACATCCTCCTGAACAATTTTACCGCGGCATTAATTTATTAACTTCAGCGCTTTTATTACCGCCGAGTTCATGCGTCGTGATGACTGCAATTGATGCTCAGAAATTAATCCATCACCACATCGTCAGGGTTTGTGGCGCGGAAGAAATTCCGCATGGCACTATTGACTGATGGAGGAACAATGTTTTTTCCCCCTACTGTGCCCACCGAGTCGTGCAATTGGTACCGCTCATACAACCCTGCCGGGGAGCTATAGAACTCGTATAGTTTTGCCGCAGTCTGGGCCGTCATCAAATTGAATTTCTTGATCATTTCAATGAATGTGCTCTTGTGATCGGAACCCAGTCGCACGTGCCCAACGTTGGCGAACTTAGGATTCCGCTCAAACTTGTCATATAGGGAATTACCAATGGTATAAGTAAATGAATGGAGCCAATCTATTGTCTCCTGTTTAGACTTGGTTAAAAAGATCGTGACACCGATTTTGGCTTCGTACGTTCGTAGAAGATTTTGCACTTCTGCAGCTGTGAGTTGTGGTTCTTCGTGGTCGCCCTTCCTCCGGTTCAGGTCATTCATCTCATCAAGCAACCGCTCACGGTACCTACGATCTTCTGCCGCTTTTAACTTTCGCACAACCTCATTGAATCCGTTGACTAGTAGGATCACGTGGTACTTGAGAAGCGGGTCTAACGTTCTGGCTCGCCGGAGAGCACGACTCACGAGTTCGCCAAGACTGCTGTCTACCATTCTATCGACAAAGCTCTGGGCACCAAAGTAGAGCACGACGACGCGCTCGTATTTCTCAGTGGGTTCGCATGGCACAAACACATCTTCATCAGCGTTGTAGTTGGCGGTAATTTGTCGTTTCCAGCTGACAAGCGGAAGGTCTGTATACGAGAATCGAACAGTTGTATTGCTGAAGAGCTCGTCAAAGTGAGCAACTTTGAGTTCGCTTTCTAGACAGGCAGATATTTCGACAATCATCTCTCCTAGAATTTCTTCCTTCTTTCTTGTCACCCGATTGGAGTCCCGCCAAAGCTTCTCTCCATTATCCTTGGATTTCGTGAACTTTTTCTTCTTCTTTGGAGGCGAAGAGGGTGCAGAGCTTGCCTCAATCGGATCTGACAACAATACATCCATATTTTTGAGTAGCATGTCTCGAGCAGGAGATGGCCTCTTGGTCGGACCAGTCTGCGTGGAGAAGTCATCTGAGGGATCCGAAAATTTGGAATCAAGGAGTTGAGAGGCAATTGGTAATGATTGAACGTGAGGCTCCAATATCAGCGGTGCCACAGGCGAGGAAGCAACAGGAAGATGAGATGGACGTTCAGATACGAATGGGGCATCATCTGACGGAGTGAGAAAGCTGTACTCCAATATGCTAGTGTTTGAAGCTCGCTTCTGTGGAGTTTTGAACTGCAGGCCGGTCGTTCTTACCACCTGGGTGCATATGATGGAGTCATCAGAACCTTGCAATTCAGATCCGAGGTCTGAGCCAGGTATTCTGCAGTTAGAAGAGTTCGGGGATTTGAATATTTGAAAAACATACTGAATTACTTCGTTCTGGTATGTGGCGGGATCTGACTCGAGCAGGAGGTCCACGATATCCATGAACGGATCAGATGAGGAACGCGTTGTGGGGAAGATGATTCTTGGGGTGTGTTCAGATATGAATACGACATGAAAACGAGGCGTTTCTTCCTAATGCTGAGAATCTTATTGATCTTCTTTGTTTCCTTTCAATTTCTTCTGCTTCTCTTTGCAACCCTTTTGTTGTCCATGCATTTTGACTACTTGGGTCCGATTTTGCAAAATTCAGAACGGTACGCACCAGATAAACAATTGCTTAACCAGAGCAAAAATCCAAGAACTGCAAATCAGCCAAAAACGAGCATCCTACGCATTAACAAGCAGCTAAAATCGTTGAATTTGCAATTTCAACAAAATCGGCTGAATCGGCTCCACTCCACCTTCGCACCCGTGCACCTGATCTCCAACACTCTATAGGACGTACCGCTACCATGGGAAATCGTCACCGTGCGGTGAGCATGTCGTTCAACGGCAGTGTTTCCAGAGATGAAGAGCAGCATGCTCTTAAGTCTCTAGCCGATCTCCGCGGGATCTACAAGGATATTCGGTACGAGTGGCCACAAGTTCTGCAGAAGGAACTCACTCCTCTAGAATTGGCAATTGCTTTATTGGACGACACTTCCGTTGGATTGGCCCATCGCAAACCAGAATTTGATGAATTGTGTGGTGCCACAGCGGAGGCTTTACGGACAGTGGTGATTGAGAACCACGAGTTGTTCAACAACAGTGTGGGGCTGTATCATGTGCTCATGCTGATTGCCAAAGACTCGCAGGAAGATTCTTTGAAAATCAGTAAGCTCATTGAAGAAAGCACCAGGGATATGAGCGGAAGAGCACAGCACATGCGGGAAATGGACAACAGTGTTATCAAGTACTCAGAAATGATCGAAATCCTCGATGCGATGGAGAGTTTACACAAAATGCCCGACAGAGTGGATAAACTCGTGTCTGAGAAGAAGATCAATGAGGTGTACGACGCTATTGCTCAGGGTTACGCCACTGCCAAAAAGTATAACCTTTGGTCGTTGTCCGCCATGAGTGCTACCCAAAACTACTTGGAAATGCAGTCCAACAACTTGTACGACTTGATTGTGGACGAGCTAAAGAACGAGATTTATCTTCGAAATCTCTCGTTATCAAATTCGGACCAGTTTTCGTGGCTGAGTCTTGTCAGCAATGCCTCCCAGTTCAAAATCTTTGTCAACTTGCTTCGCGAGCTGACATCATTGGAACTGTATATTCACGAATCAGCTAATCTAGACATTTCTGAATTGGCTGAGTCTGTCCTCTGGCCCGCCAAAGATTTCTTGACGGGACAGCTCCCCAAACTTCACAAGCAGTATTTCAATACCGACACCGCCAAGATTAATTACTCCCTTTTGATGGATTCGAGTCTGAGCTCGGGAATTGAATCGTGCCATTACATTTACATGTTGTTGCTCACTGCGTTCAAATTGAATCGGCTTGACAATGTGCTCGAAATACTCGAGGCTTCAGCGCAGGAGGAGCTTCACTCGTTGATAGAACAAGCCACAAAGGAAAGTGAACAAAAAAATATTTTGGCCATAACTAGGCTCAAGAAGATGGTTCATCCTGAGACTTGGTTTGACGTCATCAGTGGCGCAACTTTCAACGACATCTCGGTGCCAGTCCTTCTAGACCTTTCGGCATCAATTTTCCTAAAATGCTTGAGTATGCTTTCGCGCCATAAGGTGGTGTTTGAGATCGTCAAGCTTTTTAGATCGGCCACTTCGATATCAAGCGCCCAGCCTCGGAACTTGATCTCAAGCCCTAGCACCGTGTACGACTTTAGCGTGATATACGAAAACACGAACAGGGAGATAGAGAATTTTATCATGGCGTACCTTCACGATCCTTCAACTAAAGGGGGCGCATTCAAGAAAACAGAGGCTGCCACTGGTGTTTTGCTGAATGTGTTCACACCGGGGAGCCTATTTCGCCTTGATAAGGTCTCTGACGATGTGTACCATCAGTCATCTGAGGATATGAAGGCTGTCCTTGATGAGGTGTTCCCAGGATTTTTGGTGGATTCCAAAACATCTGCTCTTGACGAATCGCCTTATATCTCCACCGAGAAGTTCAACGAGGCAGTGCATGTTTTGGTTCCTAAAAACATTTTTAACATGAGAATTGTTCTAGAGTGCTTTCTCATGTACACTTCTGGATCGCTGCTGCTTTTCACAGACTTCAACCTGGAAAGGCAAAATTCCATTGCGCCGGCTGCGTTTACAGCTTTCATGACAAACTCATTCCTTTACGAGTTGAAAGAAATCCTCTTGAGAGGCTTTGACAGATGTATGCATGGTACCGAGATCTTTGACGGTAGCTCCAATCTGCGCCCCTTCCAGCAGGCTACCGTCAATCTCCAGAGTGAGGGCAGGACGAGAGCTAGCAACACAAGCTACGAACCTTCTACAGTGTATGAGAATGCAGTGCAGTTTAAGAAATTGTTACACCATGCATGTCACTGCATAAACACCTCATTCATTTACAGAAAAGACTTGAGCGATCTGGTTCTCGACCTTCTCCGGAAATTCTCAAAAGCATATTCCGATTACTGCCGAGAGCTCGTCTCTAATGGCGTTATCAATGACATCACGAACGTTCGGCTTGGATTGAGCGATAAGACGAAGAATCAACTGAGAATTAGCAAATGGTTGACCATTCCATCGCTAGTGGAGGCTTCGGGAGAGGTCTTACAGCACTTTAAGGACCCAGATGTTTGCATGGCATATGTGGAGAAAGAGACTGAATGGCTTTACCAGGGCCTGTCATCTAAATCCATCCTCGCCGAGATTTCAAAAGATGATGTCCTCGATGATGAGTGGCTCAACCAGATGTGTTATTTACTTCTCACTTCTACATGGATTCTTTCCTGGCTTGTGCCGATGAGAAAGGAGTCGAACTACACACTAGAGGGACAGGGTAGAGGAAGCGAGATTGAAAGACTTCGCAACGAGTGGTCATTTTTAGAAAATGGACGCTCGTTACATGAGCGCAGTCAGCATGTCATGTTAACGTTGAACTCCGCCAAAGTGACAGAGTTTGACAACATAATCAGAGAGTTCGAATTGGTGCGGGATGACGTTTTGATTGCACTTCGATATGACTTACGGTTGAAGTGTCTCTACTACATCGGCAAGTCCAGTCAAGACCTGTTTGTTCTTTCAACTGAGCCCGCCGACGCTGATCCCCTTGTAAGTGCGCTCAACAAGGAGATATTCTACTTTGGCTCTCGGATCACAACGCTTCTTACCAAGGAAGAAAAGGACTGTATCCTTGTTGGACTCACACATTTCTTGAATGCGACTTTCATCGAAGCCAGCAAGCTAATCGCTGTGGCAAATCGCAATGGCATTAAAAAGATTGTACTCAATATTTTCACTGTGCAACAAATGCTTCGAAGCTTTATGAGTGACCTGGATACCTTGGATTTGGGCCATGCTTCGAAGTACTTTGAAATGTTCACACTTCCCGAGCACCGACTCGTTCAAGAGATCGCCGATAAGAAGAATAAGTACAAACGCTCTGACGTTGTCAATCTTGTGCGTTTGATCTACAGTGAGAAACTCTCTTCCGAGTCTGCAACCTCATTCAACAAATCCAAGTACCAAGAGCTTACCAAAAAAGTCGGAGAGATATTCAGCTAATAAGAGAGTTCCGGGTTCCTTCTCATGTGTTTATATTATTAGTTCACCCGTGGTGCGTTAGTGATGGCCAGCAAAGTTATTGTTACCTGGCCGAAGTTGCATGCGGTCACTTAATCTCTCGAAGAAGAAGCGCCCAAGTGCCATTCCGGTCACCACAGCGAAAAAGTACACCAATGAAAATGTCATTGCCACCAACATCATCGCATATCCCAACATCTCCAGAACAAAGCAAAGAAGCAAACGAATCACATCTCTCACGATGGACTTGGCCATAGGAAGACCCCGGGGAGCACCAGATGATGTCGTGCCTTCCCCGTTATCGTTAGTGGCTTTCTCCAGGTCGTCATCACAAGCACACTCGATCACCGTGGTTGGCTTCGGCACCAAGTAGTTGGGGTTGTTCCAAATCCGCTGCTCCAAATAGTTTTTGAAAAATTCAATTCCCTTGCTAAGGAAGGACACAGCGAAAAATAACAAGAATATTCCAAAAGCCTGACCAGCGTTCAGTGCAGTCAAGGAGCTGAACAAGACTGGGTAGTCCTTGTAGGCCTTGGTTAAGAACATATTCATTGACATACCAGCCATGTGCATTGAGGACATGTCCAGATCCAGAGAAGTCGTGGCAGATGACATGTCCATCGTGGAGGTCGACATGACCATGTCCATTGTGGAAGAAGCTGCGGACATTGCCATAGACATGTGATCGTGACCGTCGTGCCTTTTGAAGTTCATTGTGAAATAAGATTCGATTACGGAAGAAGTTGACGAGAAGAGAGCAGCATGGCTACTTTGTCTTTTATGTAGAATGGTGAAAATGCGGTGAGCATTTAAGTCTTCCCAAAACAGTACGTTGTTCGCGGCTAAACCTGCATACTCCGAGATCGGCATATCGCTGTGCTAAATGCTCAAATTATGTGCTCACTAAAATGCTCAGATTGAAGTTGGCGAATAGAAAATCTCACACACACATATTTAGGATACGAACCATGTATAATGCCAAGTCTAGGAGACGTTTCCTTTATTTCCCAAAAGTAAACGCTGTATTTTTGTACGGAAGAATAATTAACAGAAGATGAAGGCACCTGGAAGAGAACTCGAAGCCCAGATTCGTGTGACTGAACAATTTCATTCACTATCGATGGGACCAATGTTTCTGTAGTTGCTGTTGCCTGTCCGTAGTAACTCTTGACACTTCTTGCGTACGTCTGGACTCAAAATGTGGTCATCAAGCCAGTCATTACCCATGAATCGCTGGCCACAAGCTATGCACAGTCCCATTTCTTTGGTTTTCTCAGTCAAGTTGGGTGCCATTTTCACGGCCGGGTTGTCAAACCGGAAATGCATGTTGAGCAAGTGCTTCTTATAATCGTAGGGACGATTGAATTTACCCAGCTTATGCTTGCACTGCTCACGAGGAAATACGCAACGGAAGCGCCCCACCTCATCGTGAATACGCATATGCCGGCTGAAATCTCTGCTGATGTAGCGATCGCAGATAGAACATACGGATCCTTTGGGTGTTTTCTTCCGTTTAGCGAACACCTTCTCGGTGAGGGTTAGAGGACCAAAATTGTTTTGCGTTGCTCCAGGCGCCAGAATTGAGCGCTCAAGCTCGGGTCTCTCCGAGATTCCCGACTCATGGTGAACCGCCAGGAAAAACGGAGTTGCATCGAATGGCTCAGGGTCCACATGACCATCACGGGAAGCGTAGCGGAAGTCCTCAAGACGGTTGTAGTTGACATTTTCTTCCGCATAATATGGATGAACTTCAAGATCTGTGTCTGAAGTGACCGAGTTATTGCTTTCGGGAGGCTCAAGATATCCACCCGGCATGTGTTCGCCGAACGCCAACAGATTGTCAATGTTTGAGCCTGAATCGAGCGAATCAAAGTACCCGTTCATAGTGTCTGGTGGATTCATAAGCGGCGTGATGTTTTCCTGGGCCAAGTCTGTTCTGTTGATGTCGGGGGTGTAAAGATTCAGGTTATGGAGGCGCATGTTGGCGTTCGTCAAATCAAATGCACTATCAGAGTGGGCGCTTTGGCTGTACGAGGGAGCATTTCTGTGCTGAAGTTCATCAAGATGAAGGCGAAACCCAGGCTTTTTCTTGGGCTTGGGTAGCAGCAGATCGCGCGGTTGTTGGCCGTGTTGAGGGTAATGCTGGTGGTGGTTGTCTTGGGACCCGGCTCCGTGAGTTCCCGAATTTTGGTGATGTTGAAAACTGTGGTGGTTGTCAACATGGTGGTGGTTGTCATGATGGTGGTTCTCATGGAGGTACTTGTCATGAAGATTGTCCTTATGGTGATTGTTGTGATGTAGGTGATTTTCATGATGTAGGTGGTTGTTCGTTTGAAGGTTATCATCAAGGCCCTTGTCGTTGGGTTGGCTGTGGTGGGAACCGCCACCATGAAGGCTTTCATGGTTTGAAATGTGGTGGTGGGTCTCTACACGGTCCTGGTGGTGGTGGTGGAGGTGGTGCTGGTGGTCATGTCCATGCAAATCTTGACTCCCGTGTTCATCCTCTCCGTGTGTATACGAGTGTGAGAGGTGGGATTTGTGTTGTATTTTCAGCGGTGGCACTTTCCGTGGTTGCAGGTAAGTGTGGACGTCCGAGTCGAATTCGGTGGGAATGCTGAAATAGTCCTCGGCAGGGGCTAAAAGAGCCGGCGCAGAAACTGGACCGGTGTTACTGGCCGAGAAGTTCAGTAAAAACTGTTGATTATTGAGAAGTAGCTGCTGGGAGGCGTGCTTCAGGTAATCGGGCTGTGTAAAGAACCAGTTGTCATTGAGCTGGTTTCTCGGGTGGTTTTCTGGCTCAAGCTCGGGATGATACATTGTGCTTGGGTGGAAATTGTTGTCAACGGGTAGGATGCCGAATAATTGGGGAAGACCTTTGTTCAAAAGGCGTCAATCGAAAACAGTGGGGGGTTTGAAACAGATAAGAATGTAGCTGAAGAGCCCAAACCAGGGAATCAGCAAATTTGATGGAAGTGAGATATGCGAGAGTGTCCAGCAGGCAAGATTAGAAAATTCTGTGCGATGCTCAGTGCTTTCGACGGTTGGGGGGTGATGAGCAGTGGCCGGGGTTAATGGGATTTGAGCTGTCCGGCATGGAACTCCCATGGTTTGCGGCGGCTGGAAAGCACGCGAGAAAGGCAACAAATGGGGGAAAAAAACAAAAATATCGAAAGCCAAAATTTGAAATAAAATGCATAGTGATAAACCGAGAGAATTATTGCTGAGGCGGTCGACTCAGAGGCGGAGCCGACAGGGGAGGAATAACCTCAATTTCATTTGTTATGTGGCGTGGCCAGCCTGGAACAAGAGTATTGGCTAGGCCCTGGGCTTTGTGGAGGAAACGATGTCCATGTGCATAATCTAAGATCCGGCACCCAATGAGGCTCCAACCACATACACAAAGGAGAATGACCAAGAAGGCGCGGGTTCTGGAAGTTTGGAGCAGAGACAGACAAAGAACAAACGGCATTGAAAGACGCCAGTCGCGAAGCCGGTGGTGGAAGAGAAGGAGCTTAAAATCGAATGCCATTCTCCTATGCAATATCTAAAGCTTCTTCGTATGAAATCTCCCCTGCGGTGTTTTGCGATTTTTTCTAATCCTTTCAAACGCGGGGCGGCTGAAATACCGCCCCAACTGCTTTCGGGAACAGCCGAATAATGCAGGCTGAATACACAAAACATGTCGGAACGAAAGGCAGATCCGACGATCAAGCTTTAGAATAATTAGAGTTTTGCAAAATATACCACCGATCGTAGTTCACGGCCCGAACCGGTCAATGCCCGTTGATTCGGCACGATGGTTTAGAGAGAGAGGGGTGTGAATTTATCTCATGCAGTGTGGGGGAATCTTGGTATTCCAGAACAAAACCACCAGATTTTGGATTATCCGAATTCTTTTTGGAATTCTTTTTTTCCCACTCCCTCGTAAATTCGCGTAAATGTCGCATCGACGAGCATTGAAAAATCATGTCAGATGCACCATGCACTTGGAAGTAGGCGTCTACTTCAGCCGGCCCGATCCGGATTGGGTAGGTGCAGATGCAGAAGAAGAGCAAAATGGAAAGCGCACCCAAATCTCGCATGAGGCTGCTACCTGGCACACATGACTGGCCGTGTCAAGAATGTAAAATTTCCGTCTTTTATGCATTTCCCCCGTATCTTTTGCATTTCCCCTACTCGCCCATCCCCAGACACCGCGGAGACGTCTCTGGCTCCTTGGCCCCTGCATAGCACTCTGGCGCGATATTTTCCTCAACTGCGATCCCTCGAACAAAGACATTGCACTAGCATTAATAGCCTTGAACTTTACTACGTTTCACCCTCCCATTAGTAAGGTTTCTCTTGTTTTCTAATTCCTCCCTAACCACGAAATGTCTGCCGTTGTTTTCGGAGCCACCGGATTGTGTGGCCGCGCAATTCTTGAACAGGCCATTGCTCTGCTGGAGTTTACCAAAGTGACCTCAGTCACCAGAAGAGATATCCAGGTGGAGAGCCCCAAATTTACACTGGTTGTTGAGGCTGATACTGACAAATATGGCGATATTTTGAGGGCAGAAACACCCAGCGCCGTGTTTACTGGCCTCGCCACCACTCGGGGTGCGGCAGGGTCGGCAGCCAAATTCGTGGAAATTGACTACGGAATCAACTACAAGATTGCGGAGGCTGCAAAAGACGCCGGCGTTTCTACGTTTGTGATCGTCTCATCCATTGGCGCCAACCCGCTGTCGCCTTTTTTGTACTTCAAGACTAAGGGCCGGCTTGAGCAGGATGTGATTGATCTCAAGTTCCCCCGCACCATTATCCTCCGTCCTGGTGCGTTGATTGGTGAGCGAGAGACTGCCAAAGGCTTCCTCAACGATTTCACCGCCAAGATCTCCGCTAAGCTCAGAGGTGTGCCATTGGTGGGCTCGATTCTCAATGCTACGTACGGTAAGGAAGTTGGCCAAGTTGCAGTTCACTTGGCCGCAAAACCCCTCAAGGACGAACCCGAGGTGGTGACCTTGGGAGGAGACGAGCTAGTGAAACTTGCTAGTACTTTGTAGGCAAGACGCGGGCTCCAGGCGGTTGCGGCATGTGCAGGACATGAAAAGCGTTTTATGACATGACGGGAAGATGAAGGCAACTCCGCATTCCGTGGTTGCCACGAGTTGGGCTGGTTCAAATTGCGACGTTAAGATTGAATTTCTCCTCACAGCTCGTAAACTGCCCCTACCTCTCATTTTTTGGCGGTTAAATTCGGCCGCCCACAGCACTTGCCCGTCTAACGGCTATCAACGCATGCGCCGGGAATACGCGTCTAAAATTCTCGGATAGCGATCTTACGATGGACCGAAAAAAAAAAATGAAAAAAAGGGCCGCAAGCGACGTGAACTAATTTATCCAACGTGAATTGGCGGGCAGAGTATAGTCATTAATGACTAAGCAGTTACGGGCCATGCAAGTGGTTTCTCTGCAACATTTAAAATCTAGCGGGGTTTTCAAACTCGCTAAAAAAATTAACGTCGTCAATTTAGCTTGATTGTTACGACTACCTACCTTAATTCTAAGTTGCTGCATGCAAGCTGCCGATTGAATTGACGAAGAGTTTTTTTTTTCTCGTGCTCGAAACGCGACGTAGTTCACAAATTAGCCAGAATTTTTTCTTCTTCACGGTCCGTAAATTACTCACTCACTCGTAAATCGTTTATTTTAGTCCCGTAATGTAATGCTAGCCAAGTGTCTCGGGACAGCGTAGCGTAGGATCCAGCGACGAAATGTGGAAGTCTAGCCAGTGGCTAGAAAGAAAACGACGGCCGCACGGACATGTGCCCCAGTAGCCGAGTTTGTCACGAAGATTGTGAAGCCTCTTCACGGATGGGTCATCGAACCGAAAATGCTTATTTAGCAAGTGCTTCTTGAAGTCATATCTCCGGTTGAACTGGCCCAGCTTGTGTGTGCACCTATGCTTGGGGAACACGCACGAAAAGCGCTTTTCAACTTCATGCGTGCGCATGTGGCGCATCATGTCTCGGGTAACTCGCTTATGGCACACGGTGCATACCTTGTGGTCAACGAAATGCGCCTGCACCATTGGGGCAGCCAAGTGTGAATTGTAGTTGACCATGGTGGTCATGTCGGGATAGTTGGGAGGCGGGCAGTTGAGAGTAGGTGTCATCGACGCCGGCGACGTAGACACCGTGCTTTCAGGCCCCGTGGGTACTGTGGATGACGACGAAGCGGACATGACTTCAAAGCTGCTCTGACGTTGGTCTTCTAGAGGATATTTGCGTTTTCCTGCGTTTGAATCGACAGAAAAAGGTACTTGAGCAAATTCAGAGTGCGAACTGCCCACGTAGCCTGGGGGTTGTTCACCATTGACTTCTGGCTTGGGGTATCCAAGCTCAGGTTGTAGGTGGAAGCGGCGACCAAATTCGTCCGCGGCGTGATCCAGGTGCGATGATGAATATGAAAACTCGATAGCCCCGGAGTTAAAAAGATCGTGGGTGTGTTCAGGCTCCAATTGCCGAAGGTTGGAGGGCATGAAGAAGTCCCTCGAGTCGGTGTGGTAGAGAAGCTCCATCTGGTACAATGAGGTGGGCGGCGGGCGAGCGAAAGTGGACAGGCTGGGGGAATCGAACAAACAAGCGAGGGGAGAAGGGGGAATACAATCGACGTATCAGCTGCCAGAAGCTAGCGATAAGCGTAGCCAGCGAGGAACAATGGTGACAGATAAGTTAGATATGGTTGCAGACAATTGCGGATCAGGGTCTCCAGATGAGTTGGGTCCCTCTTTATTGTCTTTGTTTGGCCAGCGCTTCTATTGGTGTGGCTCACTTCTAAGCGAGGCAACAATTGATGCAATGATCTCGGGATTAACTTTAAGTGGGGCGCCGGAGGGCAGAGTTGGGTGGTGAAAGGATTCGGGCTCCAAAGGAGGGTCCTCGGGGAAGAGGCGCGATATAAGTAGTGCGTTCGGTACAGACATGAGGTCGCTATTTTTTTTGAGGCAGGCGCCGCCGCGTTGGCTGCTTCGTAGGGCCGAAACATGACAGTCTGGAGCATGTCGGCAGGCTCAGTGAGCTGCAGATTAGCCGCAGATGAGCTGCATAAAGTAGACGCCTCTCACTTAACATGCGATCATTGTGCAGAGTCGCCCGGAATAGGCGTGTAAAACTTGCAGGGCTCGCCGAAATGCACCGGATTATATACAAGCTCGCGAGCAACGCGCATGCATGCTGCATGGTTTCGAGCGCAGCCCTTAACCTTTTTCCTTACCTTAAGGCCGCGGGGCTTCTAAGGCAGGAAAACTCCCCCCACAAAGAACCGCTGAGCTCAAGTTGCCAGGCGTCGGCACTTTTTCTGGAAAGGCGTGACCGCGGGTATTTGGCGCATACTACGGAGTTAATCTCTTCCTAAACTTGGGTCGAATATCCGTCGCATAATAACTAGCTCCAGCTTGGAGATAGTCGGGGTGCTGGGGGGTTTCTGCGTTTTATCAGAAGACATGGTCTCGCATCGTCCAGCTACACTCTGGAATGGTAAGAGGAAGTTGTAAATAGTTGAAAACAAGTAATTTGTGCAAAATTTTTCTCCAACTCGTTTGCACTCTTGGCTCTTTTCCCCCTTCGTGTTTGGTCTGAGTTGTTGGTTGGCCCTGCACTCTGGAAGAAACGCGAAGATACGTAATTAAAGGGGATCCCAAGGCAGCGACTCTTTCCGCCGTTCTTTTTCTGACCAGAGCTGGACTGCTATTCTAGATCGTCTTGAATTTGAAGACGCCACGTTCATGGATAGTTGCCCTGCGAATCTGTTAGCCTCACATGAAGAGCTGACGATTCAGACACCACCGTAGGGAACCCTTTTGTCTTGTTTCGCGACCTCAGAACTCCTGAGATCAAGTGTTCACTCAGGGCTTGCAGGCTGATTTCGGCAATCAAGATCACATCTGCTTATGCCAGACTTACCACGTCAAGGAAAACATGGCCACGGGCCCGAAATACTACCTTCATATCTTAACCTGCAACGTTGCATTTGAGACTCGGAGTTGCTTCATGTGTTTTTCAACTGATAAACTAAATGAGACTACCGAGTTGGGAAACCCGACGAAAGTCTCATATGTACGCCACAATTCACGGGGTCAGTTTCCCCTTCCCCGTGTTCTACCATTTCAACTTGAAACATGCTGGCCAGACTCGGTAAGGCAGCCCTGGGCGAGTTTGCTCAACGTCTCTCAAGTAACCCATGGTGCAGCCGTATATGCACAGAACCCTCCTCGGCGTATCGGCTCGAGTGCGTACGTCTAGGCCAATCGCAGACGCTCAATCGCGTGATTTACTATTATGTATTCATGGGCGTCCATTTGTTTGCACTCGTATTAGGGTATCCGGGAAGTTCAACCCTACATTGCCTTCCAACACTTGAACTACCGACGCAGGGCAAAATTCGTACATTGGACCTCACTCAGGTGTAAATCCGAATGTTCGATAGTTGTTTTGACTAAACATTTGCGCCGTATTGAATATCTATCGCGCTGTGCATCAGATGAGAGTTTCAATTGCGCTCGCCCAAGTAATGCAGGAACCTGCCCTGCGCTCCAGGCGAGAGAATGCGTAGAAGATCCTTTGTTGACAGAACAAGGAACTTGAAAGCTCCTAGTTATTTCTGATCTATGATAAATGATCCGGAGGTCATTTGAGCAAAATTCGGGTTCGCGTTGTTGTGAAACAGCCAATTCTAGAAAGCCCCGCGCACAGCACGTATATCTAATTAGATGATGATACCTAAGTAGGTATTGAGGGGAAGTGAGCATGGTAATTCATCCCAAACACAAGCATGTCGGCTATTGTAACCACCCCTTACTTTGCTGGCTGTTCTCTAGCTTTCTCGCTTCAATCTATTAAATCTTTTTTTAAACTTTTTCCAGAACGTTCAATCTGCACATGCGCATGCAATGTAGCTCAAGCAGGAGCGAAATCAAGATACGCATCTGCATTGGATTTGCTCAAAATATACTGCAGGGCTGATTTTCTTTTGCTCGCAGCAAAGGATGTTATTTGTAAAGGTAATCTCCAATTTCAGTGGTCTCATCTTGACTACTCGATATCTGTTAGTCACGATGGCCATCTATGTAGGAGTATTCACTTTTCCCACTGGGAAAAACGCACAAGATCCCCTCCTGCGCCTTTCGATGAAAGCTGCCGCATTTGGGGTGCAGATATTGACAAGCAATGCCAAGCCGTTCTCCTTAAACTTCTGCAAGGTAAATCCGGAACTTCGCTTTGCTGGTACCAAAATGGAGGATTGTTTCGCCTAAGCTCGATATTTTAGGCGTGTATGCGCGTATTGCATATAGCACTGCATATCGAAGTGGAATTATATACAGGATACAAGACTAGACGTTGGCTTCTTTTTTCAGGAACACGAGAGATCATGCATGGGCATAATTCACGGGCCTCACCAGGATATTGAGTGGCCACAATGGATACGGCTTATCGGTATTGGCGTGATTGTTTGATGTGGCTAAACTTTGTCCTCATTTGACCTTGTTTTGAACAACAACTATTACACCCGTCTCGGGGGACATCAGCACGGGAGAGATCTACACATGCAGATAAGGAAATAAGAGTATTCATCAGTAAAGTCGTCTTATCTTAGAATCACAAGGCACGGAGAGGTGGCTAGAAGGCAAGGGGAAGTTGGCTCAAGATGACCGTTGTAGGCAACTCGGCCCACCAATAACCAATTCGACATGAATGTTCTGACCTCATGTGGTAGAAATTCAGTACCTTTTCAGCCACTTGTAAACCTTATATTCAATTTACGAAAGTGCCCGGCCTTACAGCACTCCAGAATCTCATACGATACGCAGCTGCTGCGGCGGCATCTTCGAAAGCAAAACATTACCTGACTTGCATTTCTTACTACTTGTTCTTCCCATTTTGTGCAATGCCCACCTTTTCCAGACATGGGAAGATGGCAGTCCGAAGAGTTCTAGATTACAAGAATGGGCTAGACATCGAGCATAGTTGTGAAAATCGTTGACGCCATTGTTTTGGCCTTCATATTCGCCAGCAGCAATTCATGCACGTAGCACATTCTGCCGCAGGAGTGGGGCATACACTGCGTTATGTAGTGTGCCCAAATTATGGGCTTGTAGTGCTTGATAGGTTCAGCAGGGCGCTTGTTTGTTAGGCGGCTTGCTTGCCCAACTCACCAGGAAGTTGTGCTCAATTGCATCAAGAACTCTCGTTACGTCAAGCGTGTTTCATAGACTACTACCTGGAATGAATAACTTCAACAAAGGTGGAGTAAAAGGGCATATGGTTGCTTTCTAACCAATGAGATACGAGCTACGCTGAATAATGCGGAATATGCGGCGGCAGATCGGGCGAAATTGAAAGTTACCCATGGACTAAGTGAGATAGCACTTCAGAATTTATTCTCTATAGGGTTCCTTTTGGCTTTTGGACCCAGTAAAGTGTGAAGTGCCTTCAAGTACAGTGGAGCCTCTAAGTACGAGGATCAAAGAATCTTAAGTTCTGGAATGGAGCCCATCATTCCAACCCGCCTAGGATGTGCCTAGATTCCAGTTGCACTTTAGTGAACAGCTTAAGATTGATAGGTTGGGAATCTAGTGTCACACCACGAATATCTAACCTGCTCTCCAACCCAAGCACGCGGAGCCCTTTTCCAATGCTTCTAATCGAAAATTTAGGACTTATATTTCTGCAACCTATACGTATTACGCTCTTTAACTGAACAAAGTATATTGAGCAATCACGCATAGGCGTGGGTGTGTAGGCACGTCACTACTGTTCCTTAATTCCTGCCAGAGAGGATGCCAGCCAGGTGTTGATTGACAAGAAATTTCTTTGAAATTAACCAAGTTACTGAAATTAGAGACGCAAAACTCGGCTACAAGTCAATCAAAAGTTGCTTGCATGAGCCAAACAGGAATTCGACTTCGCCAGCCCCGAGCATCAAGTTGTGGCCTCAGCCGAGTCACTCCATAATTTGAAGCCAAAGGTGACCACAGTGTGCGTAAATACAAGGAAATTAGTTTTATAGCACCGTTAGCGCCTCAATTTTGGATCTTTCCAGCTACCGGTCTTTCATCAGGGACATGTGCTGGTTTCCCCACAATGCGGCTCAACAACGTCGATTGCCGGTACGAGAAATCTTTAAAGGTTTATATCCTCAGTTCAAAAACTGACACTTAGTGTCGTATTCGGGATTATAGTGCTGGTTGCCGGTTGAGCTCTCAGCGTTCACTGGTAGACGTCGAAGTGAGCCGTCTAAGGACATTATGAAACACATCAACAGAAATGAGAGAGATAATCAGGAAAAAGATACAAGAATAAACAAAAGGAATTTCACGCTTCAGTGACGAGCGGGGGAGTGGAGCCTTAATGGAGAACGGCGCTGAGATTTGGCGCCAGGACCAGAATTTATACCCTGGTCAGAACACAAAATATTTTAATAGAACTCTGAAAAGTATTACATTCTCCTTTGAATTTGGGCCCTACAGTCGCTCCAACAGTAGTTAGCGAGACGCGCACACGTGACCACAGCCCTAGGGCTGCCGGTGGCAGCGCGCACCACCAAAAATTTTTTTTCACTAAGCATCGTCCACAACTAATCACTACTACAAAATGGGTGCCTACAAATACCTCGAGGAGTTGCAGAGAAAGAAGCAGTCCGATGTCTCCAGATTCTTGTTGAGAGTCAGATGTTGGGAGTACAGACAGAAGAACGTCATCCACAGAGCCACCAGACCTTCTAGACCCGACAAGGCCAGAAGATTGGGTTACAAGGCCAAGCAGGGTTTCGTGATCTACCGTGTCAGAGTCAGAAGAGGTGGCAGAAAGAGACCAGTTCCTAAGGGTGCCACCTACGGTAAGCCCACCAACCAGGGTGTTTCTCAGCTTAAGTACCAGAAGTCTTCTAGAGTCACTGCTGAGGAGCGTGTTGGTAAGAGAGTTGGTAACTTGAGAGTGTTGAACTCTTACTGGGTCAACCAGGACTCCACCTACAAGTACTACGAGGTCATTTTGGTGGACCCCTCTCACCAGGCCATCAGAAGAGACCCCAGATACAACTGGATTGTCAACCCTGTGCACAAGCACAGAGAGTCCAGAGGTCTTACTTCTGCTGGAAAGAAATCCAGAGGTATTGCCAAGGGTCACTTGTACACCAAGACCAAGGCTGGTCGTCGTCACACCTGGAAGAAGAACAACACCTTGTCTTTGTGGAGATACAGACACTAAGCAGTGGGTGTTTTTGCACATATTTTCGCATTGTGTGTCTGGAAGTAACAATCGAAAATTTGGAGAAATTGCGTGTAGAATTGCTCGCTGCACATGTAGATCATTGGACCAGGAGAACTGTAGGTACGGCATGCGATGAGATGAGAATTGCCCAGAAGGGTAGCCTTCAAAGATGTCGCAGCATAGTAAAAAATTGAAAAATCCGGAGATGCCAAAATCGTGGGGGAAGCGGCTGGCACCAATTCCACTCCCAAGAACCGCCATGCGTGGACCCGACTTCCAACGGTTTGTAAAGAAAACAAGTTAATGCTGAATACTTCGATTCCATCTTGCAGGCTCTGTTCACTGGAACACGCCAGCGAAAAGTGAAATTAGAAAATCCATACATACTGTTGGCTCAATTAGCTTCGTTTTTTCCCCGCCTCTTCCATTTATCCCGCTTCCGTCTTTTTTTATTGCACTCGCTCCCGAGTCACACACCCGTACCCTCTAATTCTCAGGGCGGACATACGCACTAACGATTTTCTGAGCACTTCTCTGCAACAACCTACTTTTCTTTCCCAGACTCAATAATGGCCCACAGAAAAACGGCGATTTTGTCTGTCTATGACAAGACTGGCTTGCTCGATCTTGCAAAAGGATTGACCGTGGCCAATGTGCGGATTTTGGCCTCGGGAGGAACTGCCAAACTCGTCCGTGAAGCTGGCTTCCCCGTCGAAGATGTTTCGTCCATCACCCATGCACCCGAAATGTTGGGTGGCAGAGTGAAGACCTTGCACCCTGCCGTGCACGGCGGTATTTTGGCTAGAAATTTGGAGTCTGACGAGGCCGACCTCGAGGCTCAGAAGATCGAGAAGGTTGACTTTGTGGTGTGCAACTTGTACCCGTTCAAAGAGACCGTGTCGAAAATTGCTGTCACCGTCGAGGAGGCCGTTGAGGAGATTGACATTGGTGGTGTCACCTTGTTGAGAGCCGCGGCCAAAAACCACGCCCGTGTCACCATCTTGTCTGACCCAAGAGACTACTCCGTGTTTTTGGACGAACTCAAAAACGGTGAGATCTCCAAGGACACCCGCAACAGATTGGCCTTGAAGGCTTTCGAGCACACTGCCGACTACGACGTGGCCATCTCTGACTTCTTCCGTAAGCAGTACTCCGAGAACATCTCGCAGTTGCCCTTGAGATACGGTGCCAACCCTCACCAGAAGCCCGCTCAGGCTTTTGTCGCCGATGGCAATTTGCCCTTCAAGGTGTTGAACGGTTCGCCAGGCTACATCAACTTGTTGGACGCATTGAACTCGTGGCCTCTTGTCAAGGAATTGTCTGCCTCGTTGAACTTGCCTGCTGCTGCTTCTTTCAAGCACGTGTCCCCTGCTGGCGCAGCTGTGGGTATTCCTTTGACCGATGTTGAGAAGAAGATGTACTTCGTGGAGGACATTGAAAACTTGTCACCCTTGGCTACTGCTTACGCACGTGCCAGAGGCGCTGACAGAATGTCGTCATTTGGCGACTGGATTGCGCTCTCCAACATTGTTGATCTCCCAACTGCCCAAATCATCTCCAAGGAAGTGTCTGACGGTGTGATTGCTCCCGGTTACTCTGACGAGGCCATGCAGATTCTCAAGAAGAAGAAGGGCGGCAAGTACTGTATCTTGAAGATCGACCCCAACTACACCCCTGACTCGGTGGAGTCCAGACAGGTGTACGGAATTACCTTGCAACAAAAGCGCAATGACGCTATCATCAAGACCTCGTCTTTCAAGGAAATCGTGTCTAAGAACAAAGAGTTGCCTAACCCAGGTATTCTAGACTTGACCGTGGCTACCATCGCCCTCAAATACACCCAGTCCAACTCGGTATGTTACGCCAAGAACGGTATGGTTATCGGTTTGGGTGCTGGCCAGCAGTCCAGAATTCACTGCACCAGATTGGCTGGTGAAAAGGCTGACGCCTGGTTCTTGAGACAGCACCCTCGCGTGCTCGGTTTCAAGTGGGCTAAGGGTACCAAGAGACCTGACAAGTCCAATGCCATCGACTTGTTCGTTTCAGGCCAGGTGCCCACAACGGAACCCGAGAAGTCCGAGTATGAGTCCAAGTTTGCCGAGGTGCCCACCCCTTTCACCAAAGAGGAGAGAGACTCCTGGTTGGCCAAGAACGAGAACGTGGCGCTCTCATCCGATGCTTTCTTCCCATTCCCAGACAATGTGCACCGTGCCTCCAGATCGGGTGTGAAGTATATTGCTGCCCCATCTGGCTCCGTCATGGACAAGGCTGTTTTCGGTGCTGCTGACGCGTACGACATGGTCTACGTCGAGAACCCCATCCGTTTGTTCCACCACTAACTGGTGTGACGTGACGAAATAAATGACACTGGATAGAAATCTAGAGCACGTGCTTGTATTAGAAAAGCGGACTTGTCCGTTGAATAGCTACAGTAGAGACCCAGCAAAAATTTCAGACTGCGTAGACGTTGAAGCCACTCACTAGAATCCATAAACATGGAACTTTGCATCTCGACATGTCTCAGTGTCTCCAACATTGACGTGAGAGTGCAGAGTCGTGGATGGTGGGAATGTAGACTTCAGCATACATGGAGCCCGAATGCGATAATATTTACAATCTTCAGACGAAAACTCAAAAATTTCTCTCCACCGCAATTTTAACTCTCCATTGCAACTTTACTTCAGAGATTTACATTGCCTGCATACATCACCTCTAGCGTGTCGACTTTATACACCAGACAACTTTGACGATACTTTCCTAGCCATGGCTTCTGAGTACAAGTACGACGAGGAGTCTGAAACATGGCCATACTTTGTGTTGGCGCTACTCATCTTTGCATTGGTGCCACTCACCTGGAAATGGCTTGTCGGCGCTTTTACTCCAGAAGTTTCGGGTGGGTCTAAAGACGCCGCTGGCGCCATCAAGGTGACCCATGAGACGTTGGAATTGCCACATGCCAAAACCATAAATGAAATCCAGTCTCGCCGGAAATCACAGCGCATTTTCAACGGCACCTTTGCGTGCGTTGTTGTGGGCTGGGTTTTGGTGGTGTACATCTGGAGAATTTATGCCAAAGAGGTGAGCTTGACCAGCTTTTTCGACCCACATACAATTTTGGACGTGCCCTACACCGCAACTGAAAAGGAGATTAAGAGCAAGTATAGAAAGTTGTCCTTGAAGTTCCACCCGGATAAGATCGCCAAGGACTTGAGCGAGGCTGGGAAGAAGGAAATGGAGGCAGCATTCATCCGTATCAATTTGGCCTACAAGGCATTGACGGACGCAGCAACCAAGGAAAATTTGCGCCTTTATGGACATCCCGACGGCCCACAAGAGATCTCACACGGAATTGCGATTCCAAAGTTCATGGTCGAGGGAAAATACTCGCCCGTGATGCTCGTTGTGTACTTCATTTTGATTGGAGTTTTGTTGCCTTATATCGTGGGTAACTGGTGGAACAACGTGAAGTCCTACACCAAAAAGGGCTTGCACGTGGAGACTGCCAACATTTTTGTAAGGAACTTAGCGGACAAAAACCCTGGCAAGGTATTCACTGCGTTTGACATCTTGGACTGGGTTCTCCAGTCGCAGGAGCTTGTCAGTGCGTTTCCCCATCTTGATCTTGCCGAGAAGAAGGCATTAGTGACACTGTACTTGAACCGCGACTTTGGTGACAACGACTTGGTAAAGTTGCAAATTGTCAGCCAGCTTCCCAAGTTGATCCAGGGGTTCATTGACATTGCCACTGTTTTCCGCTCGCACGATGTCATTACTGCTGCTTTCGAGCTTGAGAAGGCCATCCTTCAGGCAGTGGTCCCCACGGGAAAGCACAAGGAATTGTTACAATTGCCTCATGTTGACAGAGCTGTAGTAGAATCTCAGGACGTGAAGAAGCTTGGGAAGCTTGTCACGCTTTCCAAGGAAGATGCTGGCAAGGTTCTTGGAATCAAAGATTCCTCCAAATTGGATGCTGCGCTCAGTGTGGCACGTTCAATTCCTTTTATTAGAGTCATTGATGCCTACTTCGCAGTTCCTGGTGAGGATATCGTCCCTCCCAACTCCAGCTCGCATTTGGTCGTGAAGTTCCTCATCCGGTCTCCAGCATTCAAGTCTTGTCCTGAAATTGAATCCGACCGCCTCGCCGAGGAAGAGACTCTTGAGGACTTGAAGAATCCTTTGCGTTCTAACGACGACGGTCCACAGTTGCCCTTGGCGTATGCTCCATACTTCCCACGCTTGTTCCAGTCGAGCTGGGAAGGTTTTGTCATCAATCAGATCGACAATAAACTTTTGGAGAACATGGATCCTGCACCATTGGAGCGGGTGGATTTGAGCAACTTGAAGTTGACTCAACAGGAGTGGTTGAAAGGCGACGAAGGCACGGTGGTGATCAGCACGTTCAAGATCAAGATGACTGTTCCCGCACCCCCTAATATCGGCACTTATCACTTTCGCCTTCTATTGAAAAGCAATGCCTACTTTGGCGTGGATGTCGATATTCCCGTTGAGATGGTAGTAAAGAGTCCTCAGATCAACGTGGAGGCTGTGAAGAAGGCGGTCAGCAACGTGTCGGACTCCGATTCTGATTCTGACTCCGACATTTCCGATCCTGAAGAGGATACCATTGCCGGTGCGTTGGCAGCCTTGAGGGGTGAGAAGGTGAAGAAGGTAACTGGAGATGATGAAGAGTCGGACGCGGAGAGCGTGTTCACCGACATCAACACCGATACTGAAGATGAAGGCGAGAATTAGAAGAGCATGGGTTTATATTCAGATATTTTATATTTCCAATCTGAGAATGACGGCGTCTGGAGTATCCAACTGCTGGTTCTTATAGTAGTCCTTCAACACCACATCATCCGCCACGAATCCCTGGTGTTCGTACCATGAAATGGCAAGCGTGTTGGAAACGTGAGCATGCAAAACGATGGCATGGATGTATTTTTCTTGAGCAATTTGCTTGACCCAATCTAGAAGTTCTTTACCGACGCCAAAGTTGCGGTAAGCCTTCAACACGGCGAAAGACTCGATGTAGACGGCATTTGGTATCAGCTTAGGATCCAACTTCTGACTAGAAAAGCTCTCGAAGTCCTGGCTTTTGTGTGCGGTGTTGATGAGTTTGGCTCTGACTGCACCCACTGGCAATTCACTATAGTATGCTAACTTCACGATCTGATCGGCATTGAGCGAGTCTTGATACCACGATTCAGCAAAGGAGATGGGAAGTGACACCTCGTTTATTTTCTTGAATGTTCCGATGTTGTTTCTGGTCAAGTCATCGAGCACCACGGTCTTTCTTCCCATGGTGGTTGGTGCAGGATATGGCCGTAGAAGAATACGTGAAACAGGATTCGTGCGACGCAACGTAGCCGAGAAGCTAGAACAACGTTGGAATTAACAAAATATGGGTATTTGTGGGGTTCGGCGAAAGGCTGCGATGTTGTGCTGCTTGGTTTGTCGAATCGAGGTGGATACAGATTAACCGACAGACGTTAGGCATATGGCCCGTCGAAGACAAAAAAAAAGCCTACATATTTACAGACTAAGGTGGCTCAAGTAGTGACTGAATGATTTTCACCATGTGTTTCCCAGTACTCTGGCTGTCTCCACGGTAAGCGATAACACGAGATACTCTAGCCCCAAAACACTGAATATTCACTAGCTATCAATTTCACATCGCAGTAACTGCACTGTTGATGGCCAGAATTCCAGTTCGGCTCAACTAGTGAATATTACATTCTTGCCGGGGTCATGTGATCTGACCTTTCTCTCGCCTGCGACAGGCCACACCCCGCAAACCGCACAGTCTATACGTCTATTCTCCATGCATATCGTGAACATCATTCTTATCGTGGTGGTGTTGTATTTTGCTAAATCCGTGATTTCAGACTTCACCGCAAACCCCGTGGCCAACTCCGCCAACGAGCCGGCCGTTCAAACCCAGTTTGTGCCACAGACCTTAGCCAAATTCAACGGTAAGGATGACCCCAAAGTTCTTCTTGCTGTGAAAGGTGTGGTTTACGATGTATCAAATGGGAAGTCATTCTATGGGCCTGGCGGACCTTACGAGAACTTCGCAGGAAGAGACGCTTCTCGAGGATTGGCATACAACTCATTCGACCCATCGGTGTTGACGCCACTCAACGAGCCCATTGATCTCTTAGAAGATTTGAAGGATGATGAGAAGGAGTCTTTGGAGAATTGGGCCAACCACTTCGAGATGAAATACAAGAAGGTTGGTACCTTGCACAATCCAGATGAGTTAGCCAAGTAGGAGTTCTCGAAACAAGCCGCGTGCACAGAATATGAGAAATAATGAGATTCAAAAGAGGAAAAAGATGGGTGCACGCCGAGTGAATATGAAATACATAGATATCTTGGAGCGGAGAAGTGTGTCTCGTGAATGGCAGACCGGTGCGGTTCAGAATTGTCACGAAGAATGGGCCCTCTGCTTGTTTTCACAGTTTTTCTCTCGTTTACATTAGCTTTTTTTTTTGCATTTTCCATTTGATATCTTCTCTTCTCTCGGCGTTGGTCTCATCCATTAAATCTCGTTCACCAACGTTCTCCACGCTCTGCTACTTATTCCTGCAAGCGAGAAAAATTCACGCCTACACCCATGAGTTTCCGAGGACGGGGCCGTGGTGGCTTCCACCATAATAACAACAACTCCAACAATAGACAAAATAGCGGCCCGGTCGAGGTGGAAATATTAGGTTGGAACGGTGCTTCTGCTCAGGAATGCGTCAACTTCGTGGCACGCAAGTGCCGCATCGCCATCAACAACTTCAGCGTGGAAAACAACAATGCTCCGCTCAGAGGCTTTGTCCAGAACAACAAAGATGCCGAGGCTCTTGTTCAGTGGTCGGGCGTCAAGTTCGCCGGCAACAGCTTGAAAATCTCCATAGTAAACACCATTGGTGGCCTAGGGCTAGGCGCCAACAATCCCGGAGGCGGCACGGAGACCACAATCGAGACCATCACCATGTTCTTGCGCTCGCGCTATAATCCAGAGATCAAACTCCTTAATTTGAGCGCAGTCCAGCAAGATCCAACTCTCAGCGCGAAGGGCTTCTTTGGCTCGCTTCTGACCACCTCCAAGTTCTTCCCTGCGTTGATGAAAATCGCCAACGACTTGAAGCTTGAAGTGAAAAGCGCTGACTTGTCCAACAACAACCTCAGCGATTTGCAGACCATCTCCACCTTGGCACCCACGTTCCCCATGTTGGAAAACTTGGCTTTGCTGAACAACAACATTTCAAGAGTCAAGGTGTTTGACACGTGGAAGAGAAAGCTCAATTTTGTGCGAGAAATTGTCCTCGTCGGAAATCCCATAACGAGCAACCCGACCGAGTTCATCAAAACCAAGCAGGAACTAATGAAGGTGTTTCCCCGGCTCGTGGTGTTCAACAACGAAATAGTCAGAAACGAGCAAGTGCTCAATAACAATCTCTCGTTGCGCTTCACTGCACCCCAAGCCATGTTCTTTGCGGATGCCGAGGTTCAGACTCTACTGACCGGCTTTCTTACCAACTACTACGGCCTTTGGGACGCCAACCGGGCCGACCTCATGGTACTCTATCAAGATGAGTCGCAGTTTTCTCTCCAGGTGGATACGTCGGCTTCTAGTTCGAGCTTCCCTGCTTCCTCACCAGACTACGGCAACTATCTCCTGCTTTCACGCAACTTGACGAAGGTTTCTAACCCAAAGATGCGCATGAGCAAGGTTGCCAAAGGTCAGCAACAAATCTACAAATTATTCTCCCAGCTCCCCCGTCTGCGGCACGACTTGAATACCAAGCCAGACAATTATAGCGTGGAGAGTTATCGGCTTCCTGCCATGGGAGCTATCTGCATCACGATTCACGGCTCATTTGAAGAAACCGCACAGCCTGATAACACGGAGCATCTAAATCTGGGCCCTACTGGCGGGCGTCGCTTCAACGGAGCCAAAAAGAATGTCGCGCTAGCTCCTAAGAGCTTTGATCGGTTTTTTGTGGTCGTTCCTGGACCCAACAACTCTTTCATTGTGGCCAGCGATTTGCTTTGTTTGCGTAACATCGTGGACTCATCTGTTTTTACTTCAGTAACGGCTCCACCTACCGTGAACGAACCACCATCATTGACACCAACCCCAATGGCGCCTGGAATACCTTCTGGTCCGTCTTTACCAGCTGCTGGCCCATCTGTTGCGGATTTGCCTGCTGAAGTGAAGGCTGGTTTGGCTCCTAATCAGCAGGAGCTCCTTGTCAGGATTTTGTTGGAGACGAAGCTCACCATTCAATACGGCGTCATTCTCTGCCAACAAAGCAACTGGGACTATGCGCTCTGCATGACTAACTTCAAAAATCTGGCAGGCCTGCTCCCTCCCGATGCGTTTCTTCGATAGACCAGGTTCAGCTGCTTTCGGGGCTGGTGAGCAAAAGTGCACGTCAGCTCCACTAGCACCCTGAGTATGTACTTGGATCAGATCAAACCAGACAAAAAGTACCACTAGGGTTTTGTTTGGAACCGCCTTGGTTTCAGACATCGCTGTCGTCACGTTAATGAGCGAACCAATGTGTGGAGTTCATGCTCATCCACATTGTGTAGCTACCACCGAAGAGGCCAGATTGGCACTCAGACCAGAAACTCCTCAAAAAGAAACACCAAAAGTTAATAGAAACGTTACTCTCTTCCTCACGGTCACCATCTCAAATCTCGCCTTATCTTGCATCTTGATCTCACCTGTGCGCACTCCATCGACTACCAACTATGCAATGACCTCCTACAACATTGCGATGGTCTCCGACTTCTTCTATCCTCAGCCAGGTGGTGTTGAGTTTCATATGTACCACCTTGGCCAGCAGCTCATTCTGTTAGGCCATTCTGTCGTCATCATCACCCACGAATACGGCAACCGTTCAGGCATCAGAATGCTAACCAACGGCCTACGCGTCTATTATATCCCAACATATCAGGTGTATCGTGGTGCTACAATTCCTTCGATTTATTCAAATTTCCCCATGTTGAGGAACATCTTCATTCGTGAACAGATCGACATTGTTCATGGCCACGGCTCACTTTCCAGCTTGGGTGCGGAGGCCATTTTGCACGGGAGAACGATGGGTATTCGAGCTGTATTCACAGATCACTCCTTGTTTGGGTTTGCGGATGTCAACTCCATCATGGGGAACAAGTGTCTCAAGTTTACTCTTAGCGATATCAACCACGTCATCTGCGTGTCTCACACATGCAAAGAAAATACGGTCTTGCGAGCATCGCTAGATCCTTTGAATGTATCTGTCATTCCAAATGCCGTCGTCTCCGAAGATTTTGCCCCAGATACATCAGGAAAGAAAGATACCCTGCGGATCACGATAGTGGTGATCACCAGACTCTTCCCCAACAAAGGCGCCGATCTCCTCACAGCAATTATTCCTCGAATATGCGAGGAGCGACCTGAGGTCGATTTTCTAATCGCTGGCGACGGACCTCGATTCCTTGATATGGAGCAGATGCGTGAGCGATGTCTACTTCAGGAGCGAGTGACACTCCTTGGTCCGGTTCGTCATGAGGTTGTCCGTGACGTCATGGTCAAGGGAGACATATACTTGCATGCTTCTCTAACTGAGGCATTCGGCACTGTCATTGTGGAGGCTGCTTCTTGTGGACTTTACGTGGTGACCACCAAGGTTGGTGGAATTCCCGAGGTTCTACCGCAGCATATGACTACTTTTGCAGACCCCGCTGAAGACTCGCTCGTGGAAGCAACATTGAATGCCGTGTCGTTGATTAAAATGAAAAAAATTGACACCTCCAGCTTCCACGATGAGGTGGCAGCCATTTACAGCTGGGACGACGTTGCCAGGCGAACAGAACGAGTGTACCGAACCGTCATGGAGACGCAAGTCAACGTACCAATCTTTGACCGTCTTGAGAAGTATTACCACTGCGGCGTGGTGGCCGGGAAGCTCCATGTTCTTGCAGTGATCGTGGACATTTTCATATGCGTGATTCTCGATTGGCTATATCCAAAAGAGGACATAGACCTTGCCAGCAAATGGCCGAAGCAGACCCAGCGTAATTTGCGTCTCCGCAGCCTGACTATACTGAGTACGTCCAGCTAGGGCGTTTGTATGAAATGTTTCCTGAGAAGTGTGCGGTATCGATGATATTTTGAGCCAACTGGGTAGTTTCAATGCGCTTTTTTGTGACATACTGGCGGAATTTCGAAGGTGAAGTAGTGTTTTGATGCGGAGATGCTAACGGCTGACCTAGCCATGTGAGGTCTTCTTGGTTGACAGCAAGCGGATCTGTGAATCTCATCGTGACAATCTTTTTTAGTAATCTGACTTCGTCTGCTAATGCTTCTTCTTTGGCCCTTTCTTTCTTATCCTCGAGAGATCTAAGGGCGGGGATCTGAACATGTGACTCGAAACCCCCGCTGAAAAGCTGCTCGAGCTGCCGTTCCAATGCCTGATTGGAAGCTTCAAGCCGCTTCTTTTGGGTAGTCAAATCATTGTGCTGCTGTCTGAGCTCGGCAAGCTGCTCTTTTAGTTCTTCAATGTTGTGATCTTTGGCTTGCACGTACGACGAGAGATTATTTTCGAGAAGCTCAATGTTGTGCCGAAGTTCACTGATTATGGCCTCCTGCTTGACGACAATATCTGCCAGATTTTCGTCTACCAGTGAAGTGTCCCGCATGGCTGCGTAGATCAGAGGATGCAGCCAATCTTCGACTTCGAGCTTTCGACAGATTGAGAGAGCCTCCCGAGTAAAATTGAGATGTTCAGAAAGATCATACTCTGCGGCAATTACGGACAATGCCTCACTATCCACTTCACCGACAACTGAGAGTTCGAGACTCAATGCATTGGAGTACTTTTTGAGATCATTTATACGATCCCGTATCGCGAAACTCGGAATGGAAGCGAGCCTTTTTTCTGAAAATTGGGACAAAATCTCACGAGCCACATTCTCAAGAGTGCTTGCTGAACTTTCAAGTTCAGAGTGGTCGTTCCCTGGCCATGTTCCCAACATCGCTAGAACACGTTGGGCATAGAATTCGAGTTCAGCCAACCCGAAGGTCATTTCCGCCATAGCAAACAGATCAATTACTCTCCATATCGGCTTTGTCGACACCGACTCAAGTGTCATGTCTTTGAAAGCATCCCACAATATTTTCACCAGTTCCCCAAGATCAAAAACCCATTGAGTTAATACAGACCATTCCATTTTTTCCTTGTAGCTTCTCTCTGCAAAGAGCTTCACGTCTTCCAATCGAAAATGAGCCGTCAGAATGGCCCAGAGCGCATCTTGCTGAGATGTGGATAAACGATGATTTTGGAGACTGTCAATCAAGGCAGTCACTGTGACATCGACTTGGAGCGTGTGCATTAGGAGCCGAAGTTGGGGTTCATATTGCCCATGTAACAATTCGCTGGTCAATCTGCCCATAGACCTTGCCTCTTCCCGGTAAGCCCGCGACTCTGCCTCAGCTCGTTTGAGGTTTCTGATCATATTCGGATCATTTGGTTCTCGCTGAGTTCTGATTCGGCTACCCAATTCCGCTTCAAACTCTGCATTTTTCAGCAACAAATCTTGGTATCTTGTTTGTTCAGCTTCAAGCTCGTCTCGAAGTTTCAGAATACTTCCTTGTAGATCAGCCCGCTCCATACCATGGCTCTCAGCCAACTTCTTGTCCAACTCATGAATTTCCATTAGGTCCAGTACAGTGGCGTTCAATCCACGGACCCTGTCGTCCAACAGCTCGTTTTCTGTAGTGAGGCGGTCCACAAGTTCTCGGGCCAGAGCGGAGGCTGCCAACTCCTCGCGCATATTATCAATGGTCGCGAGTGCAGAAGAAAGCTTACTTTGCAAATTGCCGTATGTCGTTTTCAAGATCTCGAACTCCGCTGCTGTGTTTTCAAGACTAGCGATTTCTGTCTTGAGCTTCGACTGCTCCTGCTTTGAAAAGTTGCGCAAGGACTCGAGTGCCAACTCCAAGCTCTTGTTGTGTGCTAGCAAGACTTGGAAATCTTCCAGAGAGACAGACTCTGGCAGTTGCACACGAACAGCTTCTTCAAGCTCTTTACTTAATTGCAATTCCTCACTGAGCAACGCATTATCAGCCAACAATTCATCATATTTTTCCTGAAGTTCTGCAAGTTCCACTTGAAGCTTCTGATGTGATTCCTCCTGGTACGCGTTATCCACGACTTTACTCTCTAAGGAAGCTTCCAAATCTTCGATTCTGGACTGGCCTTCTTGCAATTGTGTAGCTAGTCGTTCAATCTCGGCTTGAGACCTCTGTATCTGAAATCGGGCATCCTTTAGTTTTGCCTGCAAAATCGTAACCACTTGCTTGACTGAATCGTCAGCTTTTGTATTGACGGCCGCGGGCCTCACAAAAACGCCGTATGGCCCGGTTTTTTGGCATTCAAAGTACCGTGTTCCACTCACAGATCCGTCGTTTTTGCCCACAGGCTGCTCGAGTTCGATGCCAATCCATTCTCCATCTGCAAATGCCGTATTCCCAATGAAACGAACCTGGCCTGGCTCTCCTTTCACCGTCACGTGGTCACCAATAGAGACCATAGAAGCGAAAGAATCAGAAGCGATTTCACCAGAGCGAAGTCGTCGCAATTGTCACTAAATGAACGAGATAGAATGTAAAGGTACTGCACATTTGGTGCGATAGGTAAACATTACTCCACCACAGAAACCTTCATGTCTAGCGGCAACGCCACGGGCCCCGGGCCCAAAAAATCTCATGGCGGGTTTAAAGTCGAGTTGCTCAATGAACAAAAGCAGGAAATTAGAGAGGCCTTCTCGCTCTTCGACATGAACAACGACGGTTTGCTTGATTACCATGAGTTGAAGGTGGCTCTACGTGCTCTTGGATTTGATCTTCTGAAACGAGAGGTTTTGGACTTGATACATGAATATGACAGCGATGGGCTGAATTTGATTTCTTACGAGAATTTCTTTCACGCAGGTATGTGACACTTGGAGGGAAATACGCGTCAATTACTAACTGCAGTTGGCGAAAAGATTGTCAATAGAGATCCTATTGAAGAGATCCGCCGGGCCTTCAAACTTTTCGATGACGACAATACCGGCAAGATCAGTTTTCGTAACTTGAAGCGCGTTGCTCGTGAATTGGGAGAGAACTTGTCTGACGAGGAGCTCCGGGCGATGATCGAAGAGTTTGATCTTGATGAAGATGGAGAGAGTATGTCTTTTTATTTGTATCTGTGTCGCCGCTGGGGACGCTGTCTTTGGAATCTAAACTAACCACAGTCAACGAACAGGAGTTTATCAACATATGCACGGAATAGTGCTGTATCATAAGACGGAAAAACAATCATGGGATCACACATAAGAGTCTTTTGTAGGCCAATATAATTCAAATTTGAAACTTTCGCTGTAATCTTCCATCGTTGGTGCTGGGCTGCCCAACTACCGCTCACGTGACTCGCGAAGTTTTTCATTCTCCTCCACCTTACCTCACCTATTCATGTGGAACACAGCCAAGAAACGGTTCCAAAGAGATTTGGATAAGTATCCGAAGGCTCTCCGTGATGCGTTGTACAAGCAGAAGTCAAAATATAATTTGCCCACTTTCCCGCTAGGCGAGTACGTGCCGAAAGATGAAGTCATATCGGGCTTGGAGAAGGTCAAGATCGCTTCGGGCGACTTCGTCTACGTAACCGAAGGCGAACACAAAGGCAAAATCTCCAACGTCATTGACTACATGCCACAGTCGGACTCCTTCATTTTGAGCGACGTCACTGGAAAGAGACTCATTCCCAAAAACCTCTGGACCGAAAATCAGACTACGCATCTCATGGACTACCCTGAGCCAGTTCCCAGAAAAATTGTGAAACTTGCTGCGAAAGATAGAGACGAGAAGGGCAATGTTTCGTTTGTTGTGGCCGACGATGTTGTTCTCAAGAGCAAATACTATGACCCGAGGTACAGAAGATGGATTCCTCGGCGTTTCGTGAAACACCATGAGCTGATTGAGGTGCCATGGCCAAAACCACCATTGGAACCCACAGACGACTACTTGTCCACGACAGCCGATGCGGTTTTTCTCAAGACCTACGAAACGCAGTCCATTGCCCATTCTCCTGTTCCAAAGTCAGTGATAGCCGAGTTGAGAAATCCATACTCCAACCACAAGAAAAAGACACTCACAGAGTTTCAGGCCCGCCGTCTCAATGCTCCACAAATGCCATTGTCCACTGAGCAGAAGATCTATTTGGCGAAGAAGGCTGTTACACCTGAAAAGAAGTTACAGCCCCTCTCACATGAGATCAAGGACTTCATTGGCGAAAAGATGGCGGCACACATAAACAAGATCTCGAACCCCGCACTTTTGACGCACTTGGAGGCGTTATCGAAGTCAACAATCCCCGACTTCAAGAAGACAATGGAGAAGTTGGAGGAACAAGAGAAGGCGCAGTAGCATGTACATAAGGAATATAGGTAGAAAGAAGAGAAGTGGAGCGAGTATCGTCTCACGGTTTGAAAATCCGGGTGCACAGAAACGAGGGCCTCTTTGTATAACGAGTGGAAACCCTGCGAGTTTCGCTTCGTGTACTCTTAGTCGATCATCGCATTCTAGGTATACTACTACACTCTCCGCATCATTCGTCGTTGTATTCAGACGTGCTACAACTTCTCGTAGTCTAACTTACCCTCCAACTTCTTGACGTCAGCCACCTTGCGGACTGCCTTCATCAAGTCATTCTGCACGATGTAGTCACGCTCATCACGAATCGCGAAGAATCCGGCCTCAGTGATCACATTCCGGATATCAGCTCCATTGAAGCCGTCACTCATCCTAACGGCCGCTTCGAAATCAAATTCGCCCTGCTTGGCGACCTTAGCGGTGTGAATCTTGAAAACCTCCAACCGGCCAGCCTCATTGGGCAAACCAATCTCAATTTTCCTGTCCAACCGGCCAGCTCTCAACAACGCGGGGTCAAGCGTGTCGGGTCTGTTGGTAGCCATGATAACCTTGGTCTGACCCAAAGTGTCGAAGCCATCCATCTGATTCAACAATTCCATCAAAGTTCTCTGGATTTCTCTGTCTGCAGATGTACCCTCGCTGAACCGTCGTCCACCAATGGCATCTATCTCATCCATGAAGATAATACAGGGTTCGTGCTCCCTGGCGTATGAGAACATTTCTCTGATTAAACGAGCGGATTCACCAATGTACTTGTCGACAATGGCAGAGGCAGGCGAAAAGATGAAGTTTGCGCCGATTGTGGCAGCAACTGCTTTTGCCAAGAGCGTCTTTCCTGTTCCTGGCGGACCATACAACAACACACCTTTGGGAGGCTTAATGCCCACCCTAGTGAATAGTTCAGGGTTTTTCAAAGGCAACTCAATCACCTCTCTCAACTCTCTGATCTGTTCGGTCAAACCACCAATTCCCGTGAAGGAGATCTCACCCGGCTCAAAAGTCGTCATGTTGTACACCAATGGGTCCACTTCACGTGGTAGTATTCTCATGATCGTCAACGTGGTCATATCCAACGACACCCTCACGCCGTTCGTCAAGAGATCTTTGCGAATCGTGTTGCGGCAGCCCACAATATACCGAGGCCCGCTCAGCGCCTTCACTATATAAGTATCATTGGTCAACTGCTTCAACACTTCGCCGACAATCTGGCCCACCGATTGCAAGGCCTTGATATCAGACTCGGTCTTTTCATATGTCTTCTCAAGATCTCGCATGCTGAATCTCAATTCCTTTAATCGAGCGTCCCATTGACGGTGCTCTACCAACTTCTCTTTGAACTTGGTGAGGGCCTTCTTTCTCTCATCATCCACTGGTTCCGCTGGAGGAGGAGCAGCTTCCGCGGAAGTATTATCATTGTCATTGTTTTCATTTGACTCACCTCCCAAAGCACTCAAAAGGGGGTCGTTTTCGGCGCTCATGTTAAGTTTGGTGATTGCCACTGTGAGTTGGTGAGGTTCGCGATATATGCCCGCTCCCTCAGAGACCGGCGCATGTGCAGGACAGAAAACCCATCTCGAAAAGGCTCTCTCTAGGTTTCAGTTCTTGAATTTCTCCAGATGGAGTTCCATGCTATAATTTTGTGTGGCCCGGGTCGTCAGCTCGTTCCCTTGTCTAAGGAAAGAGCCACAGGAGTGCCCAAGGCGCTTCTTCCGGTGGCCAACAAGCCGATGGTGAATCATGTTCTTGATTGGTGTGAACGGGCTTTTTTCTCCAAGGTTACGATAGTCTGCACTGAAGATTCAGAGAAGGAAATTCTGGCCACCATTGAAGACTATAAACAGTCCAAGTTGATCGACAGCGTTCAGAGTGACAGTGTGGAGGCTGCACAATATATACAGAGCATTGACGTCAAGTCCCACGCGGGAACTACCAGTGGATCGGTTCTTCCGGAGATTTTGAAGTCTACTCCGTTTGACCAGGTCGTGATCATGCCATGTGACTTTCTCACCGACTTGCCTCCTCAGGTGTTGATCGAGGCATACAGAAACAGGGCCGACCTGGACGCGGGAATGCTTGTATCCTACAAGAACACGCTTGATATCGAGGACAAGAAGGCTAAGGTCTTTCCCAAATCGTATACCGTGTATGCCGAGAATTCTGTGGGCGAAAAGCGCTTCTTGGACTACTACACTACCGAGGACGTCAACTTCCACAAGGCATTCAAACTCCGCACCAAGATGTTGTGGAAACATCCTAAAGCCGTGGTGACCACGTCACTTCTCAACGCCTCGATATTTTTGATGGAGGTCGCCAGCATCCGCAACCTAATCGAGAACAACGAGTCGAAGTTCTCTGACTCTTATTTTTCCTCCCGCTCGCTCATCAAAGCAGTACGTGACATGGCTCGCCGATCTTGGCAGAGCTCAAACAATAGCGCCTCAATTGGACTAATGGTTGTTCCCGAGCAGGCGTCGTTCTTGCGACTGAACAACATTCCTGTATTGATGGAAGCCACACGGTACATATTGAAGGCACATGTGCAAGAAAACCTAGCAAAATCTCAGGCACCCAAAGAAAAAACGGCCGCAAATGTGGGTGCAGATTCGCTTGTCAGCAGCAGCACCACATTGGGCGAAAGAACGAACGTGAAACGGTCAGCGGTAGGACCCAACTGTGTGATCGGGAAACGTGTGAAATTGACGGGGTCCATTGTCATGCTGAATGTCACCATCGAAGATGAGGCGCAGTTGGAGAATGTGGTGATTGGATCGGGAGCCATCATTGGAGCCAAGTCCAAACTCATCAACTCCACAGTGGAGGCAACCCACAGTGTGCCCAAGGGCCTGACAGCCAAGAATGACATTCTTTCTTGTTTGACATTGGAAGGTTTGGTGGATGACGCCATTGAGAGTTCCAGCGAAGAGGACACTTCGTCGGAAGAGAGCTACGATGAGTACGTCGACGAGTATGGTGACAACGACGACGGGTTGTTCGGATACTGATGATAGAATATGTAATGCAGGAGGGTGGAGACAAGAATCTGGCTCTGTCAATGAAATATGGGTACGCTGTAGACCCCAAAGGGAAGTTGTGGTGGGCGACTATGCACTGGTCAATGGGGACTCATTCTTCGCCTCTTGGGCTCTGGGTGCCCGACGCGACGGCGCCTAGAGTCAGACTCACTGCCACTGTCGTCAGAAGATGCAGTTTCGACACGTTTTGTCATTTGCTTTCTTCTGTCCTTCATCTTGCGCAGGTTGACAGAAAGCGGGGCGAAGCTGGGCCGAAACCGTAGAGTCGAGGCTAGATCACCGGGAACTGCAAATTCGTAGTCGACAGGAATCGAGAGAATCTGGCTCTCTGCACTTTCGTCGCTCTCCAGGTCGTCTCTCTCTGGGGTCTTTTCCGGACTCTTGTCGGATTTAGTCTCGGCGTCCACTTTCGGTTCTCGCTCAGCCTCTCGGTCGACTTTCTCTTTCATATTATAGTGGTTAGTGAGTTCAGCCCGTTTGCTCAAAGCCCAATCCTCGATGTCTTCGCCGTTGGCAATGACATGTAACAAATCATCCAAACAGTCTAGGTAGCCCTTGTGCATCGACAACACCGAAGAGTGGCTCCCTAGGCGGTAGAGACTCGCCACCGCTTTTGCAGCACCCGCAAATTCCTTCTTTACCACAGACCTATTTTCCTCGGCCAGCAGGCACGAATTGTAGAGCAGGGCAATCAGTTTGGCGGCATTTTTAAACTCGTCAGTGAGATCTTTATTGAGATCAGAAACGGACACATGTTCTAGCAGCTTCGTCGGTGGTAAGCCGCTTGTAAGGCTCGACAAATCCATCGTAGCAGTACAAGCAATCAAACGAAGTGACTTGAATTCCTGAGACACAGATGATAGCGATGCGAGTGCGGCTCGGGGTTTTCTGAGGGTCACGTGCGCGTTCGCTGATACCGACCTGCCACGACGCTTCTGGAACATTGCAAATGGTCAAGTCCACCCTAATCTATCGGTACGATGGTATGTATTTTTTTTTTATTTTCTGAAACTAGCGTTGCTGAATCCTAACACCAGCATTGCCACTCTGCGGATCCGTAGACGACTCCAGTGATCCCGACCTCAACGAGCAGAAGAAGAAATGCAAGATCATCATCAGCAGAATCACTCCCAACTCCGAGCCGCAAGCCACGATCGAATCGGGGAACTATAATATCCATTACATTGTCCAGAACAACATTATTTACTTGACCATTTGCGAAAAGTCGTATCCCCGCAACCTTGCCTTTTCGTACTTGTCGGAGGTCAAGACAGAATTCGAGCATTCGTACGGCCAGCAGGCATTGAGCAGCCAGGCGCGCCCCTTTGGATTTAGCTCATTTGATAACTTTCTTAGCAAGACCAAAAAAATCTACCAGGACCAGCGAGCCCAATCCAATCTCGACCGCTTGAACAACGACTTGGCAGATGTCAAGAAAGTGATGACGAAAAACATCGAGGACTTGCTCTACCGTGGAGACTCCTTAGACCGCATGAGTGACTTGTCGCTGAGTTTGCGGAATGACTCCATCAAGTACCGCAAGAAAGCTCAGCGCATCAACTTTGACGCCATGATTCGCCAGTACGTGCCCATTATCGGTGTGGGGTTGTTCGTTGTGTTTTTCGTGTGGTACAAATTTCTTAGCTAGAACCCTTAATATATGTGAAGCTGCTTGTCAATGTTCTTGCAGACTACAACCCTGCCTCCATTTTTTCTGCGTGGCACTTCCTCTCACTACTTCTCTATTTGGTGCGACCTACTTACTCTCCATGAACTCTGGGGAATCGCTCGCGCTTCCACCAAAACTCAGCCACCGAAGCTCGGCACAGAGTCTTCTACCGCCATCCAGATCATCATCAAGACCACCTCCACTTCTGGCTGGTGCTACTACCGCGGTTACTCTTCAGAATGTGGAACAAGGTGACGGTTCCGGAGAGCTGTACGAGCCCAGTATAGTGCAGTCTGTCAGCAGCCCAAAATATTCTCTTCCAAGTTCTCTTGATGATAATGTGGAAATAACCTCGTTGGCCCGCTTACTTCCGGATATCATGGTCACCGATCGTCTCAAGGCTGTTGATGCTCTCGACTTCAATGTGCTAACCGAGAGCGCCGAGGCTTTTGACGAGGAATTTTTCGATGAGCGTGTGGCCCCATATAAGGGAGATGATACCGACAAGTTTCGCCAAAAACTCAAAAACGTCTTCATTCTCAGCTCCGCAGGGAAACCTATATACTCGCTCAATGGATCTGAGAATGTAGTGCTCGGGCACATGGGACTCATTACCACCATTGTGGCGACATTTCAGGAAACAGTCGGTGCAGAGGTCCAACGAATTTCTTCGGGAGATTCTCTACTTGCAGTTTTGAACAGACCACCGCTAATTTTGGCCGCCCGAACAAAGGTCCGTCATGAACTACTAAACTGCGAAAGAGAGGAATCGGTGCAGTTGGAGACTCAGCTTACTATGCTTTATGAATGCTTAGTGGGCATGCTTTCGCGGAACACGATTCTCAAAAACTTCGAGAACAGAATGAACTTCGATCTCCGACGAATGCTTACGCCCAATGACTTCAAGGTGTTGGACTCGGTGTGCATGAACGTGACTTATGGTTTGAGTCACGAATACGACGATATTTATCTGATTCGCAACTCCTTATTCATTTCTCATCTTCTTGGGAACGCACGGCAGGGAGTCCGCATGACCCACCACCTTCGCATGAAACTCAACCTGATCTTGTTGTCTGCTAAGCAGATCAAAAATCCTGCTACAACGTCCGAGCAGAGGTGGTTGGCACGTGCAGAGGAGGGTGAACTTATTGCTAGCGACTTGCTCTTTGGGTTTCTATGCATCGGCGACAAGATAATCTCTCATTTGCGGCCCCTCAACCATTCACTCCTGGATAATGATGTCCGCACCTTGCTCACCATTATTCACGCGGCACTGTCCAACAATGAAGAGAATACATTTGAGTGGATGCCCGTGTGTCTTCCAAATTTCAACGACCTGGGGTTTCTTCACGCATTTGCACAAGACATCGTCGTAGGCAAGAGCAGCATCTGCCTAGTTCTACTCAGTGCCAACAAGAACAGCTTCAGCAAAATGATGCAAGTCTCAGAATATATACGGTCGCGGATCTTTCTGGACCCTAAATTGGTCAGAAACCTTGCAAGCGAGCTTGAACTGTGCTCAAGTATGCAGCCCATTCTCCGAGGTCTCCGGGTGCCATATCTAAAGCATTTTGTATGCCACAACAAAAAGTACAACGAGTTCGTCATGGATGACCTTGATCTGAGTACTCAGCTTAGTGTTGATGGAGTCAGCAAGATCCGGGCTCTGCTCCACCTCTCGTACTTCTACACTTCGCTCAAGCAAGCGCAGGCATCGGACGTTCGTGGAAGTGATGGTATCGTCAGAAGATTGACGTACACTAGATGGCAAACTCGGTCTGGGTGGGTGACGGGTTTTCTCATTGCAGACGAGAAATACGACATTCTATGCCTTGCTGGTGGGACTGCGCCGGCGCAGGAACTCATCAACCAGGGGATGCACATTCGGGGATGGTGTGATCGCTACAGACGCCGACTTTTTATAGGCGACGGCGTCACATTCTGACGCCGCCAATTGATGTGCTATATACGTAGGTGTGGGCCACTGGAAATGCGTCTTTTCAGATATATAACTCTAAAAAGATACCAGTTCCTGTGACATGCTGCATGCTAATGAATCCGTTACTAGATCCGTACTCCGTTGCACTGATTGATGCTTCGTCATGCTCGTTCTTTTTTTTTTGCTTCTTTCTTCCCCCAACCTCGGAATTATTTCATAATGGCGACTTCGGCAGCCTTGAATACCTCAGTGAGGCTTTCAACGTACTTTTTGTGCGTAGCCTCGTACTCTGTCCACACCAAGGCCTCTGAAGGGGTCATTTTCTTTTTCTTGGCCACCTTCAGCTTGACGTCCGCACGCACAGCAGCCAAAGTATTGGCATGTCTGCCAGATCCCGGCCCGTTTCGGTATTTTTCGTAGACAGCCTTCAAATGCTTCACATTCTCTGCCTTAGACTCGGTGGTCACCGGAGGTAAAGGAACCTTCAACTGCTGACGGTTAGATGGATCGGCAATGGGATTCATATTTAACTCCGAGCCCAAAATAGCATTAATCACATGCTTGGTGTTGGCTGGGTCGAACACCGTGATCACGAGATTACGGCCCTTGATGGAGGTTTGGGCCAAAGTGTTGAATGGAGCGTCTCCGTCGGCAATTTGCACAGGCAAGGCGTCGAAAATGTGAGGATTTGTCTTTCCAAGCTTTGCTTCATTGGCGTGGCGGGCGAAGTCTTCGACGACTTTCTGTAGTCTGGCACTTTCGGCTTTGAAGTCAAGTTCTGGAGTTCCAACCGCTGGTTCGGCTACGGGCTCCTTCGCCTTGGAATTTCTCTTGAGAGACAACGGCGATGAGGAGAAAAACCTGAATCCGCGTGGGTTCCGTAAAGTTATGGCGCGACCTGTTTGTCTGGGAAGTAGAGCTCTGAACATGGTGAGTGGTGTGAATGCGATGAAGCCTGTGTGCACACTTGAACACAGTAGCGATTGTTGAAAATCCGGGAATCTTCTTGACGAAATTCGAGACGAAAAGTTACGATTTTCGACTTCTCACTGTGCGGATGTCGCTCAAAGTGTGAGAGTTCCAGCATCTCGGCTTGTATTGTTCCAAGAACCGCCTTGCGGCTAGAACCGTCGGTAAGTTTCGTCTTCCATGGTAAAGTTGCATTGCATAACACAAGTCTCGCATTTCACAGGAAGAGATCGTCAGAAGTATCAGTTTCTGCCAATTTGAGCCCAATTTGAGCTGGTGGCCGCGAGGAAGCAGTGCAGGTTATTCTCGCTGTTGCTCTTGCCTTGTAACGGTGTAATTCGGACCCTGCAATTTGATCTCGCACTCTGTTCTCAGATTCTGCTCCAACAATTATAGACACACTCCCATTTTATCTGGTCGTCCGCCCTTCAATTAGTCGACTCCCCCTCCACCTCCAGCAAGAACCCCAGTAAGAACTCGAGCAGCTGAGTTGCCTCCTTGCCGGGTTCGCCGCCTTCATGCACCATATTCTCCAAGTTTCTTCGAAGCAGCACCGCAAACACATCGCGGACGATTTTTCTTCTGGTGGCCTCATCATCGGTAGCAACCGAATCCACGTCACTGACACCAGCAGGAAGTTCCTGCGAGAAAAGTCGAAGGGACACGAAAGCCTGAGAGCTGATAGGGATAAGATGAGCAGCCGTGTGTGGATGCGGCGTCTGAACGTCGGCTCCTGGGGCCAGATTCAGCAGACGATCGCCATACACAGCGTATTCCAAAATTTTGCGGAGCACAGCCACGTGACGGGCCCGGGCCCGTGGCAGACCGCCTGTAGTTGGAGCCGTCACCACAGAGACGGCCGACTTGCCTTCTTCCATCTTCCACGCCATGAGCGTGAAAAACGCCCGCAAGGTCTTGACGAAATGGCCCTGCACAAGCAGAAGAGGCGCATGGTCAGCCAAAACTTGCAACGCCGCCGTAGAAGATGCCCGGACGTCTGGCTGAATGTGCAGCATTGCCAGGTGCACGAACAAGACAAGAAGTGTCATGTGAACGTCAAGCAAGCCGGAACGAACCTCGGCACAGGCAACAAGAAGTGCCACAAATGCAGCACGCACGGATGGGTCCGGGTCTGTGACGAGCGACACCGTGCTGGTGAGAATTTGCTTGTAGGTCGAGGACGAAGCCTTGGGAAGATTAGCCGCGAGGTGAGTGAGCACTTCCTTGCGGGTGGCGGCCGAATGGTGGCGGCACAAGGCAAGCTGGCGTGCTAGGTCAGCATCGGCAGACGCCGGACGGGTAAGCTGGGATGCTACCTTGATTGTTCGAGCCGAGAACGAGGTGTCGGTGTGGTTGGCGGCACGGACCGCGGACTTGCCGACCTTGAGTTTCGGCTTTTGGAAGTCTTTCTTTTTCTCTGACTTTTTCTTTTTGGATCCCATTTCAAGTTGGCAATACTGACTCCGGCGAGATGCACTAACCTGGCAGAAGTGCTAGTATGTGGAGATGGATGCGATGCGCGGCTACGTGCAGGCGGTGTTGACGATCTGAACGATGCACTTTGATGAACTCGGAGCGTCGCTTGGGTCGCTTCGGCTCGGCGAAAACGTGCAAGATTCTGATTCTGATTCGGAAATGGACATAGACGTTGCCGAGCCCGTGGCGCCGCCAGAATCGGCACTTTCGCCCGATGACGATTCGTCACTATTGGCAATCTTGAAGCCAACACAGCTTGGGGCGCGGTTTGCGCTCGGCCAGAAACTCTTGACGACGGGAAACGGCGAAGACTACGCTGAGAAAACAGAGGCTGCCCAGATTTACGATGAAGCGCCAGCTGAGCCAACATTCACGCCAATCTCATCGCTGGTGGCTCGCCTCGACCGCCACCACCCAAACACCGAAGAACCCATGGAGGTCAGCACCTCGGAGTTCACAGTGCAAAACGCCGTCTCCCAGACGCTACGGCAGCGCTGGGAAGTCGAACCGCCCGCGGTGGCGCCGTTCCAGCCGCTCGCAGGGTTCCAAGGTCCATTCCAGATCGTGCACCACCACCACTACTACGGCAATTCGCCCGACCACCAGCCAGGCGGCTACAATACACGCAACGCCACCAGTTCGAGGGTTGGAGCCCTCGAGACTGCTGGCGGCAGACCGCGTGCAAACAACTCCAACGACCGTCGTTTGTCTCAGAGCTTGCTCCACCAGCCACAAGGGCAGCATTTGCACGAGACGGCCGAACTTCCCCAGCCGTGGGACCCGCGCGCGCACCCACAAGACCGCAGCCCCTATCTCCTTCTGTCATACCTTCAAATTCTTTTCAATTCTTCTCTCGCGATCTACGCATTTTATCTCCTAGTGGAGATGGTGCGCACGGTGCGGCAGGATATCTCCGAGCGGGTTGAGGTGCACACTCAGCAACTCGCATCCGAGCAGGCCGAGTGCCGGCGTCAGTGGATAGTGAATGGGTGCGAAAATCCAGTTCCCGCCCTTGAGGCGCGGTGTGCCGAGTGGCGCCAATGTATGGAGTTGGACCCCCGGAAAGCCGGCCGCCATGCCATGGCAAGCGCCGAAATGGTGGCCAGCATTGCGAATCTGTTCATCGAGCCTCTCGGAGCAAAGACGTTTCTTTTTGTGGCCGTGGTGGGAGGCGTGTTCTACGCCAGCAACTTTGCCTTTGGCTATGTCCGCGCTAAGTCCTACTATGGCCGGTGACACCGAGCATGGTGCCACGGCTAGTCTTAAGTCCGGACGCGATGTCCGGAATAAGCAGGGCTCGCAATGCGTACCCGATGATCTGTGAGGTGCGGCGATGCTGCGCGCAATAAATATGCCATGATTTTCGGCCACCTCCCACTAGCAGGAAAAATTTCCTAGTTGACGAATATAGAAATACTCCATCATGGGCATTTTAGGAACAAGTTCCCAAGAGGAACAACAATTGCGGTCGGCGGCGCTTGCCCAGGCAAACCCCCTGGCTTCTCAGTCAAGACAATCGTTTGCTGAAACGACATCCTCGGCTTACGAAACGGCATCCGAGAACGAGCACGGCGATTTCCACAGCGCCAACCTCGCCGATGCTTCCTCCACTGACTCATTACCTCCCCACCAAGTTTCATCCGATGCTGACAGCACCACCACAATCCAACAACCTGAGCACCAAGTTCCTCAGCAACTTGTCAAAATGGATACATCTGGGGACGACTCCGGCGACGAAGCTATTCGCGACGTTGACGCTTTTGACCCTTCGGGAATGACCGAAGACCAATTGAATCGTGTTGCCAGCACCCGCTCCTACCTGGGTAGTGTGGTGTCACGTGCGCTCTCTCGTACCACCAGCCGTGGCCAGCCCGTAGAGGTGTCAGATCTCGACTGGGACGGGCCTGATGACAAGGCCAACCCATTCAACTGGCCAACGTGGAAAAAATGGTTCATCACCATGACCGCGGCTTGTTCGTGTCTCTGTATTTCGTTGGGCTCATCGCTCTACGTAGAGGGCGTGCCCGAGCTTGAAATGAAGTGGGGCGTTTCGCAGACACTTGGATTGTCCGGGTTGACGTTCTACTTGATTGGTTTGGCGCTTGGCCCCGTTGTGGCGGCCCCACTTTCGGAGATGATTGGCCGTCGTCTCATCTACATCACCTTGTTCCCAACATCCATGCTTTTCTTCATGGGTGTGGGATTGGCGCAGAATATCCGCACTGTGCTTATTCTTCGATTCTTTGCCGGGCTTGCCGCGTCGCCCCCAATGTCCATTGCTGGTGGAACCATGTCGGACATGTGGGGAAACTCTCCCGCCGACATGTCCATTGCGATGGCGTTGTTCTGCTTGGCTCCATTCTTGGGTCCAGTGGCTGGTCCCATCATTGGTGGATTTGCTGCTGAGCACAAGAACTGGCGCTGGACCATGTGGGTGTCGTTGATGTTTTTCGGCGCTGTTTTGCCCTTCTTGCTTGTGTGCCCTGAGACATACAAGCCCGCTATTCTCAAGGCGAGGGCAAAGAAGAGAGGCATTCCATTGAAGACGCCAAAGATCAATGGTGCGTTCTTCATGATGTGCATCCGCCAGTTCTTGATTCGTCCATTGGAGATGTTGGTCGTTGAGCCCATTGTTGCTTTGACCTCCTTGTATGTCGCATTCGTGTTTGCCGTGTTGTTTGGATTCTTTGAGGCGTTCCCCATTATTTTCAGAGGCGTCTACCGCATGGACACTGGCGTTTCAGGTTTGCCATTTATTGCTGTGGGTGTCGGTTTGGTGTTTGGTGTTCTCTTGTACATCATTCTTGACAAAATCTACTTTTACCCCAAGCAGCCCGATGGATCCAGAGGAAAGAGAGATGCTGAGGGTAAGCCCGTCTGGGACCCTCCAGAGACCAAGTTGGTCATTGCCATTGCCGGCTCGGTGTTTTTACCAATTTCCTTGTTCTGGTTAGCTTGGACCTCAAAGGCTTCCATTCATTGGATTGCTCCAACGCTTGCCGGCGTGCCCTTTGGTTTCGGCTTGATCTGGATTTTCTTTGGTGTGATTTTCTACTATTCCTTGTCATACCCTCCAATTTTCCTTGCATCGGCGTTGGCGGCAAACAACTTGTTGCGTTATCTCGTGGCCTCGGTCTTCCCGTTGTTCATGGTGCAGATGTACGAAAAGCTCCATATTGACTGGGCTACCACCCTCCTAGCATTCATTGCCTTGGCCATGGTGCCCATCCCATTCATGTTCTACAAATTTGGTGCCAAGATTAGGGCCCACTCGAAGTACAGTTACACCGCTTACTTCAAGAAATTGGCTGCTGAGAAGGCAGCGGCGGCTGCAGCTCAGGAAAAGCAACATGCCGAGAACAACACGGCCGCAACTTCTGAGTCAAATGCCAGTCAAACTGCTGCTCAATCTGAAGTTGCAGAGAAGGTCTAACGCACACAAAGAGCTCATTCCAACTAATTTATGCATCATCATCACACTCCACAAGTTCTATAATTAATACATTTTATCATTGCAATTTTCCAGAAAAGGTGCTATGGGCCCATCATAATTGATCGTATATAGAATGTGCAATCGTATTTATTTATGCTTCCCGAGCTCTCCGAAGGAGTCGGTTAAGATGCTGCGGAGTTTATATAGGTTGAGGACTCTGAGTTTCTCGTTCTTTAAGTGAGCATTGTCACTTGCCTGGCCACAAGGGATCTGAGCAGCCGGAGCATCGAACTCCCTCTCCAAAAATCTAATAGATGGGATAGAACCTCCCTCCCTCACAAAAATAGGATCGGGAACGGACGGGCCCCAATTGAGTTTGATTTTATCGTAGAGGAGTTTGTAGACAGTGTTTCTGACGTCACCAAGCCATGGCTCGGCCTCATGGAAGATGCTGATCGCAAGCTTGTTACTCAGACCATATGACTCGAAAACTTTCTCCAAATGTCCAATGAGAGAGGCTTTCACCTTTCCAAGTTGCTGATTAGGCACAACTCGAATTGAAATAGAGGCATGCGCTGTTTGCGAAATCACGGTATTATTACGGGGACCAGAAACCTCAATGCGGTGAACAGTCAAGGAAGGGTTCCGCCATTTGCAAATGAGCGCATCGAAATCTTCATCAGAGGCGAAAAGCTCATGATTTCGAAGTTGCTTGTAGTATCGAAGCTCCTCGTCCTGCATGGGTAAAACGTCGTCATAGAAGCCTTCAATTTGGATTCGGTTTGTAATGGGATCCACAAGTGTTCCAAGCAATTGTACCAAATCCATTGTGGGTTCCTTCGAGACACCTCCATCAACACCCGAATGGCGATCGGGCTTTTCCGAGGAGATTGAAACGCTGGCGTTAATTACTCCTCTTAAACCGTAGTTGAGACATGGAATAGTATCATCCAACCAATATGAATTAGAGAACATGATCCAGTCTATATTCCCAATAAGACCCTTGTTTTGGGTGACTATATCTTGAAATCCAATGGAGCCGCATTCCTCCTCACCTTCAATCATGAAGACCACGTCCGTTGAAAGCTCACCCAATCTGTGGAGTTGAGCTACAGCATAAATCGCAGCTAAGGTTGGGCCCTTGTTGTCAGATACACCACGAGCATACAAATTACCGTTGTTTGCTGTCATTTTGAACGGATCCAGGTCCCAGAATTCTTTGCTCTGTGCAGCTTCAACGACATCGTAGTGGCCATACCAAAGTACCCTGGTCAATTCATGGGTGAATTTGTGACTTCTTTCGAACCTGGCGTACACAACAGGGTTGCAGTTCGGCACAGGCAAAAGTTTAGTTGAGGAAGCACCCAACATTATCATGAGGCTGGATAAATACTTGGCGCATTTTCGGGATTCCTCGAGATACAAGCCGGGATATTTGGAAATGGTCTTGTAAGTCAACAACTCCCTGAGAGATTCGAGCAAAAGATCGTTGCCCAAATCCGTCCCAGACAATGCAGTTTTGTGATCCACTTTTGTATTTTCATCTCCTGACATAGAGATGTTCCATAAGCAGAGAGAGCCTTGTCCACCAGACAAGAGATATGTCGAGCCGGCAAAGCGGAAAGTGTGAACTGCGAAAACAGGATTTGATTCCAAATTGTTGCCCTCTTGCTCGAAGAAGTAGTTGGTATCAAAATCTTTCGTGATAAGGTGTGAAGACGACGTTTCTGTATCGCTTTCCCTCAACGAGTCCGGCGTAAGAATGAATTTGCACAATCCACCAGCGTCTGTCGCCTTGTACATGAACCCGTCATATATACAAAGCGAAAGCACCTCATCTCCTCGTTGAGTAGGCGAGGGGAACCGGAAAGAGCGTGTGAGCTGGAAGGTTGTCAAATCCCAAGCATTGACGCTGGACTCACACAAGCCAACATAAACTGACAGATCTATGACAAAAATCGATAAGACAGACTCTTCATTCTCCAAAGTTGCGATTGTCTTCATGGTCATCTTACCGTCTTTCTCGGTGAGACCCCAGATCTTGATCATTCCTTCACCGCCGCAAGAGGCTAAAAAGATGTCGTATTCTCCCAGATGCAAGTCGCAGAATTCCGCAGCGTTTTTGTTGTTGAGCATTTCCATACAATAGACATAGCCGTTGTGAGCAAACCTCACGATATCTGCCAGATTCACCTCGATGAGAGTGTGACCAGTCTCCGCCGAATGAGAGGATGAACGAAGTAGCTTGTTCTCCGATTGAGTTACAGTGAGTGCTCCTCCTGGTCCAAATGAATCGAAAAACTTGTCAAAGCGGATGTGCGGTAGTTTCTCATAAGCACAGGAATCGTTAGAACGGGCATTAAGCGGAATCTTACTCCACAGAATAGAGGCGTTTTGAGCACCAATAAATAACGTCGATAACTTTCCTGACCAGGAGATGGAAAAAATGTCACCAATATCCACCAGCGAATACACAATGTGTGTGCATCTGATGCTGTATGTCGAAGCAGACTTGTCACTCAAGGGCGAGAGATCCCAGATCCTAACAAGCGAATCAGAGCCTGCACTGAATAGATAGTTTTCGTCATCGCTAAGACACAAGCAAAGTACCGAGGCTGCGTACTGATTGTGGCCACACTGTATCGTATGTACTAGACTGAAGTTCGTGACATCAAAGATCAAAATCTTAGCATCTTGAGTGCCGCAAATTACCAAGCCCTTGGTGGGAGTCAGAATTACACTCAAGATCGAGTGACTGTGGGACCATTTGTGCACTAATGGGAGAATATCCGTAGGCACAACTTGGTTGGATGAGGCTCCAGTTGCTGATTCTGGAGAATTGTTTTGAAGCAATCGAGTAGATGTGACAGAGCTAGTTGTGGAAATAGGTAGACGCGATCGATAGTTCAGAATGACCTCGCCTTCATGTATATTTCCAGTCGAATAGCCACCCATGGTTGTGGTAAACTGTGGATGCCGCTTTCACGCGAAGCGGTCACGTGCCGCCAACCAGGATGAGTCGCCGGAGGTACGGGTGTTTTCCCGCCGCTAGACGATGGAAAAAGAAATCTCAGATCTAATAGGTAAGAGTGCATCCGGCAGCACAGGGAACGTCAGGTGCACGCATTTTCCTTCTTCGAAACGCATTCCGCTTCATCGACCTTGTCAGCTGTGAGCGCAGAAGAGCACCGACACGAACGAATTCAGAAGAACTTAATGAATTGGCCTCCTTTGATTCTACTTCATTGTCGCCTACCGGAGAATTGGCGCCAGCAGCTGTTAAAAACTGCATATAGTGTTTATGTGCAGTACACCATACCCGCACTACGCACCATACGCTCCATCGGGTCCGAGCGAAGTTTGCATTCCAGTTTCAATGGAGCGCCGCAGACGCCTGCGGCGTATACAGTACTCAATTAATTCCCCACGTGGGCCGTTCCTAGACCGGAAAGACATCGCACGAGCCCATACCCTAAGAAAAAAGGAAAGGGTCCGCCAAGTTTCTGTCACACGACTTGTTACCGCTTCGAGACGCTGTCATGAAATTTGCACACCTGCTCAAATTCAACGCTGTGCCCGAGTGGCAGGACTTTTATTTAAATTATCCTGCTCTTAAGAAGGTAATTTATGCTCTCCAACAACAACAGCTCGAAAATCCTGCTCCAAACGATGGTTCTGTGAATGTCCACCGAACCACCATTTCGGAGTTGGTTGCCCAAGCCCGCAGAGCATTGACATCTGCCAAACAAAAAGAAGATGACTTCAACAAGGCGGCCGAGGCGGCTGAAGACGAGAAGTTTGGTGCTCTGAGAATAATCAGCAAATTTAGAGGAAGGCTGAAATCAGGCGCTGGCGACCACGAGGTCAACAAATCCAGCGAGGAAGAAACCTACTCAGTAGAGTTGTACGATTCCAGCCTCATGGAGTCGTTGAACATTGATGCAATCACTTCTCAGATTGGAGACGGCTCAGAGACTTTGCTGGTTTTCACCAAGAATCTTCTTACCGAGCTCTCGAAGATTGACCACTTCTTCAGATCTAAAGATGCCGAGCTCTCTACTCAGTACGATAACCTTGTCAAAGACCTTGAGGCTAACAAAATGATAAACATCCACCACCAGTCTCACACAGTGTCAACTTTGGAGCGCACAGTGACAAATGCATCGGTGTTTGATACCGTGAACCATCTCGACATCGACATGGAAAAGGGTGCGGCCGAGGAAGAGGAAGATGATGAAGATGAAGATGAAGATGACGACGATGACGACCAGCATTCCGGACCTCACAGTGCACTCTTGACCCACGCAGATTTCGACGTGCACCAGCAAAAGAAAATTACATTGAAGAGAAGATCTGTGCACCTCTTCATTGCCATGAGTGAGTTGAAGTCGTACATTGAGCTCAACAAGATTGGTTTTACCAAGATTTGCAAGAAGTTCGACAAAACCTGTGGCTATGCCGTGAAGGACGATTTCATCACGAACTTCTTGCCTGAAAACTCCCATATCTTCCTCTCTGAGACCTTGCGGAGATTGGACCGTCACATCGAGCATATTGTTGACGTTTATGCATTCCTTTCGGGCAAATCCCACTCTACTGATGTGGTTCGTGAAGAGCTCAAGTCACACCTCAGAGACCATATTGTGTGGGAGAGAAACACAGTGTGGAAAGACTTGCTCTCTTTGGAGAAAAAACAGTATAACTTGCACTTGGATGACGAGGCCGTGAGACACAATAAGATGGGCGATGAGGCTCATATGAAGCTGCTTATGCACATGCAGTGGAGCAAGCTTAAACTTCCATTTGGCCTTTCGTTCCGGGGTCGCACTACGGTGAAAGTTCCGAGCTTTTTGTTCACTTGGCAAGTTTTCAAAATCATCGTCATTTCCATTGTCTTCATCATCCTCATGACTGTGAAAACCATGAACGACAAACAAGAGGCAAGATGCCTAGCTGTGCTTGCTGTTTCCGCTATGTGCTGGGCTTCTGAGGCTATTCCTCTTTGGGTGACCTCGTTGATGGTTCCCTTACTCGTTGTGGCCTGCAAAGTTCTCAAAAATACGGCTGGCGATGGTCCTATGGACGCGGCGGATGCTTCTTCCTACATTTTGAAGCAGATGTGGTCATCCACTCTCATGATTCTTATGGGCGGCTTCACGTTAGCCGGCGCATTGTCAAAGTATAACATTGCCAAAGTTGTCTCTTCCTGGATGTTAGCCTTTGCTGGCACTAAGCCTAGAAACGTCCTCTTGGCAATCATGGCGGTTGCCTTGTTTCTTTCAATGTGGATCTCCAATGTTGCCGCTCCAGTTTTGGCATACTCTTTGATTCAGCCTGTGTTGAGAACACTTCCTACTAAGGCTCCGTTTGCCCAGGCGCTTGTTCTTGGTATTGCATTGGCATCTAACCTAGGAGGTATGGCCTCGCCAATTGCCTCTCCTCAGAACGTCATCGCTATCCAGTACATGAACCCCAATCCTGGATGGGGTAAGTGGTTTGCGGTGGCGCTTCCGGTGGCAATTGTTTCTCTTTTGGGAATCTGGATCGAATTGATTCTCACATTCAAGATCTCTCTGAGCAAAGTGAAAGCGTACAAGCCCATCCGTGAGAAATTCACCACCAAGCAATGGTACATTTCATTTGTGTGCTTGCTCACCATTCTCTTGTGGTGTGTGGAGAGCCAGATTGAAGAAACGTTTGGATCTGCTGGTATCATTGCCGTGTTTCCAATTGTGTTACTTTTCGGTACGGGAATATTGAAGGTCGACGACGTGAACAACTTTCCTTGGAGCATTGTGCTTCTTGCCATGGGAGGTCTTGCATTGGGTTCCGCAGTCACCAGCTCGGGTCTTTTGAGCACAGTTGCCGAGACATTGCAGAAGAAAGTGAAGGACTTCGACATTTTTGTCGTGTTGTTGATTTTTGGTGTCCTCATTTTGGTAGTGGCTACTTTTGTGTCTCATACTGTGGCAACAGTCATCATTGTGCCCTTGGTCAAGGAGATTGGCGAGTCTTTGGATCACCCACACCCCGTCATTCTCATCATGGGCACTGCTCTTCTTGCATCTGCGGCTATGGGCTTGCCTACTTCCGGGTTCCCAAATGTGACCGCCATTAGTATGACAGACGAGGTGGGTCATCGCTATCTTACTGTCAACACATTCATTACCCGTGGTGTACCTGCATCTGTTATTGCATATGTGGTCGTGGTGACTCTTGGCTACGGAATCATGAACGCCTTGAGCTTTTAGGCATAAGCATTGAATTTAGCATGGAAATAAAAAGTTTTGGTTTTGGTATAAAATTACATGGTATTACTTAATATGTAATTTACCGTCATAGCTCGTAAGTTTGAAATATATGTTTTCGTTTATGGTCCCCACAAATTGAGCTTGATAGTTTCGAACACACCTCTATTTTCCAAGCGTTCGAATATTCGGGCGATAATGGGTGAGTATGTTGGGTTGCCGAAACCGAACTGGACGCTCCGTGAAGCTGCTCCCGAAGTCTTGAACTCTTGGAAGTAGTCGTTGATTGGAATGCTGTCAAACACTCCGAAGTTGTATAACTTGTTCACAATAAAGAACGCCATTTTCTGAATCTTCACGTCTCTTACTGCAGCTTGAACAATAGGCGCTACTATTCCGCTATTGTTCACTGCAGTAAGAATCGATGAAAGAGAGCTTTCTGCCAAAGAGGACATTAGTCCTGCTTGAATCAAATTGTTGAAAAATGCCTGAAGCGACCCACTATATGCGCCAGTGGAATTGTCAGCTCTTTCTTGCAAACTGTAAAATTCCCTTTTCAGTAGCGGTTTCACAGAGGCCTCAACAGTGCCATTCGTTTCGGGGTTGGGATTCTTCGTCTTCGTGTTCTGAACAAGATCTGCGATGCGATTAACGGTGATCTTTCCGTTGTAACCAATGTCATAGACGATTCTGGGGATCCAAACATAACGAGTTAAAAGCGCTCCAACACTGTCTGCAAAGTAGTCTCTTTGCTGATCATCAAAGAACAATTCGTGAATGGTTGACAAAATGAGGCCCGATGCTTTGACCTGAGCAAAAATATCAGTGGTGTTGACCGTGACATTGAGACCCTTAATAGCAGAGTTTGACTTAATGGATAACAAAGCCTGAAAGAGCCAGTTGGACAAGGTGTTCATTTGCTCAGTGGAGTCGGCAATCTCGTGGAGAATGTCAATTACAATTCCAGAGTTATTAACGGCGAGAAGTATGCTTTCCAAATTGTCGGTGAGCATGTCTCTCTTTCCAAGATCATGATCGTCGATCGCAGCCAAAGACGGGTCGAACAGTTCTATAATGGAATCGTAGAGCCACTGGAAATTTGGGCTCATGGCATTCAGATTCTCAATAATCCGTAGATTCTCCACAGCATCAGAGCCAGGGATATCAGCTGAAATCACGGAAGCCATGCAAAGGCACCATAACTGGGGTATGAAAAACAAAAGTGTCGAGCCTCTCATTGCATTCCTTTTGGGTAGTGAGCGACTTGGGTATTGAACTGATGAGATACAGGCGAAACAGAAGTTTGAAGATGTGGTTCCACCAAAAATGCCAGAAGTTTTATTTTAAACCTCTGTTCAGCTACTAGAGGAATTTCCTAGTTGGGGATGTTTTCATCTGGGGTTAGTCCTGCATGCACCTAGAGCTTCCCTGACGCACTGCGTTCCATTTTCTTAACTAATTTGGAGATTTAAAGAGAGTGCGGACCTAGTCGAGACTGGAGACGCAGCTGTTATATTCCAAGGGTAGTAAACTTCATGACAGGACGATATTTGAAAATCTCGAGTGGCTTGAGCACAATGTTTTGGTCTTCCTCAATTAGCCGGCCAAGGCATTTTGAGCCGTCGACTGCCGAAACAGGTAGTCGACCTGCATGTAACTTCAATATCATTTCCGTTTCGGGAAGGTGATCAAAGCCTCTGACAGCTATTAACGAAAGAGGCAAGTTTGGAGTCTATGCCTCAGCGTAGAAGCAAAGGCAATTGCTCGGTTTCCTAATACGGCTGCTCCCCTTATATACCTCAACCACCTTCCACATTTCTTCTTCACCAGTAACAACTTCGACTTCATGAGACTTTCATTTCTCACTGGTGCTTTTGCCGCAACGTGTGCAGTGGCTGCACCTCTTGCCATTCCCGATGACTCTACCAAGTTTGAGATCAAAAGAGAATTCCATCAGCTCCTTGAAGCACGCTTCTTGCCTCAAGAACTCGACGACTTTCACAATCTCATTGCCAAGAGAGACACCGAACTGACCATCGCCTCTCTTCTAGACTTATTCAACAGCTCCGGTATTCTTTGGTCTTTGTTGGACCAAGTTGCCTACAGCCCCAGCAGAATTGAGTGGTTAGCCAACACAACTGCCAACCTCATTGGAGGGTTCAACGTCTCAGACTTGTCAGCTTTGACATCAAGTCCGCTTGTCGCGAACCTCAACCTTAACTATACGGGCATCTATGACACAGTCATGGACTCGGGTGTCGTTTCTAGCTTGTTGGATGGAGTGTTGTTGGACGATGACTATCGTCCCGTGCTTGTCAATTTGACCTCGAGAGTTATGGAAGGCAACAAAAACCTTTTCTTGTATCTCGTGCAAGACATCTTCAAAAAGAAAAACTCCAAGCGGGGCCTCGAAAAGAGAGCCACCAGCACGCTTGAGACCTTTGTGGGAAATATTATTTCCTCTGCCTTGGGCTCTGAGTTGGTTGGGAATATTGCTACCGATGTCGTGTTGGCATTGAACCAGTCCCAATTCCTCACTTACACCGTGAAGAGATTCATTGCCGACGAGGGCTACCAAAATATGACGGCCCAATTAGTGCTTGACATCATCAGAACCAACAAAGTCAAATTGAACGGTAACACCTTGAACATCACGAGCTTGGCTCAAAAGGCTCTTAGCAAACCCCAGGTTATTGTGGGTCTAGTGAGCAACTTGTTGTCGGGCCAGGTCAGCATTGCAGGCTTGGGCAAGTACAACGATGCGCTCACCGAGATTGTGCAAGATGTCGAAGACAAAGGTGTGTTTGCCGACTTGAACAAATACGTGTTTTCTGAAACCCACACAGTGTCCACTCCACTTCTCCCAACGGGCAACATCGTCGTTCCTAGAACAACCAGGACAGCATCTGCCACCACCACCGCCTTCAGAAACTCGACAACCACTGATGAGCTGCTGGCTCTGGGCAGCCAGCAGTCTGCCGACGAAGTGGCGCTGATTCTCTCTCAACTTGGGTACAGTGGCTCTACCACCTCCTCGAGAAGATCATCGTCGTCCTCCAGAAGAACTGTCTCGGCGTCCACCGCCGCTGACTCGTCGGAAACGGAAACCAACTTGGCCCAGATCTTGAACGAGCTCTCTTCATTCCAGGCAGCATCCTCTACTCCAACTGACACAGCTGCTGAAACAACCGCTCAGGAGACCGAAACCATTACGCTGGCCACCAGCCTGTCGTCGTCAGGTGGGGGAGGTATCCTTGATATTCTCGCCAGTTTGACCAACAACAGGGAGGTAGTTAACAGAGCGTCAAACTCCTCATCGTCTTCAACTTCAAGCGCCAACGGTGCTGTGGCTGGCTCCACCACCTACAACTCGAAGATCTTGGTATATGTCCAAGCCTTACTTGTTGGAGGTGTGCTTCTACTCTAAGGTGATGGCCAAAATTTTCTCCCATGATTCATACCGTTTAAGGACACTGTCCAAAGCATTTTATATCTTTCGCTAATAGGCTCGCAATACATGCCAAAGTAAGTCGTTGTAGAATTTTTTGGTATGCAAATGCTGTAGCTCGATAGGCGATATCGCGAGAAAGTGTAGACAGTGAGTTGGGAATTTAGAGCCTTGCGATGAAATTCATGTGAACCTAAATTCCTTTACCAAAGTTCACTACAGTTTCTGTTATGGATAATTGCACATCAATTTGCCCACAAGTTGCAGTGCTTTTTCAGGAAAGCCGGTGCTTGTCGAGTTCCTACCCTTAAATAATGGTAACCGTCCTGCACCCTGATCGCCTACTGTTGCAACTTCTAGTCCAAAAATTGTCACATATGGAAGCCTCAAGTGGCAGAAGACCTTCCAAGTCTTCTAATTCCGATCATCCAGAGAGCCCTGCCTCATATCGTGGCAATCCAGACAACGGCATCAGCGCTGATATTGGGCCACACGATTCTGATAAGCCATGGACACTGCTACTGGCCAGTCTCCCGAACATCGGCCAGGCAGAATTGGGCACCACACCTTTACATCGTAGCAATTCTGATTCTTCGCTAAGGAAGCCATTCAAGACACGGTCGAGGTCGGTTTTCTCGCCATCGTCGTGGTACAAGAGTCGAGGAGGCAATCGGCAGCAATCTCACACTCGCCAGGGCTACACCATCGAATACTCGGTATTCAGGCCGTTGAGATATTTGCCGACAATCAACAATTCTGTTGATTTGCAGAACCATTTCCTCGAGTTACGTCGTTTGGAGGGCTTTGATGGACATGATGCACTAACTCCTGAAAACTACGTATCTGTTGCAGAATTTGAGGCGTTGCTCTCAACAATTGTATACGATGTGGAGAATGTTCCCGAGTTGAAGCCTCAACGAATCAGCCAGGGGTCTTCGGGCAGTTACTTTATAATGGGGAATGATGGGGTCAGGATTCGAAAGCGAGGAATATTCAAGCCCAAGGACGAGGAACCATATGGTCCACTCTCTCCAAAGTGGACAAAGTGGCTCCACCGTACCTTTTTCCCCTGCTTTTTCGGACGCTCGTGCCTAATTCCAAACTTGGGGTACATATCAGAGGCCGCTGCCTGCGTTTTGGACAGGCAGCTCATGAGCTACATTGTGCCCCACACAGATGTGATTCACCTTCGTTCGCCGCAATTTTATCATTCTCCATGGGAAAGATTCAGCTATAAGAAGAGCACGCGCTACAAAATCGGTTCATTCCAGGTGTTCCTTAACAACTACGTCGAGGCTCACGAATTTCTACGCATGCATCCTATTCCGCAATCTTTGGATAGAATGCCACAGAGCCGTGTACAATATCTTACTGAGGACCACCCAGAACCGGTGTTTGAGTGGTCCACAGAGACGCTTCAGCAGTTTCAAGAGGAGCTTGAAAAGTTGGTTATCCTCGATTACATAATGCGCAATACCGACCGTGGCCTAGACAACTGGATGATAAGACTTGATTGGGTGAAGCGAGAGGAGCCAGGAGAGGAGCGTCTGATCTATCCCGTATTGCGAATCGGAGCCATTGATTCCGGACTCGCTTTCCCGTGGAAGCATCCTGATGAGTGGCGGTCTTTCCCGTTTGGTTGGCTATTTTTACCGTATTCTCTAATTGGCCAACCATTCTCGTTAAAAACGCGGCAGCATTATCTACCATTGCTAACGTCGAAGCTTTGGTGGGAACAGACTGTAACAAAGCTCCGCGTTGTGTTTGAGAAGGATGCTGATTTCAAGGAGCGAATGTGGAGAAAGCAGTTGGCAGTTTTGAAGGGTCAGGCCATTAATGTTGTGGAAGTTCTTAAGAATAGTCAGGCCGGTCCTCTCGAGCTCACCAGGAGAGAAAACCTTCTTGTGTGGGACGATCTTATGAGTGCTCCCGTTTCTGTTGACAATACTACCTTGCATAATGCGATTGAGACCAGCATTTTCGAAACCTCGAGACTGAAGTATGGAAAATCAGAGGACTTAGAGACTACACCTTTGCTTCGAGATCCAGATACTGAAACACGACAGCTGCGAAGCGTCGTGGATCTGGCAGCCGGAAGCTTTCCACGTCAGATGTCCGGATTTGAAGTCAACGAGACGTTCGATGAAGATGCGAGATCAAGAAATGAGAAGAGCGCCACCAAAAGCGTAATTATAGAGCGCATGGAGAGAGCTTCTGGTCGCCCCCCTGTATTCACATGGTGTTGATTAATCTATCTATATTCAATCTCAGGTGCGCACCAGGCACGCCGCCAATTGAATCAACACGAGAGTTTACGCTCGATTTCAGGTCTCAAATAGAATTATGAGGAGCACCAGGCAAACAAGCATTATTTAAGTGAGTGTGCTTTGAACTTTCCATTATCGGCATACCCGTAAAGATGTCTTGCCTGAACGATTCTCAACTCAAAAAACCTCATGGTGTCGCGATCATTCATTTTGCTCACCAAATTTGCATCCTGAAGAGAGATACCCTTGTGCTTGCACCACTGCCGCAAACCTTCCTCGTGGGTCAAAGTCAATACATCCGCCATAACGGTGAGAACTTGATTCACCGCACGGACGAGGTTGCTCAGATTCTCTTCATAGAATTTCTCTAATAGGAGCGCCGTGAAGAGATCCCCAACACCTGTAAAGTACGATTCTATGACCGGAATCAGAAACACCTTAACTGGAGCACCATGAGTGGATACCACGCACGATAACGATTTCTCATCAGAGATCCCTGTCAAAGGCAAAGAGCCCGATAGACTTGTCACAATAATGTTCTGTATTCCGAATTCATCATGAACAATGCGGAGAGCATCTTTTAATGATTCAGCACTGTCTATGCTGAAGCCGCATAGAAGCTCTAGTTCGAACTGGTTGGGCGTAAGGATATTAACAGAGGTATTCTTCAAAAGCCTCCTGTATGCCTCGACACAGTCACGGTCAACATAAAGATATCCCTGGTCGCCCATGACGGGGTCGCAGATGTACACCAAATCTGGGTTCTCGATCTTCAACTTTGAAACATTGGCAGAGATGACGTCAAGGAGCTCTGCCGACGGCACGTATCCCAGAATTATGGCCTCGTAGGAGCATTCAATGCTATGCAAGCCGCGAAACAAGTTCTCCATGTCTTGTACAGTGATGGCCAGACCTTGGACCGATCCATAGCCTGTGTGATTGGAGAAATTCACGGTGTTGATGTTATCAACGTCCCAACCCAAGTGTTGGAGGGGGAAGGTGGCTGCACGTCCGCCAACGTACCCGTGGACAACATGCGACTGCACTGAGAGGACTCTTTTCATTGTCTATGCCTGGCGATGACTGATGCGAAAGTTCACCAGTAGCGAGAGATAAGCACGTGACTTCACACACGTGACTAATAGCACGTTCGAGGCGACCATGATTCGCGGCTAATCCGTGTCGTAATATTCACGTGAGGCTTATCATGTGAGCCTCAGCCTTGCACATGACGATGCGCCTTGTCCATTGTTCCTGAGCAAATATTGGATGAGGAGCCTCCCGTCAACCACATTTCCACGGAACAATGTCATGCACTTAAGACTGTCTTGAAAAATTAGGATTGTTTCAATCCCACACACTTGATGTGCCTACCTTTATTGTAAGTAGATCGACTAGTGTCTCCTATGTGCGACTCCTTCCATGCGCCAGGTGCGTAAAAAAGCGAATATAACCGTAAAGTTTTAATACATGCCGGATCTGAGCATCCACACATGGTACATGCACTCGCAACTTCGAACCCCGCAGCAGCAGGTGATTCAACATGCCTAATCGGATCTGAAATAGGTGTATTCACATCCACATGCGTCTGCTGATCGTACTTACGGAAATCTTCAGTGCTGGAAAATTTTTTATTTCGGCTTCATTGTTTCGTCCTTCGCGTGTGGTCCCACACAATAGGCATAGACTTCAAGTGTGATAGCCTGCACATAGAAATCGCGAATAGAGTTCGCTCGTCCACTATAAATATCTCCCACCCGCCACCGCGATCTTTATATCTGCACACCCGATTCCCATTTGATCAACTTCGACTCCTGCCAGCAGCAATCAAAAGGATAATGGAATCCGCCGACACCGCCAACAAGATCCCGTTACCGCCTCGCAAGAGAGCTCGCACCGACGAGGAGAAGGAGCAGCGCCGTATGGAGCGGATCCTTCGAAACCGAAGAGCTGCCCATGCTTCGAGAGAAAAGAAGCGTAGACACGTGGAATATTTAGAAACCTACGTGTCGGCTTTAGAATCCGATCTCGAACTAATGCGTGCTAATTACGCCAAGGTGGCGAGTCTCGTTCCCTCTGGACAGGTGGCGGCACTCAACTTGGCTCAGCCTCTGGACTTGAGCCTCTTGAAAGCCAACGCTTCGTCGTGCACCTCTCAGTCGTCGATGTCGCTGAATTTGGGATCTTCTTTCCAGTCTGCGGTCGAGGAGGAAATTTCGTCCAACGAGGCGGTGCTCAGTCCTGCATCTGTGGATGTGAAGGCCGAGCCGGTCGACGAGGTTGCGGTAAGCCACATTCCTAACGACAATTTGTCTCAGGACCGTGTTTTCAGCTATTTGAGTCCACTTTCCATGGGCTCACCCTTAAACTTTCAGGGCGATTTGACCCTCCAACAGACTAGCGGGTCGTCGCTGGTACTGAGTGATCAGGAAGATTCTGCCTCTCCCACAACTATGCCAAACTCCCCAGAGAAATTCTCAACTTCGAAGACCGACTTCACTTTCGAATCACCTACCTCGGGCCTCCATTTTAAGGCGCAAATTCCAGCAGTGTTTTTGTATGCCTGTGTCTTGCATTTCGCGTCTACTCTTTTGTTCGTGCGCACCTATCAGTTCTCTGCTTGTTCACTTGCTCGACGAAGCAAAGCGACTTGGACTCTCCTACGATTAGCAGTTTGACAATTGCTTAAATTCGAAGGTGGGTTCAATGCTGCTTTAGTTATCTCGCGAGCGAATATTGGATTTACAGCATTGAAGTAACTGGTAGCACCATTCGCGCCGAATAAACTAGGTTTGTATGGACGATAGATGTCAAGAACACGGTCCGCAGCACCAAATGGACCCGAGGTACATGATCCGACTATGGGAGCTTTTTCTGACTTTGATGATGAGTTTGGCCTTATTGTCGGTCACCCAGAAGCTGCGCTCCCAGATTTTTCGTTGTCTATCTTGAGTCAAGAGCAGGAACCGAAAAACCAGGAGTTCGAGTTTTTGTGTTTTTAGACTGTCATAATGTGGGGTTGGTTTCTTGTATAATAAGGTTAAGGTTTGGTTAATACTCCAATGGAGTCAATGGAAAATTGAAAAAAAGAGACAAAAAAAGAGAATTCAAAAAAGAAAAAAAAGATAAAAAGGAAAAAAAAAAAAAGCTTAAACGCACCAAAAACAAGGCAACTGTTGAGCATCCTTTTTAAATTCTTTTTCAACATTGAGTACTCTATCGGTGAGATTACTTACAAGGCAAAATGGTTTTGGGCAGTATTTGGAAGAGGAAATGGCGCTCCCGTTGAATCGGTAGAAGCGACGAATTCCCCAAAGAGGCCATAAGATTTATAGTCCTGTTATGTATATTCCCAGATTTCTCTTCAATACTGTAGTTCGCCTCATTAGCTACCAATTGGTCATCGTTCTTCACAATTCAGAGCACGCTTTCGCTCTCTCTTCGTACAAGTGCTGGAGCTCTCTTCGAGCTTTTATTTTAGCATAAAACACTTGGCAGTCACCATTTGAACACTGATCTGCAAGATCTTTTCGGGCAAAATATCCGAAACTACGGATATTGCATTCCACGCATAAATCGTAGTAATTCTTGGCTATCGTCTCTCGTTCTTTGACAGTATATGTCAAATCGTTCACCAGCTCAACAGGTTCTTCCAGACATTCTTGACAGACGTAGCGCTCTTCTTCCAATTGCTTTGCACAACGGAGACAATGTTTGCTGCTCACAAACTCCGAGATTTTAAGAATATCTGTTTGCGCCAAAGAGGCGTGTTTAGTGGTTTTGGGCATCAATGCGTACCACTCACGAACCTTGACACCGATAAGATTGAGAACCCGTTCTAGCGGTGGAATTAGAACTCGAGTTATGTAATACTCAAAATCGAGCTCCATCGGGTTGGGTGAACTGAACGAAGCAATAAAGTCTTCAGGACTAACGCTTCGATCTCTTATTCGTTGATTTGTCACATCTCTGGTCACCAAATATGGTATTCTTTCACGATACTGGGGTTCGCTTCTTGGATCTTTTTGGAGCTTTTTCTTCGCAAGAACCGCACCTGGCGGAAGATAAATCTCGTTCTTGTAGGATCCATATCGGACCTCTTTGGCAAAGCAAAAATCTTTCACATTTACCTTATTGAACAATATCTTGTAGAACTGCTTTACCACATATTCTTTAATCATAGAAAGGTTCTTGGTTTCAAAAAGAATTCGGAGGCACTTACCAACCATCTTCAGTTGAGCGGGTATGCCATCTCGACGTACCGTTTCTATTCCCTTGGCTTCAAATTTACCTTTCACTTGCAGCTCGTATTCGAAGCAGTTACCCGCATATCGCTTTTTGGCAAGCAAAACACAAGGGTGGTAAACCTTCTCAAACTTCAATTTCACAGGGTCTGGCATAAACTGAGATACTTCTTCAGCCAATACTTTCCCGAATTTGAAAGCGTCCTCTTTCGACCGGCCAGGGAAGTATACAAATAACGAATCTGTGTCACCGTAGACAACCTTAGCTCCATATTCACTCGATTCGATCATCTCAATGGACTTGGTCATAATCTCGCGACCAGTGGCCACAATGGCATCTGCAATGTCTGTATTTGGCATTCTGCCACTAAAGCTTGCCGACGTATAGCCATACGTTACATTAGCAATTAACTTGAGAGCAAGCTGTTTCGAATGATATAGTGAGGCAAGCTGGTGGTCGTTCTTAAAGGCACCTGCGATAGCACGAACGTTGATGCGCATATTTAGGATTTCGGAAAGCATTCTGGAGAGCACCGATTTGCGGAATCTGGCCGATACAAACATGTAGCCATTAGGAGATATGTGTAGCCCATTGTTCTTCCAAAGTAGCTCGATGATGCCACGAGGAAGCTTCAAGTGAGTCATGGTACCTATTGGGTTTTTGTTCTGCTCAAAACCTTCAATCTTTCCAACAAGCGTGGAGTAACAATAGTTGTACGCTATCATGATGGACGGATATAAAGACTGAAAATCGAGAACCACAAGAGGTGATTTGTAGAAATTCGAGTCCGGCTCCAAAATAAGTGGTATCACTTCGAGAGCCCGCATGTTATGTACTTGAAGTTTTGAGGGTGATTCAAGAAGCATATTCTCTTCTTTGGCAATTCTGAGGAGAATGGACTCAACTTTGAATTGAGAACCTCGATAGAAATTGGAGTAAAAGTCCACTCCAATGAGTCGCAGCTGCTCAATATTGCGGATGATGAATTCTTGCATATCCATGATCTGCAAAACAAGTTCTATGCGGTGAACAAAGTATTGACAGAACATCAGTAGAGGCCCAATCTCGCCGCTCTGACACCAATTAGATAACACGAGGTTCGAAAACCTCGGAAGCGGACGATGAAGCAAATGAAAGCAAACGTTTTCAAGTGAATACGACGTAAGACTCAATTCCGAACGAAGTAGTCGCCAAACATTCAAGAGATGTCTCCCATTGATTTTGATGACAGAAGTGTGGGTGTAGCCCCACCGATCTCCAAACTTGCCGTTGCTCTTGTATAACGAGCGACTAAGCCTAGGTAAAAGGTTCATATCGTACGCAACTCTAAACCGTTCAACGAGGTAGCCCCAGCTCGAAGAGTTTATCTCATAGCCGCCCAAGATATCGGGATCAAACGTGTCTACCGCACTTACTAGATCAGCAACCATTGCTTTTTCGCTCTCGAAGCACCTTATGTCCGTTTCTGATAGCGCAGCGATATTTCTCAATTGTTTCTCTAGGAATTCTTGTTCTATCACTTCCTGATTTATGAGGAGGACCGTCTTCCTTCTCCCATCCCCGAACATGTTGTTGGCATCATCAAAATGATAGCATATAGCGGCAATCGAATTCACGCTTGGGTCTGGCAAGAGATCTCCTAGGGTGTTGGCATGAATCTCCATATGCATGTAGGAGAGATTTAAAAAGCCACTGGGATTGCGCTCAACGCGTCCAGACCGGAGGGAGTATTTATAATCAAAGGTGCGTGTTACATCAGGCTCAATCTGAGATCTGAACTTGGCCCGCTTGTATGTCATTTTTGAATGAGAAGTAAGCAACCAGTCAGTGACCTCTTTTCTAGAGGGCGCAGGCTGATGGTACTGCCACAACTGAGGACGCCCAACATATGGCCCTGATTTTTCCAACACTTCCTGGTGTTGCATGCTAGTGAAAACGCCAGAGAGTGCTGGTTGCTGAATCTTGGGCCCTCTATATGGCACAAGAATCTTCCGATTCGCGAAAACAAGAGGTTGCTTGTGCATATCTTCTTGTCTAAAATAGGCAGGATCATGGTAATCATGCTCGAGATGACCCTTCCTGGCCATTGTTTCCTTGAAGCGAGCCTTAGTGAGAACCACAGGAATTCGCCACTCCCAAATGTACATAGGATTTTTCAATAGCTGATGAGAAGTCGCACTAAGGCTTGAAGACTCTGCAAAGGACTCTGACGGAAGCTGACGGTACTTTTGGGTCATTGCAAAGAGGTGGGTGTCAAAAGACTGAGGAACGTGAACAACGGGAGTTTCTGTATCAGAAGGCGGAAGCAGCAAAGGAATGACGTCGTTGGCAGACGAAGGGATTTCATCGACTTGAAGGATTTCAAAAGGCTCGGGAACCTCCTTGCGATCGGTCCCAGCATCACTCTGCTCGGGTCGCAGGTTTTGATCTTTCTTCAAAGATGCAGAAGGGTCAAGGGTCTGATTACCAGACAAGGAATTGTTGCTTTCAAATTGAATCTGTGTAACAAATTCATCCTCAATACGGAAGAGTTCATCAAGCGATTTCCAGCGCACTAAATCATCTCGGAAATTCAACAACGGTACATCTGCATAAGCTGTCAATGGGAGGTAAAGATCAACCATTTCGAACGCAGTTGGAAGCAGTATTCCAAGATTTATAGGTTCTACAATTCTGGAGTAGTACTCGTTTGGATCGGTAATGCCTGTGGCTTGGTTGAGTTTCATGACATACGGCATAAGCGATTTCATGTGGTCAGTTGTCTCCCATGACTCGTACCCTCGCTCACCGATTTTGCTGAAAACTTGCGAATACGACTCATGTAGCAACTGTGAGGTTGAAGCATCTCCTCGTAGCTCGCACTGGTACTTAAGGTCATTCAATGTATGCTGCAATGACGTCAAGTAGATTTGATTTGAGACATTGCCAGAAAACTCCGCAAAGTTTTCGTGTTGGCGTCTCTCACGTAAGCGGCGCCGGTTAATAATGTCGCCCACAGAGATGTCGATCTCAAGGATGGACCTCCCGAGCCGAGGATATCGGGCTGGCAACAACACATTGGAGGCATTAATGTGCAGCAGTAGAAAGGCCTTGAGATTTCCCGTCCGCTGTCCGTTTGGGACTACCAATGGCGTACGAAACTTGCATTCCTCTACCTCCAACCACGAGCAGCCATATAGGTTAAAGTCGGCGAAGAACTGAGAAAGATACGTGATATGGGCCTCATAGACATGAGGAGCAGCATACTTTTTGCGCCCGGAAACACTGGCAAAATCGACTTTGTTCTCGCTGATAAGGCGCGTGAGTCTAGTCTTATATAATGGCAGAAGCAACGAGATCTTAAGCACAAGGGAGTAGCCCAAATGGTAGCCGTACATAGCACAGCCGCGGCATAATTTGACAGCGGCAACAAAGCGGCGCGAGTGTGATTTTTCTTGACCGTTGTTCTGAGCATCGTTTTCCTCTTCGGAGTCCTCCTCACTATCAGAGGCAATTGGCCCTCTTTTGAAGGATTCCGCGAGGGCAGCTTCAATCAAATCAGTCACTCTTCCCAAATACTCATCAGTAAGCTTCGATTCGTCAGTAACTAGACAGTCGACATACAAGTACGGGTAAAAATTGTGAACATGCACCACTGTATTGTAGGCTTCATCGCGTATCGAGCCGGGAACCCGGAGGGCTCCGTATACACGAATTACGGGAACTTTGGGGACATCAAGAAACTGATCTAAATGCAGTGGTGTCAGCTGGTAGGCATCATGGTCGCTGATCTGGATGAATAGTCCATTGCCCATTCAGTGCATAGACAGCGTGGGGGGAGGATGCAGGCAGGTTTCATGCGGTAAGCGGGGCAGACAGTGACGTGCGGAGAGAGAGCGTTTTGAGGAACCAAGAGGGGCAGGTCAAGTAGCAGGAATCCGGAATAAGTAACCAGATTAAAGAGATGCGATAATATAGGTACGAGATACGAGCGTGCTCCGGGAGATTCTAGTCCAAACGAGCCAAAGGTGAATCAGCCTTAGTCTTTACAGACTGCCCTATATCGCTCTCGCGAGAATGCTCAATTAGGAAATTGCAAACGGTTGGAAAATAAAAGTGTAACCACTAATGACGTAGCATGCAACTGATTTCGCTGTACTGCCGGGTGTGGGAGATATAAATAGCTGATGCGGTTACGCACGATGGTACCAAATCAAGCGACCGTTATGAACAAGCCACTGGCGTTATCTCCGCCGTTAGTCAGATCAGAATAATAGAAACAACTTCCACACTATGTTGAGATTAACAACTTTCGTACTTTACGACCCCTGATGCCGATCGATGACGTGCGAAGTAGGAATGTGGGTCAATCATTATGTAGCCTACCAGCGTTGCATTGCAGACTCATCGATGTACAGCACCACCACCCACCACCACCCCTCCACCACTCACCCCTTTACAAATTGCCGATAGAATGGTAAAGTGGATGTAGCTGTCAAACTAATTAAAAATAGCTTACTGCTTATGATTCAACACAACAGTACCGGCCGCGCACGGCTCGCAGTGTACCGGTGGTCCGCAAAAAAAAAAAAAAAGCCACTCAAATAAATCAGGCCAAATATGCGGGATGATGCCCCTAGTGCGCTTCATTTCTCGAGGAGTTTTTCTCTCGCGTCTCCTTAAACCCGCGGCCCGGCAATTTTGTGAACGGCCGATATTAGTCAGGTACATAATTTCTGAGAATCTGTCAAGTGAAATTCTCTATCCTCGTCAAGAGCGAAGCGGGCAGGTGGAAAAATAAACTATTGAACATCCGCCACCGCTATCAAATCCAGTGATTTGTGATTTCTCTGTCATTTTCACTTACCCTTACTTCACAGCAAGGCATAGGGCGCGGCCCGCAACTATCTGCACTACACTCGCCCTTCCATCAACAACCATTACCGGAAAAGACACTTCTTTGCGTTGCCCACACTTCATTTTTATCGCAAATTGCTCACGCTGTGCCTATATAGAGTAAATTTTGCTAGATACTAATTGCACACTTTATCGGAGGCACATGGGTGAGGATAAAGATTTGGACGACGCTTCCTTTCGATTGGAAAGGCTAGGGATCGGTCTGCCCAAGGTGACGTCTTTTGACGGCTCCCACTCGCCACCAATAGCGACATCTCATGGCCATTTGAGCACCGACATTCAGGCCCGAATCATGGCCTTTCAGCAAAAGAGACAGCATGTGGTTCCCAGCAAACCCAAGGACGTGTTAGCAGGCAAAGCTTTGCCTTCTCTTCCGGGCACAAAGACGCGCACAGCCCTGGCTTCGATTGCTGAGGCAAACCCCATTAGCGGCGGCATTGGTTTACAGCTCCCGGAAAATCCCGGTGAGTCACTGGCGTCCCCATTAATAACATTGAAGGGCGCCACAGAACTTGCGAAGAAGCCACTGTTATCACAAAGACGTGGCATGAAACTCAATATGAAGAGTTTCGGATCTCCTACGTCTGCATTACCAGAGCCTGCGTTGCTGACGGGGGACCTTCCTCGGACAGCGGGGTCCGAGAAGAAAAGGCCCGACCTCAAGTTGGACTTCAGTGACCCGGCGCTCGGCTCCAATACAGGGGATTCTGATACACCAGCATCGTCCGCAAAATCGCTGTCGCCGGCTCAGTTGCATGGCCTTTTTGCCGATTACTCCAAGTACATTGACGTGAAGTCGGGCCTGCTAAATTTTGCGGGAAAGGCGTCATTGCATTCCGAGGGCGTCAATTTCTCATCAGGCTCATCATTTCTGATCTCTTTGCACGATATGCAGTGCATTGAGGAGTTGGGCCGAGGAAACTACGGCACTGTTTCCAAGGTATTGCATAAGCCTACGGGGGTGCTCATGGCAATGAAAGAGGTGCGACTCGAGCTCGAGGACACGAAATTCACCCAAATTCTCATGGAATTAGAGGTGCTTCATAAGTGCAAGTCGCCGTTCATTGTGGATTTCTACGGTGCCTTCTTCGTCGAGGGAGCTGTTTACATGTGCATGGAATACATGGATGGCGGCTCGTTGGACAAAGTCTACGGCGACGGCATTCACGACGAAGCTTGTCTTGCCTACATTACCGAGGGCGTCATCCGCGGCTTGAAAGAACTCAAGGATGTGCACAACATCATCCACCGAGATATTAAACCAACCAACATTCTTGTCAACTCGGAAGGAAAGGTGAAGCTCTGCGATTTTGGCGTCAGTGGTAATCTCGTTGCATCTCTAGCCAAAACCAACATTGGCTGCCAGTCGTATATGGCACCCGAGCGTATCAAGACCATGAATCCCGACGACGCCACATACTCGGTGCAATCAGATATATGGTCTCTCGGACTTACCATCCTAGAAGTTGCTGCCGGGCGGTATCCATACCCTCCAGAAACCTACGACAACATTTTCTCGCAGTTGGGAGCAATCGTGGATGGTGATCCTCCGAAACTCAATGCCAAGCACTTCTCGAAAGAGGCACAGATGTTTGTGAGATCTTGTCTCAACAAGAACCCAGATCTTCGTCCTCCGTATGATGTACTTTTACAGTCCCCGTGGCTCACCCATTACCGCGGGGTCGAATCTTGCATAGCCCGGTTGGTGCAAGATAGCATAGCTACTTCCAAGAACGATAAGAGGATAGCAGAAGGCAAGTCGCAAGAATCGCCGCGCCTGGGAGTGAATGTATCGGGTGTCGCCACCAAGGGCAGAGAGAACGTCAATTCGCTCCTCAAGGGCAAGGTCAATGCTCCTGCTTTACATAGAGGTGGTTTGGGCACCCAGCGGGTTCGTCGCTAGGCCGGGTGGCCTAATCCTCTCTTGTACTATATCTAATGGACGGGTGTGATGATACGATAAAAGCACACTTTTTTTTTATAGATCTACTCCGTTCTTCTCTTTCCAACTTTTATTGTGCTGCTTGCTTCTCCTGCACACTTGAGGCACTTCCGATCGCACCAACTCCACCCCCATTCTCTCCATTCAAACCAATGTTACAAATAGAACTGAGCAATCTTTTGATTGAGAAGACTCTCGGAGAAAGAATAAATGCTCCTTCCGGTGCGGCGCAGAAGTCATTGGATCGAATCATCAGCGACTTTGACTTCACCAATTACCACATTTCCACGTTGCCAGACAACAAGGACGCCATATTGATTTCTTTGTCGTTGCAATGCTGGAGTGATCTAGTCAAATATGGTGTCTCGAACTACTTGAGCTCAAAATACGCGCCATTCCTGAAGTATATTACTGAATTAAAAGCATCCGAGATCGAGCAGGGTTACAACTACTCGCTCTTATTGGATTTGCAGGCTCTCAGTCTGACATCAGATGAAGATCGTCAGTCCTTGATTGCTGAATTGGCACTTTTGAAACGCCACGCGATTGCCTCAGCCTTTGACAAGGCGTTTCTTCGTTACGACGAACTATCAGAGCAGTTTGCCGACACCAACACTTATTCGGAAGAAGTACAGCAGGAGCTTTTCAACGAGCCTACATTGGTCATTAAATACCGTGGAGAAGACGAGTGTATCTACATCAAGCCTTCTTTTGACCGTGTGACGGTGATATTCTCCACTGTGTTCAAGGACGAGACTGATAAGATTTTTGGTAAGGTGTTTTTGCAAGAATTTGTGGACGCAAGAAAGAGATCAGTGCAAACAGCACCCCAGGTGCTTTATTCTCACGGTGTGGCGCCCTTAGATATCCAAAGCGTAGTGGATGCACGCCAGGAGAATGAGAACAAGGGCTACGTGACGTTTGTGTTGTTTCCCAGACACTTGGTACGTGGAGACCGCCGCGAAAACTGTATCTCCCACATCCAATTCTTCCGCAATTACTTTCATTACCACATAAAATGTGCCAAAGCATACATGCACTCGAGAATGCGCTTCCGCGTCAAGGAGTTCTTGAAGGTGCTCAACAGAGCAAAGCCGGAGAACGTCGACAGTGAAGGTAAAGCCGTCGACAACAGAAAAACCGCTAGCGGCCGCAAATTTGAGGCTGGCCGTGTCTAACCAAAATGAAGGTAGCTTTCAACCTACAATATCTCCACCAGTGTTTATGAATTCATCCAGAACTCGTGTCTATGTACAATGCCCTTAGTCCTTGGGCTTCTTGACTCCGTATTTTGACCGCGACGTTGCTCTATTGGCGACGCCGGCCAAGTCGTATGCTCCTCTCACCAATCTGTACTTCACACCCGGCAAATCTTGCACACGGCCTCCTCTGACTAATACAACATGATGCTCCTGCAAGTTGTGGCCCTCTCCGGGAATCAAGCACGACACAACATTCCCGTTCGTGAGTCTCACACGGCAGCACTTTCTCTGGGCCGAGTTGGGCTTCTTGGGTTTAACAATCATGACTCTGACAACGACACCTTTCTTGAATGGATTGGCATTCAAATGTGGGGCTTTCGAAACGTAGGCCTTGACGGGCTTGACATGGGTCCCGTTCTTGATCTGGTTCAAAGTAGCATAAGTTTTGGAGGACTGCCACGGAAGAGTTGAGCTTGGACTCTGAAAGCCTCTGAATGAAGAGGGAAGAATTCGGCCAACGGGCAAAACTGACCTCATAGCGGGCCTGAGGCTCGAGCGCATCAACGAGGTGAACATGTTTTCTCCAGTCGTTAGTGTGAAAATTTGGCGAGTGCAGGACCAGGAGAAAGAGTCAAAGGAAGTGGTTGAAAATGTCGTCACCTTTGACAGCCTACCAAGCAGGAAGACAAGAAAATGAGTTGCGTGCTCTATTTTAGAGAAATTGGCAGATCAACGTATTTTAGTCCTATCATCGGAGGCGTGCGGTTACCGTACTCCTACACCACTAAAAACTGAAGTATTTCTCACCACACCCTCAGCAGCAGGTTCCCAATTGCACATGTTCAGAACCATTTTATCGCGCAATTTAACGGCGCCTCTAGTTTCTAGAGTGGCCTTGGCTAGACAGCAGCCCATGCGTTTTTATGCTGCATTTCCTCCTTTGACCAGAGATCTTGCCAGAGAAAGAATTGTGGAATTGTTGGAAGGCTACGATAAGGTGAACAAGGAGAAAGAAATCACCGAGGCCTCCTCATTCCAAAATGATTTGGGCTTGGATTCTTTGGACGTCGTTGAGGTGGTCATGGAGGTGGAGCACGAATTCAACATTCAGATTCCCGACCACGAGGCTGACTCGTTGAAGACCGTTGGCCAGACCGTGGACTACATTCTTTCTCAGCCTGATTCATGCTAATCCCGGCACATTGCATGCCATTTAGAGCACGAGGGACATGAATATCGGCTACCAGCTGGACAAGAGGTGGTTGAGTAAAGTATTACATAATGCATGATGAAGAACCCCCGGGGGTACATTTATTAGCACTGATAGTAGCATCCAATGTCGTTTTCCTAACCGCTTTCTATTTGTTCTAGGCTATCCACGGCGCTGTTGGCAATAGTGATGGCCCTGTAGAGTAGTCACGTGACGTGCTGCCGGCCAATGATCGCGCAGCGAAAACACCACCCTCCACTCGTTAACAACATGGTTTCCGTATGTCATATCTCTGCAAGCCTTCTAATAGCAAAGACACTAACTTAGCAGTACATTAGAGGTCCCGTTTACAAGGTTGCCCAGAACAACTTCGCTGCTATCAAGGCTTACGCTGGAGACCTCATCGTTTGGGGAGGTGCTGCCGGAGCTGCTGTGGCTGTCTTCACTGACGGTGTCCCATTGTTCAAGAACACTTTCTACACCAAGATCCCTTACTTTGGTTCTCACTGGGAGTACAACCCTGACCCTGAGGATATTCCTATTTAGAGATTTAATGCATGCCAATACACGACTGAAAACAACATAAGCCGCCTGCAACTTTAGACTGCTCACGGTATGTAGACGAAACGAAGACCAGTGTCGTCTCTGGAAATGTATTCTTCGCTGATCAAATGCTCAATTTGCGCCTTGACTTCCCTGTCGGTACACCCAGGCACGCGGGTGAGGGCAGTGTTAAGAAGCTCCGAAAAATGAAGGGTTTTCTCTGACTTCATGGTTCGCACGAGCAAAGAGCGAAGTTCGGTTTCTCTGGAGCGGTCAACAACCAGGGATATCTCACGCACGAAGTTCTTTGGCGCCGCTGTTGTGTCTTTTGCGCTGAGAGGGATTCGAATCCTGGTCGATTTGCATTCAAAGTCGTTATTGAAACAGACGAGATCCCCGATGACTTTCAAAACTGGGTATTTTGGGGTGCTCAAGGATTTGATGGTGAGATGAAGAACTGGGTTCTCCATATTGGTGACACCCTGGATATGGCTAAATGATACAGAGTCCTCGTCCTCTAAGCAATTGAGTACAAGCATCTGATACATGCAAATGACAAGCTCCCGTGTCCCTTTCGGAAAATTCACGGCGACAGTGAGTTGGTGAGCACTAAAGGAACTCCAATCAAAAACCTGGTGACGACGACGCTCTTCCTTCGCGTCATAGAGGCTCTTGAACTTCGTAAGCTCATTCGAATATTTTTCAGGAAGGTTCACGCCACTCTGCAAGTTGGGAATTCTGGGCCACTCGCTTTTAGAAAGTACAAGTGCTTCGAACTCTAGCCCAGACGAGTCAGTCTCGACCACAGAGCGGCTCTCTTCCACCTGCTTAATCATAGAAGGATACCTGATCTGTCCATCCAGCTTACCCAATACGCGTGTCATGGCATCCGCGAGCTTGCAATCATAAATGAAGTTTTCTCTCCTCCCCATAATCAACCGCTTTGCCAACCTTTCCTCGTAAACGGGAACAAACTCCATTTTCCGCGGAAGCAAATTGAAGACAGTGAGAAATGTGTTTTCAAAATTCTCGTAGTCATCTTCTATCTTAGGAATGCGTAGCTTGAAGAAGCTATCCACGTACTTGATCAAAGCATTCAATATTATGATAGAAATTTCTGGCGTTTCTATAGCTCGGGAAAGTCCCTTTCTGACCTCAAACGTGAACTCTTCGTTTCTGAACAAGTCTTCTGTCTTAGCCAACGCTTTGGCGTAAAAATCGCTGAAATCAAGCACCACATCCAGACTCGCTTTGATTAGTTGCTGGGTGGACTCCTGATACCAGTTTCCCCAGACAAGCTTGAGAATAGCAACAGTCTCCACATTCATTTCGTTCTTCACACGCTGGCAAAGCTTGTACAACGTACGTAGAACATCAATGTTTTCCTCACGGAACAAGTCTGTCGCCAGCAGACGCAAATCTATTGCCCAGTCCCGGAAAATGAGGTTCCATCTAAGCTGCTTGAGTGAATTATAAGCCTCTTTATGTGTGAAACCACAATCCATGAGAAAATTTGTCCATTGCCCTATCACGCAGACCGTTCTGCTCAAATACTGGTTTTCGAGCTCAGATTTCTGCGACAACATCGTCTTTTCAAGCTTCTGCATTCGCTCAATAACCAGCGGAATCCATATATCTTCAGGCCCGATGCAATGAACGCGACGAATGAAGCTTGAGGCAGCTTGTCCTTCTAGCCGGCCAGTAAACCACCCCTCAAAAATATCTCCGACAAGGCTCGTCGGCCTTGTATCTCCCTCACTGATCCAATTTCGGAAGCCTTCCTGGAGGCGATGTATGCTGTAATCTTTCAATGACTGTTTGAATGCATGTGGGTGAAGAAACACTCGATCAACGTAAACGAAGAGTTGAGAAAGCAAAGTTATACGGCTGTCCCACGTTCCAATTTCAGTATCGAATTGTGTCATTGCTTCTTTGGTGTTATTTTCCAAAGCACTTCGGATTCGCTCAAGAGTTTGTAATGTGAATGTATCCAACGACAGATACAACTCTGCCACTAGCTTTCTGCGTTCCTCGTGTTTTAGTACACATATATTTTCAACATCTCTGTATACTTGTAGACTAGGACGGTCGGCCTTACCTTGGGAAAGCACTGAATCAATTGTGATCTTCAATGCCTTCTGAATTCCTCGAAATGCGGGGGCTAGCGAATGGGGCAGCTGCCAGGAGTGTGACGGTTCTTTTCGCTCAGCTCTATTTTTCCGAGGAAGTCGTACCTTTTTTTTGTGGACTACTTCCTCCATATTTAAAATATCCTCCCGTGACATTCAATGTGGGATTAGCTAGAGCTGCACAGGCATCCTGCGCGGTATCAAGACATCTCAACTACATTGACATGTCGGGTAACGACGAAAATCCCGCACCTCCAACACATAAAGCGCTCGCGCTACGATTTAAGCGAGATGGTACCTTTGACAAGCAGAGAAAGATCCTTTTGGAGAACTTCAAGGGTTCCCAGACCCACAAGAACTTGCTATTAAAACTCAAACTCATGGTGGAAAACAAAGTGAGAAAAGACCCTTCTCTACTTCTGGCAAATAAAGGCAAAGTCGCTGCTTTGATTCAGGGGGAGCTTTTTAGTGAGCAGGGCGGGAGCAGCGTTTTGGGAATCGTGGACAAGGATATCCAAGAGAAAATTCTCGACTCACCCGAGTTCTTTGAGAAAGTGAAGGTACAAGTCAAAGACATCAACAGAATACTTCTAGGAGTAAGCGATGAAGATTACGCCAAGATTTGTGAGGAGGAGAACAAAGCTAAAAGGGCTGAGGAGAAGAAACTAGAGAAGGAGAGAGAAGAGCGCGAGTTCGCGTACAAGAACAATTTCAAGGTCAAGCAACTTGTGGCTCCTCTGAGAGTAGCCAAACCCCCGCGTTTCAATCTACAACTTGACCGAGGAAGAGACCCTTATGGACGCGGAGGCTACAATTCGCCTAGGGGAGGCCCTGGAGGTCTTCTGTACTAAGCATGTCATTCGTGTCTCGCTCGCATCTTAAAGTGCGATAATTTGTAGACGAGCTATCACTCGTCAGTATCAAAGATCTCATTAGCAATGAGCATAAGCTCTTCAACAACCTTGCTCTTGAAGCTGAGGTCCTGGGGAGACATGGAGTCGTCGCTAAGAATGGCAGGACCCCAAATAATGGCCAATGACTTGACGTTCATGCGATTGGCGGCCTGGTGAGCAGCTACTTTATTGAGGTGGAAAATGAGTGCCCGCAACGTAAAGTAAGCGCCATCAGGCAAGTTGTACACAAGATGGTGCAATTTCCTGGCAATGAACGACTCGTCCAGCGATTTCACGGTTTCAATGAAGGATTGGTAGTACTCTTTTGTGAGAAGAGGCTCTGGAAGACTGGCAAGATAGATCTTTAAGAGCGACGCCGTGCAGTAAATGTCAGCGTCAAGCACATTATCAGGATCAATGTTGTTGCCAATCATTAAGTAATTGGCAAAGTTGGCGTCAATGGAATCCTTGAGCAGCTGCACAGCTGCCCGGTTACCACTTGTACGATAAATACCCTCGATGTCAAGTCCGTAGTTCTCAATCACGTCGATACATCTCTTCACAACTAACGGCACGTTGTCTATACCTGCAAACTGAATGACATCCTCGATAGAAACACCGAACGTAGGTTGCAGGTTCTGGGTCACCAGACTTAATGACCGGGGTCCCTTCAACTCAGATGTGACACCTGCGGGGTCCAAGGAATTGTACTGAACTGGAGGAGCGTCAGAATTCAGAGCTCGTGGAGTAATATTGGTCAGCGATAAGTCCGTCTTGGATTTGGAGACGTCGTTGGCGCTGGACGGAGTTGTGAGAGCCGGGCTCAAGTTCATGTGATTATTTTTGGAGCCAGCGTTGTTGAAGAAGGGTTTAGACGGCTTTATTGCTTTAGCAAACGAGGGATGCGCCACGTATTCCACAGGCATCAACATCTTGTTCTGCACCGTCTTGCTGTTCTGGATGAGATAATTGTACAAGTCCATTTCGTTATCGATGCTCGAGGCAAGCGACTTCATGGAAGGCTTATCAGCCTGGAGTGGCGTCACGATCACGCCTGTGTTCATAATGAGCGTTTCACTCCATGTGGCAAACTTTTGCAACTGCACGTTCATGGCGATGTCCATTTCGAGAATAAGATTCTTCATTTTCTTGGAGCTTGACGGGCGGTGAATCATTAAGATCTCGTCCTTCAATTTCTTGCCTGTGGCGACTTTCTGCTTGAAGTCCTGGTCAGCCAAGTCCACTTTTCTCTGCAAGTCGTCTTCTTGTTGCTCGGCGGTCTTACTCTTGAGAAACGATTTCTTGTTGGGATCGGAGGTTTTCAATTTCTCTAAATCATCACACAAATGGTAATATTTCTGCTTCGCCTTTTCCGCGAGGGCAATGGCATCGGCACAATCCTTCTCTTTTCTCTTGGTCTCCTCCTTCAACAGCTTACGCGTTCTAGTCACCGTGTTCACCAAAGCTACTATCTCATCGTACATAACGTTGAGTGCTTTGACATACAGAGAACCAGCGCCATAGAGCTTTTCGTCGAAAGCAACGATCTCATCAAATTTGGCACTAAGCTGGTCGTTCTTCATATTCTTGTTGCCCTTGGTGATGCTTCTGACCTGTGCCGCAGATTTTTTAAGCTGCAAGAAGTGCTCGTCTTCCACCATGGCCTTTTTCTTGACATATTTGGCGATCTCGTCAGCGGTGGTGATCGACTTTTTTAGCCGGGTCAACAACACTTCGACAGATCCGTCGGTGTTAAGGAATTGCTGGATCCTGTCCAGATCAAGCAATGCTGCGCTTTCCGATTTCTCTTGAGGCGACGAAGTAGGCACCATTGCTGAAAACGATTTGCAGATGATACAACAGTTCGCCAGACGGACTGAGTGATATGTGCAGTCGCGGAGAGTTAAAAATACGACAGGGAGGGACATCCAAACCTACATGAATCTGAGGATGCGAAGCAGTCCGAAACAAAGGTAGAGCAATGGGACGCAAAGAAAAAAAGGGCGACAAAACCGCCTTAAATCATATGTATAACTGTAAAATTTTCTTAATATTAACCCCCGTTCCGCGTTCCATGTTGTGCCAGTGTGGAATGACGTGTTCTTGTTGTCTCTCTAGTAGAAGTATCCCGAATTGCGCTTCTCCATCTGCTGGAAAGTTGGAACTCCTTGTTCAACATTGGCCACAGAGAACTCAAGATCCTCTGCTGTGATCATGTCCCAGAATTTGTAGACCATCATCACTGCGAATAGATTGCCCAAACTGCCCACAACAAGACCGTCTAGGTAGTGTTGTGTTCCCTCGCAAACCTTTTTTCCAATCAAATAGGTCAAGAGCTGACCGGCGACGAAGAAGAAAGTAAACAATGCAATTGCTCCCAAATGCCATTTCGAGTCCAATGCGAAGAATACTAGGATCAACTGCGAAATCACGTACATGACCAAAATCACCGCGTTCATCACGTAGGCCACCACGAAAATAGCCGTGGTTTTCCTGTTGTCGAGATCATGGGTCCAGGCTTTAAATGTGACTATGGCAACAACAAAAGTAACCGCAAACCATGCGAAACAGATGAAATGGTGCGCCCACATTGACTTCTTCGACCCGTCTTCCCAATACTGGAAACACACTATGCCGTTGTACAAAAGACTAATGCAGACCGCAGATGTCAACCCAAGCTGTAGCGCCACAAAATATGCAAATGACGACGACGCTGGCGGACTCACACCACAGTCCACCACTAATGAAAAAATCAGAAGCACCAAGTTCAAGCAGATGAAGGAGTAGAACTCCGACCGGCCAATGGCGGTATACTTGGATTTCACATTGAATATGATGATAAGAAATACAACGATGGCTCCAAAATGAACAAAGGCGTTAGCCATCTGGAAGATCATGGTGTTTGCGATCTCGACGGGTCGAGCATAACATAGAGGGAGCACACCACGTTCAAATGACAGTGTAGCGTTGGCTCTTCCAATCACTGAGCAGATAGGGAAACCGACCTCCTTGCATATTGAGTCGAAAGTGCCAAAAGCCATTTGCTCAGGTCAAACTCAGGTAGGATCAGGAAGAAAAATGGACTCTCGCGCCTCGCGTTCTGTGCAGACTTATTTACTTCTAAATCGGGCTGGGTCGCTCATAACCCAAGAGAGTAATAAAAATAGGCACCTTGGCTACGATTGTCGAAGCCTTCGTGCCTTCGTCCCTTGAAGAAGCAAATGTAAACGCTACAAAAATCGACAAGGAAGGAGTTTTTTCTTCGAAAACACGCGTTCCTCCAAACTACACGTGACTACTAACGTTAAAACATCATTCGTTAATTGCGGTAAGTCATACTTGGTAGTAAGGAGGTGGGGGAAGTTCGTAAGCAGGGTGGTTAATCTGGCCAAGCTTAGTAGAAAGCGCCAGGCTTATACTTGATCCCTCCAGTTTCTTTGTGCTACTCTTTCCGCGACTCTTCTCTTGGCTCTTTTCGTGAGTCTTTTCACGATTCTTCTCATGAATCTTATCATTACTCTTCTCGTTGATCTGCGTGATATCAATACGGTTCATAGACTTCTTCACATTCAACTTCTTTTCGGAGATCACCTCTTTGCGAATAGGCGAGCCAGGAATCGTGGGAGGATTGGTAATGTTATAGTAGGAGAACCCTAGTCCAACGTTGCCGAGGAACGAATGGCTTGAGTTCAATGGCGAAGGAGACAATGGATTTTTCTGATCAACGCGAGAGTTTTGCAAAGAAGTTATGGTAGGTCTCATAGGTGTTGGATGCTCAATCTCCCGACTGTCATCGCTAACAGCCGTAGATGAGTCAGTCACAGCGTCCATATAAATAGTGGCAGAGTGCTCCATGGCGGTAGGATTAGAACTTTCCTCTGGTTGTGAGCTAGGCTCAGTGGTAGGAATCTTTGACTTCCTCTTGAACCTGATCACCCTTCTGCGGGGAGGTTGAGGGTCAGTGTTGGCTGACGCATACGACTTCTTCTGGATGACAGCAACTTCTTTAAGGATCTCGTCTTTCTTTCGACAGTCACTAGTGACCAATAGTTCAGGAGGGATACAATTTCCAAGGTTTCTAGCAAAAGGAGCATCCGACAAATTCAAATTCGAATACAACGACGTAGACAAATTCGGATACATCTTCTGGTTGAATTTCTCAATATTATTGCGTTGCATGATACGCTTAAGACCAGGAATCCGAAGTCTGAGGGTTTCCCGCAGTTTGCAAAGACCCGAAAGCCTTGCGAGGTTCTGCAGAGCAACACACTCAGTCTCAAAGAAGTCTTGATTCGTGGAGACTGCGGTGCTTGAAAGGTGATCTCTAAGGTTTGAAAATAGCTCATGGGACGACACGTATTTCAAGGACAACTTGTGAATCAAAGTCGGTAACGTTTCTCTAAAAAGATCCCGAATTTGATTCTCAATCTGGTTCTGCAAGAAGTTTGCCAACACTTGAACACTGTCAAAAGTCGAGCTAACTTTAATTGAATCCAAAGGATCATTGCGAAAGACTAGAGTAAGGCCCTTAGTCTTGGAGAAAACGATGATACCAATGCCTGAGATTTTGATATCGCTGAGTCTGAGGTCCAACGGGATGTTGAACGCGTCCAGAGATAATAAGAAGTTGGGAGTGACGAAAGGGCTCGCCAGCGAGATCTCCTTCTCCAACAGATTATCCAGATGAATTTTGAGCGGGTTGGCTTGCACTTTCGTATGTAGAGTTAAGTGAAAATCTCCGCTATAAGTGATCTTAAAAATGCCCCTGAAACGATCTCTATCAAGGTCACCAATCTCAAGGATCTCAAAGTCTGGAGCAACCTTGCCGAAGTTGAGGTCTTTGATGACAATATCGGAGGCGAGAATATGAGGCCGCTTGCCTGAATTGAGAGCGTTTGTAAGCAACTCAGTGGTCCAACTCCTTAGCGAGTCAGTTTCCAATGTGTTCCAGTTAACTTTGAAGGACATGATGGACGAGTTGGTGGACTGATATCATGTATTGTTGAATGATCCCTAAATCCGGCTTAAAGGGGGCGGGACTGTCGTATCTCCGAGTTCAGCAAATGCAAGCTTTTTAAATTTGCAGTTTCAAAGTGGGGGGAAAAGTGGCACGGAGTTTCGGTTAAAGAAGGATGTGGTGAGAAAAAAAAAACAGTACACAACTCGCAGGAAAATCACGAGATTTCGAACCTTGAAAGCCTCTACATGATCAAGTTTTATCCTAAAGAATTTTAGACCAATTCTGGCGAAACATTGGACTCACGCTATAGTTTTTGGTGCTCAAATGCATGTTAGTGTTTGTTTGAGGCGGTCATCATCAACCCTCAAAGAGGAGGAGCAGTGGAGCAAAAACAATAGGCAAAGGACCACAAAATAGATGAGGGAGGAGAGAGGAAAGCTTGGATTGAAGGAGACGACAAAAAAAATCTAGGATGGCCAGCCTTCTAATCGTTGCAATATTTTTTTAACCCCGGGGTTGTTTGTGCCTCCTTTGCCACCAATGGGTGTATAAGATCGTGCGATCATTACGGCCAAATTCGGTAGCTGCCCGGGAGTTCCAGGAACCCCCGAAACTATTTCCTCCTGGGCGTGGAACGCCAAAATCATCCCCCATCCAAGTTTCTAAATCAGCAGCACACGTTGTAAACTCAAGCATTTCGCTTGAAGCTCGGAGATAGGTTGTGCCCCTCGCCGGCGTTTGGTATTGTCCTTTATTCCGCCCTACCGACCCCACTATAACTGCGTGCGTTTGTGCAGTCCGATCGAGATATTTTATGACGGTGACGAGATTCCTCCACTGGGAAAATGACAATCCGCATCGCACTCGGGGTGTACGGGTGTATACAAGAATCCTGTAGTACACTCACTCAGTCAACTGCCACTCACGTGTGGGGCTTGAAGGTCAATGTCATTTTACGATCTCAAAGCTGGTGATGGCAAGCACGGCACTCTCAAGTTCGCTCTACTACGAGACAAGGTGGTGCTAATTGTCAATGTGGCGTCTTTGTGTGGTTATACTCCACAGTATAGAGCACTACAGGCCCTATACGACGAATTTGGTCCCGAGCGCTTCGTTATTTTGGCTTTTCCTTGCAATCAGTTCGCCAGTCAAGAGCCTGGTGACAACGAAACCATTCAAGAGTTTGTTCGAACCAAGTATGGAGTCACTTTCCCCATCATGCAGAAGGTGACGGTGAATGGCCCCCGGACACATCCTTTGTATGAGTACTTGAAGAATCAAAAATCAGGATCATTGGGGTTCAAAAATATCAAGTGGAATTTTGAAAAGTTCCTTATAAATAGACATGGAGTGGTGGTGGCCAGATTTCCATCGGAGGTGTCTCCTGAGCAGCTACGAGGGCATGTACAGCAGTTGCTCCAAAATTAATAGAATGTAAAAAGCAGTCAAACCAAACACTTGTGTATAATCTATTCGAGTATTGGAATGACTAACGCCTTACTCCACTCAAGGGAAATTAGACATATATATGTATTTCTGCAGAAGATTGAATGACCACTATGCTTTCCTCTTTTTCTTGCTACCCGCGCTCGCGGGGGCCTTTCGTTTGGTTTCGGTCTTTCCGTTTGTTTTAGCTGCTGCTCCCTTCAATGGAGCCTTCTCAGGGTGGATTTCCTTCAAGACGCAAGCTATCAACGTGGAACACCTCCTTGATATCTCGGCAGTAGACCGTGACTGGAGGAAAAAGTCGAATCGGAATAGAGGGCTTTCTCGTATGGCGTCCCTGATCCTCTCGTAGAGCTCGGCCCGATCGAGGCCGTATCTATACATCTGCACAATCAAGAAACGGTCTTCTTCATCTGTGAAAGTTCTCTTATTAGTGGCAGCTGGTGGATACTTGAGCACAAGCTCCTGAAGAGGGTACTTATAACTTGAGATCTTTCGACGGAGACTCTCTTTCTGAAGCTTGGTACGAGCAATCTTCTCTTCTCCAAGCTCAATCTGGGCCACATATTTTTCATATCCCTCAACTTCAGTGTATCGGGACCAGAAGGTTTTAGCGTATTCTCTGACCTCGTCTATCGTTTTATCATCAAACTCCGCGGCGATGGTCGAGATTGCATTTCTACCATACTTCGTGCTGATGGCGATGAAGTGAATGAAATCTTTTCTGTTCCAACTGGTGAACCCCTGCGTTAAAAGCTCCTCCTTGAGATCCTTTTCCTCGTCTGTCAACTCACGCGAATTCTCGATTTCTTCCTGCTCAAGCTTCTGTTCCAACTGACGCTCCTCTAAATCCTTGTTGGTTCCGTTCTTGAGAGGCACCTTGTAACCAACCCTCTTCCTAAAATAGTTTTTCTCCATCTCGTGTAACTCAAGAAGCTTGGGTGGAAAGAATTGATGGTCATAGATATTCAACAGTTTCGGAGGTTTGGGTCCGCCTTTTGTCGAAGATTTGGAGCTCTTGGACTTCATCACGTCCTTATAATACATGTCGATTGAGTAGTTTTCCTTTCTCTCTCTCTTTCCAGGATTTATCCAGCCATGTCCGATATTCGTGATTGCTGTGGGTTCCTTCTTTTTGAAATTCTCACCGTTCCACTCATAGAGTGAAGCATCGTTGGTGAAATTTTGCAAAGCGCTCAAATCTAAGGAATTGAACTTCTTGTTCAACTCGGTTGTTTTGAGACCAGACTCGGCAAGGAGCGCATCTATATCAAGGTCAGCTGCATCTTTCTCGGCATCACCAGACTTCGTGTTGAAGATTTCCGCAGCACCGTGCTGGATCATGGTCAACAACTCGTCCTTTGAAGCTGCCTTGCCAGCTTGCTGGCCCGCATTTGCTCCACCGCTGTTTCTTCCTTGTTGAATAACAAGCTGATCTAATCTCAACTTTTGAGTCGCTCTCTCTAAAATTTTTTCTTCAATGGCATTCTCGGTCACGAAACGAAAGACTTTAACCTGCTTAGTCTGACCAATTCTGTGGGCACGATCCATAGCCTGCAAATCAGCCTGGGGGTTCCAATCGCTGTCAAATAATATCACAACGTCTGCGGAAGTCAAGTTGATACCCAAGCCACCCGCACGCGTGGTAAGCAAAAAGACAAATTTTTCAGAGCCAGGCTTATTGTACTCATCAATCGCCAGAACTCTATCTGCGTGGTCTGTTTGACCATCAATTCGGCAATACTGGTATTCGCGGAACATACAGTAATCTTCCATAATGTCGAGCAACCGAGACATTTGGGAAAAAATCAACACGCGAGAGCCCTCTGCCTTGAACTTCTTTAAGAGCTTGTCCAAAATGATCATCTTTTGGGCGTTGTACACCAAGTGCTCGTCGGTGGTATAGGGCGGGCCAGGTTCGGCTCCTTCGAACAAGTAGGGGTGATTACAGCACTTTCTCAACTGCATGACAATGTTGAGCAATCTTGTTTTCGACTCCTTCTTGCCATTCGCTCCATTAACCGCGTCGATATCTTTCTCCAAGATTTTCTGGTACCATTTCCTCTGCATGTCTGTCATCTTGACGTAGACGTTCATCTCCTGTTTTGGTAATAAAGATTTTTCGACGTCTGATTTAATTCGGCGCAACAAGAATGGCTTTAACACCTTGTGGAGTTGAGCCACCACTGAACCTTCCTTCTGTTCCTCTTCCGTAGACTCGGCAGTAAACCACAGGTCGAAAGCATCTGAGTCGCCAAAAACATCCGGTAAAATGAAATTGAGCAATGCCCATAACTCGTGCAAGTTATTTTGTAGAGGTGTACCAGTGATCAAAAGCCGATTCTTGGAGTGGAAAAGGCGGATGATCTGCGACAACAAAGACTCCTCATTCTTGATCCTGTGAGCCTCATCAATAACGATGTACTCCCAATCAAATTTACGGAACGAAGCTTTCTCGCGAATGACAATCTCGTACGAGGCAATCACCACGTCAAAATCACACTGCAAGAGACGGCCAGAGATCATGTCGCTTCGCTCGTCCTTGTCTCCTTGCAAGACCATGACATTAACTTCGGGCGTCCACCTCGCGAACTCTCGCGCCCAGTTGTCCAACGTGGACTTGGGCGTGATAACAACGTGGGGTCCATTTATACCACGGAAGTAGCGCAAGTAGCCAAGAAATGAGATGGTTTGCAAAGTCTTTCCAAGACCCATCTCATCTGCCAAAATTCCAGAGAGGTTGTTTTCATACAAAGATACCATCCAATTAAGACCCTGGATCTGGTATGGCCGAAGCTCGCCGTGTACATACGAGGGACTCTCGGTGAACTCATAGATGGAAGGCGTCAGTTTTTCGTCATTCAAAAGTTCAGCATCTTCTTCTCTTTCTGTTTTCCTCCTACGATGACTTGCACTCAGCTCCGCGTCCTGCTTTTTGCTGTTGGCGAGGTGGTCCATCACCTCACGGAACACTGGGTCCTTTTTGGCGCGTGAATCAATGAAATGCTGGAACAAATCGGTGAGTCCAAGCAAGTACTCGAACTTTTTAGCAGTCTCCACCACATCGATGCGTGGTTTCGTATCGGGGGGAGCAAAGTAGTGCCTTCTGTTTGCCTCGGGTGTGAAAGACGTGGTATTGATCGGATCCTGATGTGGTTAGATGTGAGCTTATCTTTAAAAATAAGGAGTTGTACGTACTACCAGCGGCAGTTTGGTGTATGTGCCCTCGGAGAACAGCACATCTGCTTCCGTCATGGTGTTGGAGATTGGTGCAAACGATACTTCGGCGCGCTAGGTGTGTATGGTTTTTGGCAGACTTCAACGGAAAAGAGATGATTCATGGTTTAAACGTGGAGTTGAACGCTCTTAATGACTGCTCCATAAAGATATGGCATTTCAAAGAATAATTTTCTGATTTCTGATTTTTATTTCGCGTTGGATGCTTGTACTTGGATTCCGGGAATGAATGGGTGCCAGTCAAAGAGCATTGAGAAGACGGAATTAAAAAGTAAAGATCTACTGGCGATTTGTCACACTCCCATCGTGGCTCCGATTTCCCCCGTAACCCACGTCCTTGATGGTGGTATAGGCCACGTGACCGCCATCGCTTGCTGCGCCATGTAACCAACTGGTGAATCTGTTCGGTTCCAGAAAACTCAAATGTCGGGCTTGAGCACCCATTCAAGTATTAGACGGAAGCCTCCTCCAGACACTCTGTCTGGAATTGTCCTACATCCGCAAAACTTCTGGAAGTTTCACGTTGCGGTATTTGGTTCAGCTATCTACTTGACCACCAATCCGTCACCTCGCCATTTGCGCTGCAGGTTCAGCCCTGGCTATTTTGTCACCAAGGTGGGCGATGCTCACAACTATTCTTTGATATTTGAGGACTTGGATTCCGGCGACGAGTTGCTTCGTGTGGACCGAAGAGCCGACGCTTTCACGCATCAGTATGGATGCCGGCTCCGGAAAGTGAGAAGTATAGATTCCGGAAAAATTAGGGTCTCAGAGACTCCAGGCTTTCATACAAATCTCCGCTTGGCTACGGTGTCTCTGTCGGATTCACGTGCTGTGAGTTACGACACTACTTTTCCAGATGGCTCCACTTGGTCCATTGGAAACAGACTTGGAGAGCGTTTTCAGGAAAAGGCAGGTACTAATCGCGATTTGCTCTTCTATCATGGAAACGAAATTCTCTCCCTATTCCGCCCTTTTAGGTCGCATGTTGCACGGCGTGTGCAGCATCGGCTTGTTCCAGATCAAGGGCGCTCTGAAAACGGCATGACAGTCCATCTGCAGGCAGAGGATCCACGCCAAGTGAGCTATTCCCGAGACGATGAAGCGGGTCATGGGCCAAAATATGGCTGGATTACTGTATTTGACCATGCAATCTTGGGCCAACCAGGCGTTTTCGACACTGTACTCGCTCTCTCTGTGGCCGTTGGGTACGAGCAGGCAGAACTAAAGCCTAGGACTTATTCCAATACATACTGAAAATTTCCATCGATCTCTCTCCGTCCCTATCTCTTTTTCCCCTTTCCTAATCGCAAAATTACCCTCAACAAAGGCATTCTTGACGCACAGAAAAGCCGCGCCGCATGCAGGGACGCGTCGGGGATCAGCAATATATCTTGGGAGTAAAGCCCATAGGTCCAATTCTCGTCAAACATCCACTCTCGTTGGTATGGCCGAGTCTCAGTCGTCTGATTTGTTCTTTTCGACACAGAAAACATGTCCGAACGGGCGCCAGGTCTTGCGTGTTGCCCTCAATTTGAAGACTTTGATCGACAAGGTTATCCCCACAGTGTTCAAGGAGATCGACGTGGTGGAGTCACATTCGCCTATTTTGAATGAAAACGTGGTCAATTTGGCTTATCGTGCCGCGGGTGGCAAAGGTGACGGTAGAGAAGGCACTCTGGCACGTAAATACCGGGCATGCTTAGTATTTGCACTTCTCAAGGTGACGGAATGGTACTGGCAACAGGCTGAGCTTGAGCTCTACGATAACCGATTATACTCGCTTCGTGCTGTAGCTGCGCAGACTTTGGCAGCTGTCATCATTGAGGATCAGCAAGACGACGAGTATTTGTTTTTGGGCATGCTCTGTCACCGATACCGCATCAACACCAACAACAAGGATAGCGGTCCTATTTCAGCTATCGAGTTGGCAGTGGATATGCACTCTACTATCGTCATTGGCTCTTCGGGCTATCAGCGGTGTATGAAGTGGCTCTGGCGCGGTTGGATTGTGCAATCGCCCGTAGATCCTCATTCGTATGTTCTTTACAAGGGTGTATCGTCGGGTCGCATCGGCGTCCATTTTGATCCGGAGAGAATTAAGACTCCTGCTTACCAGAATAAGATTGAAATATTCTTCAGCTTGGTGTACTTGGCGTTGTTCACCGTGATTCTCAACACGCACCAACTGTTCACCACGGGAATCGACTTTTTCGAGTTCGCTTTCTATATTTTCACTCTCGGCTCTGTTGTGGATGAGATCACCAAGGTTTTCCATGTTGGCTGGAATTACTTGGGCTTTTGGAATGTGCTCAACGACTTGATGTATGCCATTGTGATTGTCGCCGTAACGTTCCGTTTCCTTTCTCTCAGCTCACACGGCGCACTTCGTGACCGCTACGACGAAATGAGTTTCCGCATCTTGTCTTGTGCATCACCATTGATGTGGTCTCGTTTGTTGTTGTACATGGATGCCCAGCAATTCGTCGGTGCGATGATCGTGGTTGTGAAAACGATGATGAAGGAGTCAATCCTATTTTTCGTTTTGTTGGGTGTGGTGATTTTGGGATTCCTTCAAGGATTCTTGGGACTTGATGCCTCCGATGGCAAATCAGAAGCTACGAAACACATCCTCCTTTCGTTGGTCAACGCCGTGATTGGAGCTTCAGGGTTTGATGACATTGAAAATCTCGTACCACCATATGCGTCGATTCTTTACTATATTTACTCGTTTGTGCTTCTGGTGATTTTGATGAACATTCTCATTGCGTTGTACTCCACATCATACGCCTCAATTGTCGAGAATGCTACTGATGAGTATTTTGCATTGGTTGCTCAAAAAACCTTGCGCTACATTCGTGCTCCTGACACCGACTTGTTTGTGCCACCCTTCAACTTAATTGAGATCTTCGTGTATCCATTGTGCCTCGTGGTGTCCAAGAACTCAATCAGAAAGATCAATTACTATTTGATGTTGATTATATACTCGCCTCTCTTGACATACATCACCATGGACGAGCTTGCCAATGCCCGACGGGTTCAATACAACCGATTCAAAGGGTTGCCTGATGACGCCAATGAAATCGATACCGAGTGGGATCTTACGGACGGCTTCGACGTCGATGATGCCAGCAGAGATTTGGACATACACACCCGTGAGGCCGAGATCAATCGCAATGTCAGCGAGCAAAGTACTGCGGAGCGAGAGGACCCCGAGTTTCCGATCAATCTTGAAGTATTTGGGACCGATATTGATAAAGTGGTTCAGCCTGTTAACGAAGCTAATCGAAACGGAATTAAGTGGGAGCTTTACGGACTTTACGAAAAAATCGACCACCTTACTGCGTTGGTCGAGGCTGTGATAAAAGAGAATGACGAACTCAGAAAGCAGGTCAAAAAGTAAATGCAACCAGTTACCAAGTAAAACTAAAGAATCCAATAAAATCGTCGACATCTAAGCAACGCACCAAACTTATTTTCTGTGCTAAAAGTGTAACAGATCCACTGCTACCGGTTCAAGAATTTTTCATGCATAGAGCACGCAGTAACTGAGAGAAACCGTCACCGCATAGCAGACTCGCTACAGATCACTCCCAAATATTTTAGGCGACTTTCAACCCTTAGAGCCATCCAAGCCGACATGAGTGAAAGCAGTCTACATCAGACTTTCAAAAATGGGAACGACATCCACTTTAACTACAACGAGGAGCCCAGCACATCCCAACCAGCTACCTCTGCCAGCAACAAGAAGAAGAAAAAGAAGAAGAAAACCAAGACTTCCAAAATGGAACTGGGTGATTTGAAAACAATCCAAGCACTCGAAGATCCGTTCATGAACAATCGAGATGATGAATTCCCCGAGTCCAGGGTAATCAAAATCAGTCGCAACGGCGATGTCTCTGTGGAACATACAGAAAATGATTCGAATCTGAAACTCATCAATTATGTCAGAGGCTGCGATGAAGAATTATTTCAGTTCCAGGAAGATGCAGAACGAAAATTCTGGCTTGAGTTGAGCGAGGATGAGAAACGTAAAGTGGTTCATCTAGACAAAGCTACAATTCTTGAAACTTTCCGAGCTCTGCGAAAGGGAATGCGACATGAAAATACCGATGAATCATGCCTGTGCGTTCGTTGTGGGCGTAACTCTCAGCTAGTTGAGGACGAACTCGAGAGTTTTTACGGCCTCTACTTGAACGAGCTCTCTGAGAGCATATACCTGATGCCCAACCCGGAAGCCGTAATTCTTAATTTGGTTGAGTCCCTCCGCAAGAAGGCTCGCAAACTACATGAGCGCAATCACGATAACAAAGAGCGCGTTGAGATCGGAAGAATACTACCTCCACAAGAGAAGGATGAAAACGAGCCAGCAGAGGTTCTTGAGCCCGTCTCCAACATCGACCGACACGATGCCGGACTCGAGACGGCGCTGCAGGAAGATGTCAACCATGATGAAGCAGAGGGAGCCGAAAGGGAAGGGGAGTCTGACATATCAGGTTCAGTTGAACAGCGAGCTCGAAATTCGAGTGAAATGCAGACGATTGGTGATGATCCGTACGGTATGAATATCGTTGAGCAAATGCATTTCAAGCCCGGGCATGACTTCTACGATCCTCGTGCTGACGATGCTCCCGTCATTGCCGCAGAGAAGTACCTGCAATTCACCAACGAGTACAAATTGCAGGATGATGAGGACAAGTTTGTCTATCTCATGTGCAAATTGTCTGCGCATTGGGAATCTCGAGAAGCCGGTAACAGCGAAATGCGCGGACTCATGGTTCGCAAGATTTTAGGTGTGTGCATCCGAACCCGAAGCGAGAGTCCGGTGTTGGTGTCGCGGATACTAGCAATCATTGAGCTAATGCGTGCATTTTTTGGTGGTTCCGACATCTTTGGCCAGACCATGCATATTTTGACATCCATGGCGTCATTTGTTCTCAAGAATGCCAGCACATCTTTCTTCGACATTGTGGAGATTATTACTCAAATGAAAAAGTTTGCCATGATGGACACGGCCACTGGCGAAGATGACCGCACGTTCAATGCTTATGCTTTTGAGCGCTATGCTTTGGCTAGTACTGAGGATGCATTACCCCTGCCTCATGAAATTTGCAAGGGCGAGGCTGGTGAGCCTCATCTTGATGAGTATGAAGATGCACTGTATTCACAGAATGACGATCACGGAGAATTTGAGGACGACGGGGAGGGCGAAGAAGAGGAAGACGAGGAGGAATACATTTCTGAGTGTGGTAGCAACTGTGACCATCACCAGTGCGAGCATGGTGATGCCGAGGACTGCGAGGACGACCACGACCACGATCATCACTGTGGTCACTGTGAGCACGATCATGACCATGACCATGACCATGACCATGAAAGCGATCAGTATGGGTACGATACCGAAGAGGACGTGGAGTTGGCACACCAGGAAAGAATGGAGGAAATTAGAGGATTTTTTATGGTCCAAGCCATGCAGGTAATCAAGCAGCGCTTCAGGGAAAGCTATTTGAAGAAGATATCTGAGGATCGTACCCAGCAGTTTATTCAGGAGCTTGAGGCTGAGGAATCGGCGAAGAAGGAGAAGGAATTGAAAAAGTTGAAACAGAAGGAGAAGCAAAAGGAAAAGAAGCGCCTTCAACAACTTGCCAAGGAGGAAGAGCGCAAACGGAAGGAAGAGGAGGAACAGATGCGCGCAGCAGAGATTGCCAAAAAGCAGGAGGTGCTTCGAGCGGAACAACTTCGTAAAAAGGAAGAGTTGCGTTTGAAAAAGGAGGAGACTAAGCGGAAACGTATTGAAGAGTTGAAGAAAAAGGAAGAGGAGACGAAGAGAAGAGAAGAAGAGACATTGCGGGAGAAGCTGGAGAAAGAAAAAAAGAGGAGGGAACTCGAGAGAAAGAAGGAATTGGAGCAGCAGGCCAAGCAGCAAGATCTTCTTGAAAGTCAGAAGTCTGAGCTCTTGTCTCACATCGACAAGGACCTCCAGAGCCCGATGAAGCATGATAGCATAGTTCCGCAGGACGAAAGCAGGCCAACTTTGACACAGGTTGGTGGGAATACTGCTCCGCCAACAACTTTCGAAGAGAAGAGAAATCTCCTCGGCGCAGCATCCACGGCCATTCCGTTAACGGGCCAGTTTGCTGGCATGCTGTTGGGGGTCGGTGAGTCGAGTATGGCGAATGCGGCGACTGAGCCGTCGCCTCAGAACCATCTCTTGCATCAGCTTTATCTCGCTCGCCCACAGCCTGTCTCTGCTGGAACACCGCCTGTCTTTCCCGCTGTTTCTTCCGGCGCTCCAGTATCTCAATCGGCGTTCTACCTGCCACCAAAAACGCAGCAACCTCCTCAGCCTCACAATCTATGGGTCCCTTTGAATGGCGCTGGATCTAGTTCGCAGCCTCACGCAAATAACCCTCCTGCGAGATTCCTGTCATTTGGCCTGCAAGACATTAGCCCAGAACTTTGGAATAATGGCTCTGTCAATGGAGCAACTCACAACAACGAGCCACTTATGAACCATCCTGTGATGACGTCTCAGCCATCGATTTCAACCGAATCTTTGTGGTCCTCCAACTACGGCTCGCGAAGCAACTCTATCTGGAATTCTGGGAATCCACCTACGTCTAGCAGGTGGTCAAAGCCTGCGACCAGTTCTCATATACCGTCAGTGATCTCGAACGAGGGTTCTGTGCATGGTGCAGCACTAGAGGCATTTCAAATCTTGCTCAGCTCTCACCAGGTTGCTTTCGGCATGGCCGATGTGATTAGTGTTTTCACCATCACGAAGAGAGTCTTGAGCAATCAGAACTTGCAGCTAAGCGAATTCTTGCAGGATCTCCATTCAAGCCAGCGATTCGAATTTGTATACGATGAATTCGGATCTGTGACCCACCTCAAATTGGTCATGGATGCTTCGGCATCACCTGTTTGGAATCAGCGTGTGGGAAACTTAAAGCAAGGCTCTGATTTTGGTACGAATATGGATACTTCCACGCAGCCCTTAGCACCATCTGGGTTTCCGAGTGATGTTCCACCATTTCCTTCTCTGCTGCGCCCGATTGCTGATCAACAACCATTAAATTTGAGTTTCGGTATTCATCCCCAAATGGATCAAACCTCACAATCGCAGCAGCAACAGCAGCAGACACAAAACAGAAACTTGTTTGGTGCGCTCCACGGCCAGGGCTTTCAGGCATCCGACACGCTTGGCTCGCAGCCGTTTTTACTGGACCGCAGCAGCATTTGGTAGGAACGAAGGAAACGACTCACGTAACTATGCCGAGGTAAAATTATATTATTTTTTTTTCCATTTTCAACAACGCTTGTCTCTCGCACTTCATTCATAGTTGCCTATAATCTTGCGTGTCTACGAGTCGGGGTTTTCAGGTATTGCTGCATTTTCTGATAAATGGTGCTAAACCGCAGAAGCCATACCGCCAGAAAATACAACTCACACAATTGCACACATTAGCTGGCTACAAAGAGATCAAACAATTTAAACCGTACCCGAATCTCAAATGACATCTCTTTTTTATTTCTGTACAGCGGCTCAGTACCATCCTTTATCTCCTTTCAATGGGTGTGCACATATCATCTTCATCAGTTTCCTACGTCCCCCACCGATGCAAGACCCCGTCCGTCGGAAGCTTGTTATTGTGGGCGACGGCGCATGTGGCAAAACGTCCCTTCTCTACGTCTTCACATTGGGAGAGTTTCCAACTCAATACCACCCCACAGTATTCGAGAACTACGTCACCGACTGTCGCATTGACGGCAAACCCGTACAATTAGCGCTTTGGGACACAGCTGGACAAGAAGAGTACGAAAGACTACGCCCTTTAAGTTACCACCACTCTCACGTCATCCTAATTGGGTTTGCACTTGACGTGCCTGACTCACTCGAGAATGCCCGCACCAAATGGGTGGACGAGGTCCGGAAACATTGTCCTAATACACCGTACTTGTTGGTTGGTCTTAAGTCTGATTTGAGAATTAGCGAAAGAGACCGCTCCCGGTTTGTTCAGAAAGACGCCGGTGAAAAAGTGGCCAAAGAAATTGGCGCCAAACGATACATGGAAAGTTCGTCGCTCACAGGTAGTGGAGTGGACGATATTTTTGAGACCGCCACGCGTTTGAGTCTACTCATGACTGAGGCAGAATCGGTTAAATGTTGTTGCATACTTTGATTCTATTTTCAGATCCAACCGCGTTCAAGAAGTTTATCCGGCCCGGTGCCGACGATCGCAATCTGGGAAATTTTTAGCGACCTCGTATTTGCGCAATAACTGCGAATCCCAACTCCGCCTATGCACGAGTTTTTCCAGGCATGTTTATGTTTGCTCCTTTCAAGCCAGTTTCGCAAATGGAGGGGCACACTTGTGATATATGCAGGATTTCTTGCGGGGGTGCCGTCTTTTTTTGGGCTAACAGGTAAGTCCTGCCTTTGCTCGGGTACAGGTGACGGCCCGCCCCAAAACTGCCTCCAGCTGAATTTTTCGCCTGCTTGGCGTCGGTAATCAGGGCCGGACTTCTGCACATTGCTTGCGGATCGAGATCCGATTTGAGACTCCGAGCTCCCCCCACTCCTGCATGCACCCGGCGCCAGCAATCCAGACCACCGCTAGCAAAATTTTCGGAAGCTATATATTTAGAATCGTCGATAGGACGAATCGGACAAGCTTTTGAACATTTTACATTATCACAATGGTCCAGTCTGTCATTAACCCTGCCGTGGGCTCACTCCCCACAAAAGCCCCCACACCTGCCAAGAACATCTTGGACTTGTTCTCATTGAAGGGTAAAGTTGCATCAGTTACTGGTTCCTCTGGAGGAATTGGTTGGGCTGTCGCTGAGGGTTTTGCCCAGGCCGGTGCCGATGTCGCCATCTGGTATAACTCCAAACCTGCTGAAGATAAGGCCAAGTACTTGGAAGAGACCTATGGCGTGAAAGCCAAAGCTTACAAGTGTAACGTTTCCGACTACAAGGACGTTGAGCGTGTGGTCGAACAGATCGAGTCTGACTTCGGCGGTCTCGACGTGTTTGTTGCCAACGCTGGTGTACCTTGGACCGAAGGCTCTTGTATCGACGTGGAAGGCGTCGACTCGTGGCAAAAGATCATTGACTTAGATCTCTCGGGTGTCTACTACTGCGCGAAGGCCGCCGGTAAGATTTTCAGGAAGAATGGGAAGGGTTCGTTTGTCGTCACTGCCAGCATGTCGGGACACATTGCCAATGTGCCCCAGCTTCAGGCTCCTTATAACGCTGCCAAGGCTGCTTGTATTCACTTTGCCAAGTCGCTCGCAATTGAGTGGGCTCCATTTGCTAGAGTCAACTCTATCTCGCCTGGTTACATTGCCACTGAGATTTCCGATTTCGTGGACACTGAGACTAAGAGCAAATGGCATCAGTTGACGCCCTTGGGAAGAGAAGGCACCCCACAGGAATTGGTTGGCGCTTACCTCTACCTTGCGTCGGATGCATCGACTTTCACTACGGGAACCGACATTTTGGTCGACGGCGGTTACTGTGCTCCATAAATGCGAATAACAACGATACATAACGCAAAAAGCTCAACGAGTCTTTTGCGCGGAAGAATAAATAGAGCAAACTTGAAAACACAATACTGAACGTAGCTTTTCTCGCCATCCGTGCCTAGGTGGCTGTGAGGACCTGCACACCAAGCACTTCCAACTCCCCATACATAGTAACTATAGACACGATGGACGATGATTTGACGGCCAGCCACTGGGACGATGTCCTTTCTCCGTCACAACAACAATTCAGTCTGAATTATTCAATCAACAACCATTTTGCCGATTTGGCGGTCAATCCACATAAGGACAGCAGCGAGGAAGAGGACGACGAGGACAACAATGATTCTAAGGGGGAGAACGAGGAATCAGATGCTGATACCGGGGCAGATTACGATAGGAGCAATGTTGTCAATTCAGCTCCTGGTGGCTACTCTGATGGCTTCCAAAGTGAAGTTAATCACGCCTATACTTCTTCATACAACTATGGCTCAGCCCATCAGACAGAAATCGACCAGTTGAACGAGATTCAAAGAGAGGAGCGCAAAGAGCACAAAGCACACCTCTTGTCGGAATTGACTTCAGGTGCTGGCGACGAGGATTTGGAGAAATCGCTCAGTCCTTCTAAACCCACGGCCGACTCGTTATTCGATTCGCTGGCAGCCCCTATTCCGATTCTGGACTTTGCTGCCCCGTTAGAGAAGAGACCGACCCCAAAAACTTCAAAACTAAAAGGAGCTCTGTATCGGCAGAGAGTCAGAAAGTTCTCGTCCAAGTCGACCCTTCAACATTTGGCCGATCCGGAGATTGCCACTGTTGATCCTCTAGGACCATTGGGTGTAGCTGGTACTCAGGAAAGTGACGAAAAAGAATCAAAGGCTTCTGACCATGGAGCAGACAAGTTGATTCGGGAAGTCGATGCTCCATTGTATGACATACAGTCCGAGGAGACTGAGCCGGAACCCGAGTCAAGAGCAGCGAGGGCAGATAGTGTGCCAAATAAGAACACTGAAAATGATCTCGAAATATCAGTGAGCGATCCCGTCAAAATAGGCGACATTGCTACTGCTCATGTTGTCTACTCGATTCGCACTAAGAACAAGAACCCGGAGTCGAGAAATTTTCCTTCTCTTCAGGAATCAACTGCTGCTAGGAGATACAAGGATTTCCGTTGGATATACCATCAGCTACAGAACAACCACCCTGGTGTTATTATCCCGCCTCCACCTACTAAGCAAACATACGTTGGCCGGTTCAACGAGAACTTTATTGAGAACAGGCGGCTTTCGCTAGAGAAAATGCTCTTGAAAATCAGCCGCATCCACATACTAGCCAATGATCCCGATTTCGTAATGTTTTTGACAAGCGAGGACTTTGCGAACGAATCTAGGGAACGAGAGAAAGTCAGCGGGTCAGGAGCCTCGTCTCGTGATGGCGAAGAAGACGACGATAGTAGCTCCACGCTGTCTACTGCGGTCTCAATCGTTTCAGGTACTGCCCCGGCAAGCTTTATGAGCTCATTATTCTCGTCTTCCAACAAAATTGTGGAAACGGATGAGTTTTTCACAAAAAAGAAGGCTTACGTTGACGATCTCCAACACAACCTTAAATCCTTCGCGAGGTCTTTGGAGCTCATTGCAAATCAAAGACTTGAGACAATAGCACTTACTGAAGAGATAGCAACTGCTCTAGATGAGCTTTCTGATCTAGAAATTCTGAAGAGCACCACCTCTCTTCTAGGTGCTTTTGCTGAAGTGCACCATAAACTCAAAGAGTCTCTTGATCGAGTCAACTTGCAGGACCAGTTGACACTCGGTCTTACAGTTGAAGAGTACTTGCGCATAATTGGTTCTGTCAAGCATGTGTTCGATACCAGGATCAAGGTCAACTTGCAGTATTCGACGTTCAAACAAGATCTTGCTAAGAAACAAGAGGTGCTCGACAGGTTGACGGCAAAATACAAGGCATCACCGGAGAAAATTAATACTCTAAAGTTTGAGGTGGACAAGCTTACGCAGAAAGTGGAGTTCTATGAGAAGTCCTTCAAAGCAATTAGCGAGACCATCAAAGTCGAACTCCACACATTCGAATTAGAAAAGATTGAGGATTTTCGCAACAGTGTCGAAATATTCATCGAGGGTTCCATCGAATCCCAAAAGGAAGCCATCGAATTGTGGGAGACGTTTTATGAAAGACAGAACCTTGGGTTGGTTTGAGGCGACGAGGTGCGTGGGGCGAGACAATGAGAATGTATGGTCTCTCCCCCATGCATTGGAGTGCAGGAGTATTCTGGCCAGGATGATTCACAAAAGTCGCACATACCGGAGTCATTTCCTGTCAAAGATCAAGAGTCATAACGACGCTGTCGCTCCCTTACCTTTATCATAGTCATGCACACTCAAGTTCATTTGAGCTCGTTAAAGCTTTCCATACTCTCCATTCCCCGAGAAAAGGCGTGGCTATTTTCTGCCCCCATTCTCCGACTACTCCACGATGAATCTAGAAAAATTCCAGAAAGTTACCCCGAAGGTGAGGAGGAATCGGACGGCACTTATCCCGATTTGGAATTTTCCGATGAGGACATTGACCCACTCGCATTGAGTATCACGTCCACGGGATCAGCATCCAAGCGGTTGTTAACGCCGAGATCATCGGTGCCTGTTCGGTTGGATAATTCTAGCAAGCAAAAAACAGATACCCTGTCGCATGAAGATCTCAATGAATTGTTGTCTCCATTTGTGCGGCCCAGCTCAAGTACAGATTCGGAAGGTAACTCTGATGATGAAGACGATGTATTCTTTCACATTGCATATACACCCCATGAGTGTACCATAATATGCTCGACGCGAGTCATGGAAAACTTGTTTCTTAAACTGCTAGATGTGTGCAAGAAGCTCGAATACCTGGATGTAATTCTCGTGCTGGAGACATTTAATATCTTGCAAGTGGATAGTGAGGGCGGATTCAACAATTCTGCAAGAATCTTGGAACTAACGCGACCGCTTGCCGCACACAAGATTTCTCTTTTTTTCTTGTCCAGTCATTTTTCAGATATTGTCCTATTCCCGCTGCACCTCCGGGAGGATGTGGTCAGGATCTTAGCAAAGCAGGACTTTGAGTTCTCCGACAATTCCAACAGTTACATTGTCAACCGAACAGACGAGGTTAATTCTCCGGGACCTTCAAGTGATCAACTTGAATCAGAGACTTTGCGTTTATTCAGAGAGGCGGGAATAAAGCCCAAGATTGCAAGCAAGACGAATCTCCTATTAACTGGAGCAAGGGCCGGCAAGTGTCGGAGTAGCATTCTCAAAGCTGCACAGTGCATAGCGTCCGACCGAATTCCGCAATATTTTGCAATCACCCAGACATACCCAAACGAGTTGTCTCTTGTTTTACCGGGCATTGCCCGAAAACGAGCAGCCATGGGATTCAACTTCAAGAGTATTATTGGCTCCACTCTGGACACCATTGTTCCCATAACAATCGACTTGACCAAACTACCGCTCAACTCTACTGGTATCGTCTCTGGCCTTGCTAGCACGCTTCTCAACTCAGTGAAGGATCTTCCCATGGCTCTGGACGGAGTATTTGAGATGAACTATCTTTCTATGGCAAGATCGGCTATTGTGATGATTCCCGAGGAAAATCTTGCGGTATTGTCCCAGGCGCTTGCTAGTCTTGACCTTTGATTTTACCTAATGCTGATCTTGCATCGGTAAATGCACAGCATGAATCCCCAGTTGGCATTATTTTTCATTCTCATAGCTACAGTAATCAAAATAATAAGGAGTGGATATTTTTCACGAGGATATTTAGAATACCGCGTTAGTTTTTTTACCCTTTTTCTTGGACTTCACCGTAGTGCTCCAACCATCGTCGTCAACAGTAGCCACCTTATTAGCAGAGGACGCAATGGCGGCCGACCAGCTGCCCAACAGCGCATCAGTGGATTTTTCCACTTGTTGGCGCCTCTTCATGAATTCTTGGGAGAATCTTCTTCCGTCCATCGTAGCAGAAGAGCTGTAGATTGTCTCCGCGATCAATTGAGCCGAGTCGCCCACAGGAGGCAAAGTTGTGAAGATTTCAAGCAAATCGTCCTTTGATACGGAAGGGTACAAATTGGTCATGGCGGAACGCGCCCAGATCAAGAAATCCTCCTTTACTGCCTGCGAGTTTGCATTAGCAGGGGAGATTGAGGTCGCGCTAGACGAGGCAGCACGTAATGCTTGAGGGGTGTAGCTCACGGTAGGGGCAACTGGAGCAGGCACACGAGTCTTTTTAGGGGCAGGTTTTTTCGAACTCACCGTGGTCCATGCCACGACATCATCTCTGGGAACAGAAGATGCCAAAGTCGCGGCCAAAGGAGTCTTGGTGTTTCCAGTAGCAATTTTGGCCAGCAGCAAAGCCAAAGCACGAGCCTCGGCTTCCTCCTTCTGAATCTCCGACAAAGTTTTCGTGGTGGTGATCTCGGGTTGAGACGACGCCCAAAAGAAGGCGGGCTTGTCAGCCACAGAATCTTGGTCTAAAGTCGAAGCGTTAAGTGCCTCGGCAAGCGCTCTCTCCTGCTTTTCCTCCGCACGAAGCTGTCTTTCATTCTCCATACGTTCAGCTTCGAGTTCCTGAATTTGCTTGAGCGAAAGCGCAGGCTTTGCGGCTTCCGTCCTGGCAGCCCACGGAGCGAGAACAGGCTGAACAGGTTCTTCAATAGGAGCGGCCCTCTCCGTGTGGAGAACTTTGGGCTTGGACTCTGCGCGACGTGGTGCCTCGGCCTGTTGCACCGAGACAGCTTGCTTAGGGGGAGCCTGGGCAACCAGCGGAGTAGCAACCTCCACATTAATCACAGTTTCTTTGGCGGGCAAGCTCTCGGAAGCGTTCGCAGACTCAGCCACAGCTGCAGGCACCATGTTTGCTGGAGACACTGGCAATGCTTGAGGAGGTTGCTGACCATCCTGGGGACGAGACTGAAGAGGCGCAACTTGAGGCAATGTTTGTTGAGAAATAGTCAGACGCTGTGGTGCCTGATGAATTGAATGCGCAGCAACTTGCGGCTGACGGGAGTCGACTCGCTCGTCGTCATTCAAGATACCCGTGACCATCGAGCTGTGCATGTCGTGCAAAGCCTGCTCCTCCTTGTGCAGAGCCAACGTGGACAGTGGCACAAATGGCGAGCTGACGCGTGACGAACCCACCCCAGCTGTCCATGGCGAGATGGGACCCGACTGAGAAACTAGGCCATGAGAAAGCGGCATAGAACTTGCTTGTGTGTTGAGTCCCCAGCCAGAATTGCCTCTTGACAACAGAGGCTGAGACAACAGAGGCTGAGAAAGGGGCTGCGTGGGAAGCGGTTGCTGGAGCAAAGAAGACACCCCAAGAGAGCCGAACCCCCCACCCATGCCGGTTCCGATGGAAGTCAATTGGGGCGCAAACAGTGGCTGCTGGTTGCGCAAGTAGTCCTGACCTACGAAATCGAAAAGCTGATTGCTGCCTGAAGGATTTCTACCCATTCCCAAGCCATTATAGTTGGAGTAGATGTTAGGCACGAACGGCTGTTGCTGAGGCTGCGACTGCTGCTGCTGTTGCGACTGTTGCTGTTGTTGCTGTTGCGATGGATCCGAGCTTATGAACGATGCAGACGCCGAAGGGTTGACATTCTGGTTCGAGGATGCTTGGGCAAGTTCGTGGGCCAAAAGTGCAGCTTCACCATCGTGCACCGCAGCGCTGGGCAACGGGATAAGGAACGGCTGGGTGAAGTTGCGCACCAACTCACAAAACGTGCGCAAAGACTTGAACCGCACCTCCTCTTTCCGTCTGATTTGAAGATCGAGAGTCAAGTAGCCTTCATCAAGCCATTCTTGCATGACATCGCCAGCAAAGGGCCCTTGCTCGTTGCCAGTAGGGTCAAGATAAAGCCATTGAATTTCCTGTGGTGTGAGGAAATCTTCTGCGGATGCAGACTTTTCTTTGGCCGCTGGCGGAGGAAGATTGGGTGGAGCACGAGCCCGCGAGGCCACTTCGTGCGAAACGGAGGCCGGGCCAGAATTAGGAGCTAAACTCAAATGCTGAGGAGGAGACGGGTGGTGCTGCTTGTATGGCTCGCTTCGTTTCATGGAGTCGTTGGGATCACATACCTGGGCCTGGACATCAAACCACACTCTGAATACTGTCTCCATGTCGTAGCATTTTCCAGCCTTACTAGGAGGAATTGCTGCTACGAAGTCATGAGAAATGTGTTTGTGGTCATCATGGGACTGGTCCTTGCCGTTGCCATCACCTGTACGGGTTTTGATGCTGGTTGATGAAGGCAACGTCTCGCCCTGATCCAGGGCATGGTTCCAAGATTGGGGTAAGTTTTCGACTTGCATGAGGGAAAGACGGGGGAGATGATGACTTTTCTGGGAATGAAAGCTGTTGCCGATTGCAAGGTGGTATGGCAAATTTTTGTTGAAGTTCACTGGACGCGGGCAAACTGCTGAGTAGGATGTAAGGAATTTGAAAATTTTAGCTATGGAAGTGTGCGAAAGGTATGCGGCGTGTGAAGAGCACCACGCGTGAGTGGAGAGTCACTGGCAAGTTATTCGATGGTTTTGTGGTTGATTTTCTGTTTGCTTCTACTTCTGGTTTTTGCCTTAATTCGTTATTTATATAGATGTTGGCGTGCGGTTACGCCAGCTTGAGCTAGAAACCCAGTGGCCCAAGATGTTGGCTCAAGACAGCCGCAGTTCGAGAAGTTGAAACTCTTTCTGCTCCAATAGGTGCTCTCATTTTCGGCACGATCCTAAGTTGCACGTTTCCTCCTCGGCAATATCCTAGCGGGAGCTAAACATTGGTCAAAATCCTGGAAACACATTGGCGGCCATAGTTCTGGCCCAAGAGAACCCAAACTCTCTTATATTCCCACTTTTCTTTCCATCTCCGAGTGGAAGTCGCTGATGTTTCTTCCAGACTCATAGCCGCCTTTATAGATATCTTCCCAATCCACAGTAGACTCTCTGTTTGTTAAAATGTCTCTGTGCAAGGTGTCAGAACCTCCAAGAATCGCCGGTTTGAAGTCGGTAGCATCCACAATTTGCAATTCCATTTCTCTTCTGATTGGCTCTCCAGCTCCGAAAACACGACGGTACATTTCCATTCGAGTTTGTTGCTGAGTCTCCTCCCAGTTCTTGACGCGACCCTCGAGGGGGTGACGATTGTTCACTTGTGACGCAATACTTAATGGGCCTTCTTGCGATCTTAAGGCATCTGATAAAGCCGGAGTATTGATCGAGGCTTCGCCAAATGACGTGGTGCTGACATGCGACCGCAGGTTGTTATCAGGGACGAGTTTTAATGACTGGTGTTAGAATGAATTCAGAGGTGAATTCCAAGTGCATCAATCGCACTAGTTATGCTCCTAGCTTGATCTGAACGTACCATTACAATATTGAAACGGGTGGACGGTGGTGGCGATCGTTGTGCGACTGCGTACAGTACGCTAGTAACTTTTGACTACTCCTGAAATGTCGCAATCGTCATTCATTCGTCAGTATATAAATGATTTTTTTACATTCTCTCGATAGGCTCATCAATGACATCGATAACTCTTTCGTCTCGGTGCTCCTCATCTTTCAACCACTCAGGAACCCACTGCCACTCTTCAGGCTGCAAAACACCATTGAATGACAATGTACCAAATAGCAAGATGGCAAATCCCAATGCTTGAAGCGATTTGAAACTTTCCCAGCCCATGATCATCGCTATCACCCACACGAGGAGTGTACGACAGCTATCCACGGTAGATCTTGCGGTGGCTGAAAGCAAATGAGTAAGCGAAATACCACAAAAGTTGAAAGCAGATATGCATACCATGATCAATAGAGACGATCCAAGGATATGCCAAGACGAGAACGTCTCCTTGATAGACTGGCCCAAGTTGAATGGAGATTCTTTGAACGCAGCAGGATCCTGAATCATCCCGGCACCGAAGTTGAGAATGATGAGCGCCGCAACCAATATTGTCACGCCGAAAAATCCTTCAGTGTACACCAACTGCATGGGCATGAACAGATAGTAGCTTAATATCTTTTCCTCCACGACAAACTGAACTGCCTGGAACGTCACGGCAATCAAAATGAGTGTGATGCCTAGAGCAATCTTGGCCGCATCTTCGGGAGCATTAGACGAGTTTGAGCCACTGTAACCGACCACAGCTATTCCGAATGTCACAAGAACGAGCGAGATCCACTCCAACTTGCGTATGCGACGTCTTAAGAACAAGACGGATAAAAGTGCAACGGAAAGAATAACAGCGCCCCTTGTCATCTGATAAATCGAGACTGGCGTGTACACTAAACCCACATTCATGAATGTAGTGGCAAGCATATCGCAAATCGACGGAATGGCGAGGATAATGCTCTTGGCCACGTCCGAGTCAGCATTCTGGGTGTCGACCGGCGTGTATTGAGACCTCTTAGACTTTTGATTGAGCGCCACATACACAATATAAATTCCGAGTTCTCCGATGAACATCTGAAGAGTCTGAATGGCCGGCTGCTCGAAATGCTTGTGGGTGGATGCATCTGGGTTGTCACAGTTGGCAACGCACTGATTGTCCTGGAATTTCGTGAGCAAGGAATTAAAGCATCCGAACACAATTGTGCCAGCGACTATGAACTGATTGAAGAACATATATGTTTGCTTGCTTGCCGGCTGTGGTGATTGTTGCGTGGAGCGGTGCCGCGAACGCTGATTGACAGCTCGATTGGGGAAACATGCAGGCACGAAAAGCGATCTCCAAAGTGACATTCACCAAAGGAGTCAAAATTGATTCGAGGGATCGAGAAGTCGGCCAGTACTTTGGAAAGCTTCCGACCCGCCGTCAAATTGTCTATTCTACAATTCTACCCCAACTGCCCAATCACTATATACCGGACGCGCCGCACGATGGTCATCGGTCTCAAGCATTGGTCGGGGTTGTTTCGAGCTGCTACAGGTTGAAAACGGCGAAATTTTACTTGGTTCTTGGCCTCCTTTCTATCACAGAGGCAATCTATACTGTGCCACAATTTCAGCCAATGAAATTGATTTTTAAAGCAGCTACAGCCAACTTTTCGCGATTTGAGCGGATTGCTTAGATTTTGGCCATCTCAGGTCACTTTCACTCTCAAAAGCAAATCGCAAACAAATTGCATTAACATTCTATTGATACCATGATTATGGCCCCTCATATCCAATTCTTCGTCCCGTTTGACTCCCTTTCATCGTTCTTAATCAGCGATGGCAAGGGTTACCCGCCCCGCGCACCCTCAGTTTCCTGCTTCTGCACGAAAATTTTTTGCTCCCTACATCACTCCAGTTAGTTGAACTTACATCAAAAATGGCATTTGGAGAATCAAGAGGAGGCTCTCGCGGCGGATTTGGCGGTGGCGGCAGAGGCGGCGCTAGAGGAGGCTCCCGTGGAGGTTTCGGAGGCGGCAGAGGCGGTGCTCGCGGTGGCTTCGGCGGTGCCAGAGGTGGTGCTCGCGGTGGCTTCGGCGGTGGAAGAGGAGGTGCCCGTGGTGGCTTCGGTGGAGGAAGAGGTGGTCCCCGTGGTGGTTCTCGTGGCGGATTCGGTGGTGCTCGTGGTGGCGCCAGAGGTGGCCGTGGTGGTGCCAGAGGCGGTGCTAGAGGAGGTGCCAAGGTCGTCATCGAGCCTCACAGACACGCAGGTGTGTTCATTGCCAGAGGCAAGGAAGATTTGTTGGTGACCAAGAACATGGCGCCTGGTGAGTCTGTCTACGGTGAGAAGAGAATTACCATTGATGAGCCTGCGAAGGAAGAGGGTGCGCCTGCTACCAAGACCGAGTACCGTGTGTGGAATCCATTCAGATCCAAATTGGCTGCCGGTATTATGGGCGGTGTTGACGAGTTGGGCATTGCTCCCGGTAAGAAGGTGTTGTACTTGGGTGCCGCTTCCGGAACATCCGTGTCGCACGTTTCTGACGTGGTTGGTCCCGATGGATTGGTGTTTGCAGTTGAGTTTTCTCACAGACCCGGCAGAGAGTTGATCTCCATGGCAAAGAAGAGACCTAACGTGATCCCAATCATTGACGATGCTCGTCACCCCCAGAAGTACCGTATGTTGATTGGTATGGTGGACGCTGTTTTCGCCGATGTGGCTCAGCCTGATCAGGCCCGTATCATTGCCTTGAACTCGCACTTGTTTTTGAAGGACCAGGGTACCGTGGTGATCTCCATCAAGGCCAACTGTATCGACTCGACTGTTGACGCCGAAACGGTGTTCGCCAGAGAGGTGCAGAAGTTGAGAGAGGAGAGAATCAAGCCTATGGAGCAGTTGACTTTGGAGCCCTACGAAAGAGACCATTGTGTTGTCGTGGGTCGCTACGTCAGAGCTGGCTTGAAAAAATAAGCCTTGTAATTTAGCATGAAAGCATTCGGATATTCAGAATAAAAATCAGAGAGAGACCTTGGAAAATAGCGTGACGGAAATAAAAAGTACCTTACTTTACTCGTGGTGGAAACTTGGTGGTCGGAATTCCACGCATCCTTGCTTCGGATGCTCGTGGAATTATCGCCGCACCTACTGGTTTCTCTCTTTTGTGCAAACCGAACTCCTCTGTGATAGTTTGCCATCCCTTATTCAGCGCAAAAAAAGAAAGAAAGAAACTTTGTATTTCCACCCATCCACCTCAGTACCTTCTGATGACAAATATTGAGCTTCCCGTATGAGTGAACATTCTACGCGACGAAGATCCCACCTTGTGGTACATGTCCCCAGTGACGATGATAGGCCATCCCCACAGTTAAACAGACGAGTCAGTGTTGTCGAAATTTTGAGTGACGAGTCTGACAGTGAAGTTAACCATGCGAGCAACGACAACGATATTGAAATCGTCAGCGAAACCGACCTTGTTCCTGAGTCCGATGATATAGAGATCACCGGTCTGAGAGTCGCCACCCCTTTTCAAATACCCCACCAGCCTGCCATATCCAGAAGACGGCGGTCTCCTGAAGGTCCCATTACACGAAATACGCGAAGACGAACATTCCGATTTGGCCTACCGATGCCACCGGCGTTCACCGCCGAGCAAAGAGCCATTATGCTTCAGATGTTAGGAGCACAAGACCTCTTTGGCCTACCGAATGATGAGTTATCATCATCGATCATGGAGCGACTAGAAAGGGAAGACGATCACATGTTGGACAGTAAAATTGAGAATGAAAATATCCATAACCGCAAGCAACTCAAGGTCAAACAGGAGACAGCAAAGAATGAGCTCGAGGGTTATACGAATACCATACGCAAAGACGAGACGTTGTTATGCGAGCTTTGTGGAATAACCCTTGGCGAGGGTATACCGTCAGATTTTGAGCCCAACCCAACCTACGATGACCACTATCTGCAGCATGCCGAACACTGGCGATTGAAGGCACCATGGTTCTGCGTGCGACAATGCACCGAAACAGATAAGGATCTATCAAAGCGAGTTTTTGCTGCTAAGTGTGGTCATACGTTTTGTGGACGTTGCATTAAGAATATAGGGAATCGACCTGCGGGCAGGCAACTCAAAAAACAGCGGGAGTTGATGAGTGTGGTCAACCCGCTCATCAGCGCTCCCAAGAACTGTCCGGCAATGGGCTGCGGCGTCAACTTCAGTAAAGCCAAGCGCACATTCACGGAACTTTTTATGTGATCCCTGCAACTCAGATGGTTTTCTGAGATTTGTTTTTGGCTGCATCATTTTTGAAAGCGCCAGGAATCACAAAGAACTGAATAGTCAAGTGTGTAAGAGGGAAATACTCATGGACTCATCACAATTAAGCGTGTAGACATACTTAGTCAACTCTGGCCTCTGATAACGTCAAAGGCTTAATGTTGTTGGAGAATATCGACGAACCAGACTTGAACCGATTGATCTTCTTGAGCTTCTCACGCACAACCATCACAGGCACCGACGACTTGGTAACAAGATAATTCGAAAGAGAACCCAACAAGACGCCCTTGATGGCGCTCAGGCCCTTGGAGCCCACAACAACCAAAGTGGGCTGCAAATTATCAATGAATTCTAAAATCAAGTGCCGCGGAATAGGATGGTGAATGATCTCGATGACAATATGAATCTGCAATTTTGTCAACTTCAACAAGTTCAAAACCTGTTGTTTGGCACGGTTTAACATGTTGATTCGCGATTGCTCTCTGGCCGACTCTGTCAGTGTGTTTCCCTTAAGCTGGTGGTTGTTGTCATTGTCTTCAATAACACACACGATGAACAAGACTGATCCGTCCACTAACACTGTGCCAAGACACCACTCGAGAGCAAATATCGATTCCGGGCTGAAATCCATACAAAGCAAGAACATCTTGGGCTTGACGTCGGGCTTTATGAGCTGGAAGAAATTGCCTCTTGTAATTGTTTGAATCACTCTCTGGTGGCTGATGTTCGAGTCAACTTCACTCTCCTTGATAGTTTCATTCAACTTGAAGGCAAACTCCGAGTCTAACTTATCCTCCACGGCTGAAGTGTATGGAATCATAAAACTGTCGTCAGAGCCCTCAGAATTTTCGGAATTGCCCGCCTTCTTACTAGAACCAGACACGCTTCCCATGCTCTTCTCGTTCTCTTGATCAATGATCTTTCTCCGGTAGGCTTGGTACGTCTCGAGCTTCTGACGCCTGGTGGCAGCGTCCTGATCCAAGTTGTGAAGATCCAAAGTATCCTTACCAGTGAGAGCGTGCTTGGACTCCGATAATTGCGCAACCACGTCGTTGTCAACTGCGCTGCCGATTTTCCTGGCGTTTGCTACTGCTCTTTCCTTGGCAGTGAGTTCCTCAAGTTTCTGGATGGTTTTACCATCATTGAGGTTCGAGTTCTCGAGAATCGTAGAAATCTCGGATATTTTCTCGTCGCGGCATGCGTAGTTGGGTAGAATGTTTCCCGTGCCGTCATACTGAAACTTCTCCCCGTCGTCGTCATCACTAATGTGCTCTTCATCGCTAATTTCGTTATCCCAAAGCTGGTTCTCATCATCATCGTTATTAGCGGCTTCCGAGTTTTTAAATCTCTCCAGGGGGTCGTGGTTCGTAATTGACCACTTGAGATCCTTATTCTTGAAGTCGTCTGCACTGGCACTGGAGGAGCGAGAATGGGTGTCTGAGGGAGACTTAGATCTACCTCTGTTCAGCATCAGTTTCTGGATAATGGCCAATTTCTCAGCCTCTAGTCTAGACTGGCGGCTGGCCATGTTGCTTGTTGTTCAATAGGGAGAGTGCAGGGTATGATAGTGAGGTGTGGGTAGAACTGGGAGGCGCACGCGACAGCCAAACCCCGCTTAGAGAAAGTGCAAGAGGTAATTGAAAAGTTGTTTATAGATTCCGGTGTATCCTTGAACTTTGCAGGTAATAACAAGCAAATTTTTATCTGTCCCCGGGTAAGCGCCGTGGAGAATCGTGATTGGAATACTATGCATTATAGGCGAGCGCGGCTGTGCAAGGCGGCAGCATTATTAAACCTTGCCGGAATGTGACCTTGTATTTAGCCTAGAAGAAGTGCAAGACCGGGCTTACTGAGTGGTGCCACTCGTGCAATGCCGCATGAACAAAGCTCCCGTGAACAGCCTCAACTTTCCTAGTCATTTCTATCCCCCTCAACCTCCGACCCATCACTTTCATCAAAGTACTCAACCAATATCGTATCACCCGTGGCCAACTTACCGAATTCCTCAATGCTGGAGGAAATAGCAGGAAGAGCCAATCTGGGCATGGGCTTGCAGAGTTCAAATGCAAAGCTATGCACCTCACAAAAGTCAGCCACTGTCGTCTCGTGCGTTTCGTCTTCGGTAGATTCCATCATCAAGGTCTCGACAAATATATACAAAGATTGAAGAGGCTCAGTTCTGGAAAACTTTTGAATCACTCTTTTGCCATGTGGGAGCTTGATAGACACGCGAACAACGTCGGAAGCAGGTAGGTCCTGGATTTTGGCGTCAAAGTAGTTGGAGGTGACGAAATGAGCCAAAGAGCGTAATCTGTGAGTTCGTAACTCTTCTTTGAGCTCTTTGGCTTTTCTGTCAGATTCTTTCTTCTCCTTCTTGACTTGGTCTTGTTGTAGAGATTCGAGGTAAGCCTCGTCCTGTTTCTGCTTGAGAAAACGGCTGAATTCCATTTCCTTCTTGTCGAATCGTCTCGTCACCAACTGGGCATTGTAGTCGGACATCGACTTGGCAAGCCCGCGCACTAATCTTGGGATCTGCGCTTCTCCCGCCTCCTCCCAAAGTAGGTGAGTTTTGAAGACCATCGACATCGACGACATGACCGCTGGATTATTGGTGACATTTGCAGAAATGCATGCAAATGGAAAGCCTCGTGCTCGGTACGCTCTGGCCACCTCGAACGCTTCCGGATGCAGAGTCACGTTCCCCACATAGACGGTGGTGTCGCGATACTCACTCGATTCAGCGAGAAGAGCTTTAAAGCGATCGTGTTCGAAAATTCGGGCAAGAAAGTCCTCACTAGCATCGTCCACGAGGAAAATGACGAGAAAGTCAAAGTCGTGCTGCGCTCTCTCGTGGGCCGCATTGAAGTCTTTCGTCACCACTTTGAAGTCCAGCGTGTCAACTCCCAAAAGCGGATCGTGCAGCTCGTCTAGCTTGTCCCAGTCAAATTGATGCCGTATTCCACTCAAGCTTGGGACTTTGTTGAATCCTAGAAGAATCTTGATGAACGTATAGAGAAATGAGAATGCTTTGGGAATGATGAGCAATAGCACCCAGGGAAATGAAGGCCGTGGAGCTAAAGGAGCGGCATTTTGAGGGGGTTCCTCAGGTTGTCGTTTCGAAAGATGAATCCCAAGCTCAAATTGCCACTGGTTGGAAAGCCGGGGTGCCTTGGGCAACCTAGGGAGCCACAGATCGAAGGCAAAATCTTCCTGAATGCTACGACGAGTCACCGAAGAGTCCACAGTACTGGCACCAGAAGCCTCAGCAATAGGCGTCTCGGGCTGCGGTGGTAAATCTAGCCCAGTATCAAAATACGCCAGCACAGCGTTATTGAGGTTATAGTCGTGGTGGTCGAGAAGACCAATCACTTTTGCCACAGTTTCATCGTCGGAAATTTCCAAGCCGGTGATGGACGTAAATTCCGCATACTGGGATCTCTGAGCTTCAGACAACCCTTCCATGGTGGACAGTACTTGGATCTTGCCTGGGGTATATCGTACAGGCAAGCGGTGAGGCGTATGCAGGAATGTGTCCATCAGCCAGGGCCGAGCAAAAAGAAACGAGAGGAGTCCGCACCATGACGTAGGAAGCATAAAAATTTTCGTGTTCCTCAATATTTTGCATGTACTTCGGCGAGTGAACCAATTGATCAACTCTGGCCGTCGTCTAGGCTCTTGTGGTCAAACCATGCAGGGCCCGCAATGTCGCACTCGGTCCGGCTCTACAGTCACATGGACGGCTCATATCCGTTGGTGCGATCGGACTAGATGACGGTGTTCCTCGGCATCGCGAGCCCACGTGAAGCCGAAGTGCCTGGATGGGCGAAAGATGAAAATGTAGCACCAAAAGATGTAAAACAAGTTCTGGATTTTGCAGGCGCTTTTTACAGTCCATGTCGAATATTGCCAACCGGGAATATTTGGCCATTTGCCGCAAATTCACCCATTTTCCGGGCCCTGACTGTTGCTTGCCCGCGCACTACACTCATTCCCGCCGTACATTTGCGAAAAGACAATCACACTCTTATATATTTTCGCTGCCGCTGTTGTGCTACCAGACCCCGGAACCACCGTCTGCAAACTTTCCTTTGTGAGCATCGGGCCATATCACGGCACTAATCCATTTTTCCCCTCCTCAGCTTTTAGAGTTTTCGAGCTTGTCCCGGGATTCCGCTCAGCCATTTAGATTGCCGTTTTCCATCCGATCTGGACTACAAAGCAACCGCTTGCACAAAGTAAACGATATTAAAAAAACCAAGATACGCAGCCGAGAATACGCCAAACAATGTCGCACTTCTTGAAATCCAGGCTCTTCAAATCAGCATTGGCCGCGGGCGGTGTGGTCGGTGCTGGCATCGTGTACCTTGACTACGTCAAACCTCCAAACCCGTCCCAGTTTACCAACTCCTATGCTCCTTTGAAAAAAACACAGCCCACTCCTCCAACTCGTGAGGAGCTCATGAAGAAGTTGAAGTCTGCTGACAAGTTCGACGTCCTCGTTATTGGTGGTGGTGCTACTGGTACCGGCACGGTGTTGGATGCTGCGACCAGAGGCCTCAATGTGGCGCTTTTGGAGAAAAATGATTTCGCCTCAGGAACCTCTTCTAAATCCACGAAAATGGCCCATGGTGGTGTTCGTTACCTTGAGAAGGCGATTTTCCAGCTCTCAAAGGACCAGCTTGACTTAGTCATCGAGGCGTTGAACGAGAGAGGTAACATGCTCAGAACGGCCCCACACTTGTGTTCCGTTCTCCCCATCATGATTCCGGTCTACAAATGGTGGCAGGTTCCTTATTTCTTCATGGGATGTAAGATGTACGATTGGTTTGCCGGATACCAGAACTTGAGATCCTCGACAATTTTCTCCAGCGAGACTGCCAGTGCTATTGCCCCAATGATTGACAGCTCCAACTTGAAGGCTGCGTGTGTTTACCACGATGGTTCTTTCAACGATGCTCGTATGAACTCGTCGTTGGCCATCACTGCCATTGAGAGTGGAGCCACCGTGTTGAACTACGTGGAAGTGAAGCAGCTCATCAAAGAGAACGGCAAGTTGGTCGGTGTTTTGGCACACGATCGCGAGACTGGTGATGAATTTGTCGTCAGGGCCACCGCAACCGTCAACGCTACCGGTCCCATGGCTGATAAACTTCTTGAAATGGACGAGGACCCACAAGGTTTGCCTCCCAAGGTGTCCCAGCCTCCTAGAATGATTGTACCTTCGTCTGGTGTCCATGTTGTGTTGCCTGAATACTACGGCCCCGCGTCAATGGGCCTCTTGGATCCCTCCACTTCCGATGGCAGAGTCATGTTCTTCTTGCCATGGCAGGGCAAGATCCTTGCAGGTACCACCGACACTCCTTTGAAAAACGTACCCGAGAGCCCCTACCCCACTGAGGAAGAGATTCAGGACATCCTCAAGGAGTTGCAGAAGTACATTGTGTTCCCAGTCAACCGTGACGATGTTTTGTCCGCGTGGTCGGGAATCAGACCTTTGGCTCGTGACCCCTCCAAGTTGCCCAAGGGCAAAGAGGCCTCTGGAACCCAAGGTTTGGTGCGTTCACATTTGATTCACACCTCCGACTCCGGTCTTGTTACCATTACTGGCGGTAAATGGACCACTTATAGAGAGATGGCTCAGGAAACCGTGGACACGTTGGTAAAGCGATTTGACTTCGACGGTAAGAACGTATCCGCCTGTAAGACAAATGAAATTGTGCTTATCGGCGGCGAAGACTACTCCAAGAACTACTCGGCGAGATTGATCCACGAGTACAAGGTGCCTTTGAAATTGGCCAAGCACTTGAGTCACAACTACGGCTCGAGGGCTCCAGTGATCTTAGAGTTGTATTCTCTGTCGGATTCCAATAAATTGCCAGTGACCTTGGCTTCCAAGCGCAGTTTTGAGCCATCTGAGGCAACTAACAGTGATGGCAACAGCTTGTCGTATCAATCCTTTGACGAGCCCTTTACTGTCGCTGAGTTGAAGTACTCCCTCAAGTACGAGTATATTAGAACCCCCGTGGATTTCTTGGCCCGCAGAACCCGTTTGGCGTTCTTGAATGCCAGAGAAGCTCTTTGCGCCGTGGATGGTGTTGTTGAGATCATGAAGAATGAACTTCGTTGGGACGATGCCACCACCAAACGTATGAGCTCAGAGGCTAAGGAATACATTGGGCGCATGGGTATTTCGCCTGAGAAATTCGATGTCAGCGACTTTGTCGTGCTTTGATTTCGTCAAGCGACTCCCATATTTAGACTGCGCTTATAGATGAGTTATTTATATCGTCATGACTTGATGAGTTCGATAGACAATCTAAAAAATAGTTATAGAATACGTGTAAAATGCGTTGGATACATATTATTATCTTTTTGAGACTTAGCTCAGAATATTGAGCTCCTCCATCTCCCCTGTAAGCTTGTTCACTCTGGCCTTTTTAAGGTCACTAGCCCGCTTTTTCTCACGAGAAGTAAACCTTTCATGGTCTGTGAGTGCATCACGGCCAAAACCTGAACTACTAGCCCTGGCTTCCCGGTCCCCATCAAATTTTTGCAGGTAGAAAGTAGAAGGCTCGCGCAAAATCTCTCGGATTTCAGGATTACTCAACAACTGATCGTGAAGGCCGAAACCGAAACACCATTTCAAGTGAAGAAGTCTGAAATACAAAAACCACGAGTTAATGCTGATGGATCTGGATCTCGACAATTTGACTGAGGTCGAGCTAACAGAACTGGCAGCCAACTCCAAGCCCGTGGGGGACTTTTTGTAGACTTCCTCACGCTTTTCAGGATCAGTGTAGATTTGTATCGTGTTCGCAAGCTCTCTGAAAATGGAATTCTGCTCCTTCTTTTCATTTTTTCCGACCTTTTTAGACGAGACATTCGCCAATCGCAGACAAATGGTGAGTAGCGACTCCTGTTCGTAGTAAGGAGCGTTGTAGTTAAAATCAGTGTCGTTAGAATCCTGATCTTCCTCAGCTTCGTAGTCGTACATCTCATAACAAAGAGCCAATAAACGAGCGCTTGCTTTGGAGATCTCAAAGTTGGCTTCGTTGTCGATGATTTCCACGGCCTCGGACGAAATAGTCTGCAAGAGCTCGTTCAAATATTGCCCTCGAGATAGAAGCGTCACCAACGCACCCACACCATGCAAAGCTGCAATACCAATGTTAGCCTCCGACACCACCGTCAGCTCCTGTTCGCTCACCAAGCGTTTATCTTCTCTGTCATCCATTAGCGTAGAGTACTCTCTGTCACCAGACTGGAGGCTAGCTTGCAAATTGATTGCGCTATAGATGCTGGTTTGCGAGACTTCCAAGAGCCACTTGATGGTCTCATCTACGCCAAATGCAGAGGTATCAGCATGAAGAACTAGAAGAAGGCCGCAGAACCCGCTGATCACTGAAGCTTTGTTTTCGCTCGTTACGTTCGAGGTCGGAGTATCTTGAATCAAGGTCAGAATCCTTGCAAGGAATTCCGAGTCAACAGCCTCTCCAAAATCCTCTAGCGCGCTAGCCAAAAAGGCAACTGTGACACGGAACAAGAGGATAAACTCCGTTGGGGAACGGTACTCGCCACCGAGGAGCATATTCGTCACCTTCTGTGCAGTTTCCTCCGAGACATAATCTTTAGTTCCAGCCGATTCTTCATTGTGCAAAAGGATGGGTTTAGTGACAATAAGTTTGTACAATTGAGCCAAGAGCATTTCTCTTGACACCGACGAAACCTCACTACGAGAGTGGGTGAGTGACTCGACAATCTCGTTGATGGTGGTGGTGTTTGACTGGATTCTGGCCTTGTTCATGTCAGCGGCGTGCTTTTGACGGATATCCTGATTATTCGCCACCATGGAGTCTCTGTTCTCGGTGGCCTCTGTCTCCAGGTGGAGGAGAAGAGCTTGCAAGGACTCCAATTTGCTCGAAAGCAACTCTTCAATGGAAGAGAAGTTGACGTCCATGCTTCCGTTCTCCTCTGAATCTGGCATTGGCGTGCGTGAACGCGATACAGATCGCGACGACGACCCCAGTAAAACCTCTCTGTGCCTTGCTGCCAAATTCATTGTAGTTTCAGAGGGGATGTACCACTGGTGAGGTATTAATATGGTGCGATTCGTGCAGGATCAAGTGGCTGAAGATTTCGCCACCATTGGAGATGCGGCTGGGGGCGACTCAGAAAAGGAATAGGGGAGTATTTCAATGACACTCACGGTGCTGTCAGATATTCTGTGATGTCTTATCCTGGGCGTGTAGTCATGAGTTTCTAGAACGTCACCTCGTCGGGCAACACATACACCTTATCTCCGTTGGCTCTTACTGTTGTTTTGTCAACGTCTCTCGGGAGCGCTTTTCGCATATCGAATGCATCTATCTCATCGTCAATCTTATTGCGGTCCGTAGGGTACGTTCTACCGTAGTACCCCACGACTCGGCGATAGACGGAGTATCCAATTTTCTCGTATAGCTGGCGTGCTACTGCATTGGTAACCTTCACGAACAAGTCCACGAATAGAGTTTCGTGTGGCTTCACAGCGGTGATATGCTCCAAATGAAGACACAAGTCTGAAGCTAGGCCAATACGCCGATAGTTGCTGTTGACAGTTACGGCAGTAATGTGAGTATGCCACTCATTTCGGCTCAATTGTCCCTCTGTTTTCCCCATCATGTAGCCGCTGATAGCTCCTGAGGGTTCCACTGATTTGAAAAATAGCGTGGGCCAGTCACACAAATACTGGGTATAAAACAGCGGGTTGAAATTCTCTGTGAACTTATCCAAGTTTACCGCATTAATCAGGAACAAGTCTTCCATTTTGAACGGCTTAATGGACGTCATGGCGCTTCGGGTTCGTTTGTGAAGTTCAATTCAAGCTAAATTCAAGGACTGCACATAGTCGAGAAATTCTTTTGCGCGAGACCCGAAATCGACCTGAAAACACCTTAATAATATACAATGTTTGGTGGCGCCCAACCTACTGAGGATCAGAAGAAGTTGCAAGAACAGTACGCTGTCGACACCTTGAAGACTGCTGGTCTTATTGCCGGTGCCTTGTGGATCACTCCCATTGTGTACCACTTTTTCAAGAAGCAATTCTAGAGCACCAGCCCGAGAATCAAACCACACAGCTGTTGTACATAGTCTGATTTTTATCGTGTCAATACATGCCATTAAGTTTTTACGAATCTTCCTTTAGATCAATGAGGTCCTCGCGAAGAGTGTTGATCTTGTTCGCAAGGTTGGCAAACTCATACCGCTGAGCAATCTTCGAGGCAGCAAGCAAAGCCTTGTCGTTCTTGATGAGCCGAACAGTGCTAAATGCTTGATTCAAACGTGAGCTCTGGCATGCCTTAGCAAACACTTTGAGAAGCGCCTTATCGAATGCGACACTGTATTCACCTAGCCTTTCAACAACCTCATCTTCCTCTCCCAAATCGGCAAGTGCTCCGCTCAAGAGTTTGCCCAATGTAGATGCCCGCAAAAACTGCTCCTCTGGGTCGTCCTCTTTGGCCATGGCAACAAGGGTCTTCTCGTCTTCCGTCTGCTGTGCCTTCAAATGCGCAAAACTCTTCACTGGCATTCTCACTTCGAGTTCAACTGGCAAGGGAAGAGGAAACCCGGGGTATTCGTCGTTGTTTTTTAGAATCAAGAAACTGAATTTGTCGTCGTTCAATCCAAGGGGCCAAGCTTTCCAGCTCGATTTCAGATCAGTGAGGCCATGATCAGTCACGGCATTTTTGCAGTCGAGGATAGGTACCCAGCGCGCATTAGCGGGCTCCCTCCACTGTAATAGCACAGAAAGCGTGTCGTCGTAGCCTGATACAAGGCATGGATCTGAGTTTTCGTTGAAGAAAAGACCTTTGATCATCGGGCTCTTATCTGAGGGTGTTCGTAACGGCAACGCTCGATCCTGTTGGAGAAATCTGTAATCCTCATCCACGCTGATTAAAGAGTATGCGTGGCCGGCTGATCCCGAGTGTAGAACGAGAACGGTGGATAAGGCAGACGAAATCACCGACAACACCGGCGCCGTCTTGATGATGTTTATGCATAAACCGTAGAGATTAAAGAACCTCAAGTAGCCGTAGTTAGTGCCCACTATGATAATACTCTCACCCAGAGTGGCATCCGTTTTGCTCGTCAAGCACGCACTGGTGATGTACTCATTGTCCATGAGTGGCACATGGCGGTCCCACGAGTCGTTGGTGGTAGTGTGATGCCGGTAAAATATTCTGCCTCTGTTTGGGCCCTTGACTTTGTAGCCGGAGCAGCACAAAAGCAATCCCCGCTCATTCAACGACGAGAGATCGTATCCGTGGTCATCAATGAAATGGTAGTCTTTGTTCAAGCCTCTGTCGAAGAACGAAACAGTGAGGCTGCTCAGGTTGTCAGAAGTTTCGCCAGTGGAAGTTTTCACCGACCACGAGTAGCCAATGGCGTTCATCACCAAATATCGCCTCAGAGTGGAGGAGGTGGCATTATTGACTGACTTGACCCAGGGGGTAGACCCGGGGGAAAATGGAGCTATGTCTTCTCTTCGCGCCACCTGTGTCGTGGCCAGCGGCGTCAGTGTGCGTGGCCGTTTCCGTTTCGCAAGATATGTATCAACATCCTGGTTGTAGTATCCGTCTTCATCTTCGTCTACGATCAAGTCGTCTTCTATAAATCGCCTGGTTGGAACCTCGCGAGGTGACTCCTCCACTTCCATATCTTCGGTATTTGACTCCTCTTCTGCCTCGTCAACAAACAAGTGGTTAACGTTAGTGTCGTCGGAGTTGTCGATGCTGACCTCCACTGTGTGAAGCTCACCATTGTTGGTACCCACGTAGAGTGTGTTGCGGTGCCAGGTTACGCCAATAGGCAAATCGTTGAGTTTGTCCAAAACCACGCTCTTGACAAGTCGCTCGGATGTCGCCTCGAATACGTTCACTTTGCCGTTTTTGAGAAGCACTGCCAAATGCTTGCCCAGTTGCGACTGCGAAAAGCTCACCACTTCGGTAGTTTCAGGAATATATTCGGCTTCAGTTTCCCAATTGGTACGTTCCACAGCAACGATGCTTCCGTCTGCAGACGCCGCATACAAAAGCTCTCCATTGGGAGACCACGATGACTTGGAGGCGGCATACTCATGTGAGTGAGCGCCATTGTAATCAATCACTTCATTAGACGTAAACTTGAAAGGCTTGAGTACATCCGGAATGGTCTTCACGTGTTCGAGGGCCTCGTTCACAACAGAATAGAATCTGACGCTACCATCTGCAAAGCCTATGGACACTACTTCTCCAGCTCCGTTGTGAGAAACGTGAACGACTGCCGCGTCGACGTCAACAGAAGACACAGAGTTTTCGTTTTCAAGATCCACAATCACCATCTGATTGCTGTCGCCGCCTGCAATGACTCGCTTTCCACCATTTATGAAGGCCGCATCTCTTAATGGACGGGAACCCTTGAAAATCTCCTGGTATTTCTCGTTGCCTGTGATGTTCTCAGGAATGGCCAAAATGGAAAGAGACCCGTCGGTGGCTGCCACTAGAATTTTGCGTTCATGGGAATCCAACGCGGTCAAGTTCTCGGGAATATCTAGAGCCTGGGGCTCCAGGTCCGGCTGGGAGGTGTCGAAAATTTTAATAATGCCTTCGCTGTTGCCTGCCAAAAGTCGTCTGCATCCTTGTGAGTAGTGTGTGAGTACTCGGCCGCCGATGAACGCCGGAATCTGCGTCAGCATGGTGGTGAAGATGTATCGCGACGCGTGTAGACGTCGCGACCAGTGGTTAGAGTGGAAAGTGCATAATGAGGAATTCTGGTGACCACGTGAGCGGTATCATTGAATGTAGAAGACTTTCTTCTTTTTTTCATCTTCTTGATTTTTACTTCGCTTGGTGTAAGCATTCTGCCCTACGTTGTCTACCAACCAAGGACCAATGAAACCGTACATTGGCGCGTGTCGGCGATGCATGGAAAGCGGTGGGAAGCTTCGTATGACGTCATTGGCAATGTCTGGCAATATTCTGCGATCGGTGCCATATGCCCCATCTGTTATCGATTTGGCCCACTTCAACTTCTCCTGTATATAGATGTAGAGACTCGCTAAGTCCATCTAAGCCCCCAGCTGCCCTTCGAAACCCAGGAATCATAATCGTGCTTAAAATGTCAGTGGTCATAACGTCGTGAAAAGCAGCATTGGCAGCAGTTTTTGGTTCAGCTCACGACGCAAAAAATACAGCTCGAAAGTTTCAGGCGTGGAAGGCATATAACACCTTTCAAGTCTTCTCCTGAGTCGCAAAAAAATAAAACATTTTGGCACCCGTGCACCTTTCAACAGGGTGATTGAAATCGTGATACGAACAAGACCGAAGAATTTTACGGAATTAGCTTGAATCATGTAGAAGGTTCTAAGCCACTCGAAGCTTAGATCGCCCTAAAAATTTTATGGAGCAAAGCTAGGAAACGCTCCAACGCCGTGTTGAGGCATTTTCCAACCCCAATCCTGTTTGGAGCACCCATGAAAAGTAGTGACACGGGCAGTGCGCGCTCCAAGCCTGCACTCAGTCTGTCAAATACGACGTTCTTTGAAAAGAAGAAACAATTGAAAAAAATTATAATTTTGACATACTGCCTACTTGTCGACTATAGCGAGCTCTGCGAACAAAATGCATAAAAAATCACTCATTTCCGACCCCTGAGCCCTAGCTTTGAGCACATTGTTGTCTCAGGTCTTGCACGAAGGGAGCATGCTGAGATGCGGGATTTATCCCGCTGGTTCATTAAAGTCAGCTGCTTAATGGGAAAAAACTTTCTTGCGGTCGGCTTTGGAAGTGGCTCGTGGCCATAAATATTGAAAGTTCTGCTCTATTAGTAGCGTAAATCTCCATCTTCTTTGAATTCTGAGTCTAAGTTGTGGAATACATGGCAATCACCAAACCAAGTCTTCAGTCCGAAAGAGATTTCGATTCCGTCGATGAGGAGTCACACATTTCTATTGTCGAACAGGTGCCTCACGTGAGGAAGCAGCTGGCAAAGGAAGTGTTGTTTTTGGCGTACTCTTCGTTGGGTGCAATTTATGGTGACATCGGCACTTCGCCTTTGTATGTTTTGAACTCGATCAAATACCCCCTGAACGGTACAACCAAAGAAGATATCTATGGCGGAGTCTCTTTGATCTTCTACTTGTTCATCCTCATTGTGTTGATCAAGTATGCAGCGGTTGTTTTAGTCTATGGGCCCAATGAAGGTGAGGGAGGACAAGTCGCCATTTACGCAAAGTTGGCTCGTTGCTTGCATTTTGGGCCAAAGGGCGTTGTCATTCCAGGAATGCCGGAAAAGTCTGATCTTGAATTATTGAAGAGAACTGAGACCACGTCGAGTTTCATTTCGAGCAAGACTTCTTCCAACAGCTGGAGAAGGAGTCCTAAAGTGATGAAATTTATCTCCTACTTCACCCTAGGAGCATGTTTCTTGGGCTGCTCGCTTGTTATGTCGGACGGATTGTTGACTCCCACTACTTCGGTGCTCAGTGCCATCGCTGGTATTCAAGTTGCAAAACCTGACTTCAGCAACGTGTTGGTCGTTTCCGAAGTTGTCCTCATCTTTCTTTTCCTTATTCAACAATTGGGCTCCCACAGAATCTCCAATGTTTTCGCGCCCATTGTGTTGTTGTGGTTGATTGGGCTTGTCATCTGCGGAGTCATCAACATCACTCACCACCCTGACATTTTCAGAGCGTTGTCTCCTTACTATGCCATTAATCTCTTGAAGAAATCCGGAATTGATGCTCTTGGAGGTGCAATGTTGGCTATCACAGGCACGGAAGCAATGTTTGCTGACTTGGGACATTTCGGTAAAGTTCCAACGCAGATTGGAATATCATTTGTCTTTTTGTGCCTCATCATAACGTACTTAGGACAAGGCGCTTTCCTTATGAAGCATCCTGAGGCATTGCCTAACGTGTTCTACTTGTCGATCCCTGGAGGGACTAACTCGTGGGCGTACTGGATCATGTTTGTCTTGGCTATTCTCGCTACTATCATCGCCTCGCAGGCTTTGATTTTAGGCGTGTTTTCAATATTGTCACAGATGATCAATTTGGACTGTTTTCCCAGGCTTCATGTCAAGCATGTGTCTGCTGATTACGCTGGCAAGGTTTACATTCCAGCGGCCAACCTCCTCTTGCTTATTGGGGTCTGCGCCACAACTGCGGGTTTCAAAAATTCCAACAATGTAACCGCCGCGTACGGGTTGGGAATCTCGCTCGACTTCTTGGTCACCTCGTTGTTGATGGTGCTCTGCATGATTTACGTATTCGAGTTCCCATGGTATGTTGCCTCGGCTTTCGCCATTGTGTTTATTCCCCTCGAGATGTGCCTTGTGATTGCCAACCTTAAGAAAGTACCACATGGTGCCTGGTTCCCCTTGATGATGTGTACCATTTTCTTCTCCTTTTTCGTGGGCTGGAGATACTGTCGTGACCGGACGTACAAGAAACAGGTGGAAGCACGGGTGAGGATTAACGACTTGTTTCCAAAATTAAAGAGGACACCTGCTAATGCGGTGGTGAATCTTAGAACCCAGTCTCCTATCCCAGGGACCGACGATGATATTTCGGAGGTTGCTCCTCTTGAGATGAGTGAAGCAGTCATCGAGGAGAAGGATCCTTACGACACTGTGGCGGCCAGATGTAACACGACACCATTGGCCATCACTCCGGGAATCGCCATTATCTATTCTGACACACCATTGCAGGATGTATCTTCTCCAAACTCGGTGCCTGGAGTTTACGCCAAAATCATCAGCAGCTTCGCTTCAGTGCCCTCCATTGTGGTTTTCTGCACACTAAGAGTGCTTTCCATTCCATTGGTCCCCGAGGAAGAGAGACTATTGATCAGTCCAACAAAGATCCCTGGTCACTACAAGTGCATTCTCCGATTCGGTTTCATGGAGGATGTAGTGGTAAACAACGATCTCAGTCAGGTTGTGGTTAACCATTTTACGGAATCTGGCACGCTTGAGCAAGATGTGAGCCAGAACACAGTACTCCACATTTTCGAGAACAACAAGATCCGTGCCAAAATGTATTCTGAGGAAGACCACACAAAAAATCCTTTCATGATTAGCGGAAGATACCTTCGGAAGTTCTTGATCAACCATGCATTCAGTCCAATCAACGCAATCTTCCAGTACACGGATCTGTACGTTCAACTCAACCAAGATAGAGAGAGCACAGACAAGTTGTTTGTCGGAGGAGTGATGCAAATCTAATATACGGGATAGCACTGCTATCAATTTATAATAAGCGTAATCTGGCTCCCATTTACATTAATTTTCTGCAAACTGACATCTCTGTTTCACTAAGATGGTTAAAGAGAGTGATGCCATCCCATGCAGTCTTCTTGTTGTGGTAACGCGTTCTCAGATCAAATCTTCGCCATCAGCTCCAGATCCCACACTATTTGACAAATTTCACCCGTTTGAAGTCCGTGCTCTCAAATTTTTGAATAATTAATCCTCTGGTATATTCGTCGTATTTATACACGCAACAAAAGCCTCCGAAACACTTAATAACGCGTATGTCAGACAATATCCAAGAAGACGACGACGAGTTCGCAGGACCACTTCCCATCGACAAGATAGAAGGAAATGGCATTTCTGCCGGCGACATAAAAAAGTTGAAAACTGAAGGCTACCACACTGTGGAGTCAGTGGCCTATGCGCCCAAGAGAGCACTTCTCACCGTGAAGGGTATCAGTGAGGCCAAGGCAGACAGAATTAGTACTGAGGCTGTGAAGTTGGTGCCTATGGGTTTCACGACAGCGTCAGAGTTTCATAGTCGTAGATCAGAGCTTATCTGTTTGACTACAGGTAGCAAACAGCTCGATACCCTTTTGGGTGGCGGGGTCGAAACTGGGTCAATTACCGAGGTGTTCGGGGAATTCAGAACCGGTAAATCACAGCTCTGTCACACTCTCGCAGTCACTTGCCAGTTGCCTATTGACATGGGTGGCGGCGAGGGAAAATGTCTTTATATTGACACCGAAGGCACCTTTCGACCAGTCCGGTTGGTATCCATTGCCCAGCGCTATGGCTTGAACCCCGACGATTGTTTGGACAATGTGGCCTACGCACGTGCCTATAATGCTGACCACCAGTTCCAGCTTCTTCATCAGGCTGCTGCCATGATGGCTGAGTCGCGATTTTCGTTACTCATTGTCGATTCGATCATGTCTCTTTACAGAACCGACTACTCTGGCCGAGGCGAGTTATCTGCTCGACAAACGCACGTAGCAAAATTTATGAGGACCTTGCAGAGGTTGGCGGACGAGTTCGGTATTGCAGTTGTGATTACCAACCAAGTGGTGGCTCAGGTGGACGGAATGTCGGCGATGTTCAACCCCGACCCAAAAAAGCCCATTGGAGGAAATATCATTGCCCACAGTTCCACGACCCGGTTGTCCTTCAAAAAGGGCCGCGGAGAACAGCGTATCTGCAAGATCTACGATAGTCCATGCCTTCCTGAAAGCGAATGTGTATTTGCGATTTATGAGGACGGCATCGGCGATCCCAAAGTTGATGAAGATGAGTCTTGAGGGTGAAATTCATCGGCTTAAACAACGTTGCACTATTCAATATACTAAAGGGAAGACGTTTGCGTAAAATTTCAGGAACCGGGATCTCCGGGCCGTTCACTGCCCAGCGCGGTTCGTCTGGAACCTGGTCTTGACAAGCCATTATTTCTTTTTTATTTTCGCGGCCTCAGCAATCTATTCCATCAGTGACGAAAAGGTGCGGCGGCCGCTTCATGGGTGGCTTTTGCCTGCACAAAGTGCCGTATATGAAATTTTATCTTTTTCATCGGTGCGGGTAACTGCCCAGTTTTGTCATTCACCTCTCCTCCCCAGAAAACATTTTGCGAACTTTTTCTCCTGTGAATTGACGGTAAACACAGCCAGATCCGTGTGGTATCATACATAAGCGATAGCCTCCACACTCACGCAAACCTGTTCGCCCCCCACTTGGCCCCATTATTCTTTCCGCCGTGTCCCCCTCACCGAGATATTCACTCCCCCGGCCTTAATAATCTACGCGAATCAACTTAGGAAGCTTCGCTGATTTTGCTACCTATTCGTGCCACCCCGAAGCTGAAAATTCTGTCTAAACACCCGTACGACAGCTGCTCGGTGTTTTGAATATTCTCCCTGCAGTCACATCTAAAAATCTGAAGAGAAACGTGCCTGTTCCCATTCACCAGCCAAATGGATAAGATGAAGTCCATCCTCCCAAAGCCACTGCCTTTGCTGACGCCATCGCCACAGCTCAATAAGCGCAAATCTATCCAAACTGAATACTACTCCAAACGCCCAAAAACGCCATCCGAGCCTTCCTCGCCCCAAGGTATGTATCTGATGCCACAGGGTTCCAAGCAGTCCCGACCAGTGACGAGTTGCACATTCTGTAGACAGCACAAAATCAGATGCAATGCCTCTGAGAATTTTCCGGATCCATGCTCCCGGTGCCAGAAGATGTCGCTAAAGTGCGAGATCGACCCGCTGTTCAAACCCAAGAAGGGCTCTCAGATCCAGGTGTTGATTGGAGATGTTGAAGAATTGAAGTCAAAGATCGAAATGCTCAGCAAGAACGAACATCTTTTGACGCAGGCTTTGCATCAGCACAACAAGAATCTCATGCACGCGCCCCAGAGATCACATTCCTACCCAACAGCGGGTTCTGGACATGGTACTCCTTCATCTGCAATTGAACACATTGCTGGCGCTGGCCATAGAGAAGCTTCTCCTGCTTCCCAAAGACCTTTCAACTATGGGCCCAACCCCGCTTTTAACGACGCCTCCGGGCCGGTACAGGCAATCACAAACTTGTCGCTGGTACTTCAGCCCAATTCCACCGATAATCTGCCTGCAATGCTAGAGCTGGACTACAACGAGCCGGAAGTCCCCACCGAACACTATTCGGAATTCATTCTTGGAGATGTCAAGCTCCCTCTTGACAGGGCGAACGACCTCCACACTAGGTTCGTGCAAAAATTCCTACCATTTTTGCCCATAATGTCCTCCAAGAGTGCCAGTCAACTCTACGCCAAGTCGCAATTGTTGTTCTGGACGGTCATGCTCACTGCGTCGTTGTCAGAACCCGAACCCACTTTATACATGTCGCTTGCGCTGCTCATCAAGCAGTTGGCAATCGAGACGTGTTGGATTAGAACGCCTAGATCTACTCATGTAATCCAGGCGCTTATTTTTCTCAGTATATGGCCTCTCCCCAATGAGAAAGTGTTGGACGACACTTCGTACCGATTTGTTGGACTCGCAAAGAACTTGTCCCTTCAACTTGGTTTGCACAGAGGCGGTGAGTTTATTCCCGAATTTAGCCGCAATCAAGTGAGCTTGGGCCCTGATTCTGACCTCTGGCGCACACGGTCCTGGTTAGCGGTGTTTTTCTGTGATCAGTTCTGGTCTTCTGCTTTGGGACTTCCTCCATCCATCAACACCACCGACTACTTGTTGGAAAATGCGAGAATCGACCGCAGCCTTCCCCCTAATTTCCGTTCTTTGATCTCGCTTGCTATTTTCCAGTGTAAGTTGGTCAATGTCATGGGAATCTCTGTTACTCGCCCCGATGGTTTGTTGGAGCCCATGAATAGAGCTGCCTCTCTCAACATTTTGGACCGCGAGCTTGAGAGACTAAAGTTCAAACTCAACATCGTGGACGGTTCCGCCGTTGAGATTTATTACTTGTACATCCGCCTCATGATTTGCTGTTTCGCCTTTTTACCAGGCACGCCGATCGAAGATCAGGTGAAATACGTTTCCACCGCTTATTTAGCAGCCACGCGAACCGTCACAATTGCGTCTCAGCTTCTAAGCATGAACTCTGTGTCGTTGATTGAGCTCCCTATCTACGTGCGCCAGGCCGTCACTTATTCGGCTTTCCTCCTTTTCAAGTTGCACTTGTCCAGATACATGTTCGAGAGGTACATTGACAGCGCGCGGCAGTCCATTGTCACAGTTCACCGCCTCTACAGAAATACGCTCTCGTCATGGAAGGACTTGCAGAATGACATTTCACGGACGGCCAAGGTTCTCGAAAATCTCAACATTGTGTTGTTCACATATCCGGAGATATTCAGCGATGACGGCGATGATCCCACTGCCGAAGGGAGCATCATCTCGCGTATGCGGTCACATTTGACAGCGTCCTTATTTTACGACCTTGTATGGTGCATACACGAGGCCAAAAGAAGGACAATGCTCAGCAAGGAAAGCAAGGATGGGGAAGAATTCAAGGAAGCTTCTGATCCAGAAAAGGCCGCCAAAAGGCCGCGTCCTCTTCCTTTCTACAACCAAATCACTCGGGACGACTTCAGCACTATCATGACCACCACTCCAAATGGCACCACAATCACCACGTTGGTTCCTACCGACCTGGCACTAAATCAGGCGAAGTTGGCAAACAAGGGTGTCAGGCGTCCTTTGGAGATCAATGGCATTCCATTAAGTATGCTTGAGGCTACGGGTAGTACCAAAGATGATGATGACTACAGAACGACCATGAAGTTGGCAGATGCAGAGGACGCCTTCACAGCACTCTCGGCGCCAGAACCAGCGATTAAATTAGAGAGCCCATCGCAGATTGGCGAAAGTTTTGCACGGGAGGATCTTGCAACCCATACAACTCCAGGAACTGAGCATATACATGGTGCCCAACAGATAGGAATGGCCAACCAGCTCGATCTCTTCTTCCAGGACCAGTCAAACGGGTGGTTGAACAACAATCAGCAGGATGACGATTTCCTAGGGTGGATCGAGGTGAATATGTTGCCCGAGCACTGAACATGAACATAGATAATGAACTTACGAAGAATAAATAGAGGGAGTATTCGGCCTGCGAAAATCAGAGGGGCCAAGTGCCACCGACGTACGCTGCAATTGCCTCACGTGGTCATGGTCACGTGCTGAGTGGTAATTTCAAGTGCGCTCTTCCCAGCAATTCTCGTACCCCACCAAGATGATTTCCAGGATCTCACGTATTTCGTCAATTGCTAGACCATTATCCAGACCAGCGCTTTACTTGAACAGAGTTCAGTTCTACTCTTCTTTCAAGTCTGAAGACCAGCCAAGAGTGAGAATTGGCAGCATTGCTCCAGACTGGACTGCTGAAACCACCAAGGGCGAGATTAGCTTCCACAAATTCATCGAGAACGAGAAGAAATGGGTTATTCTCTTCTCTCACCCCGCGGACTTCACCCCTGTGTGCACCACGGAGTTGGGTGCCTTCTCCAAGCTCTCCTCTGAATTCGCCAAAAGAAACACCACTCTCTTAGGATTGTCCACTGAGGACGTTGCGAGCCACAATGAGTGGATTAAGGATATCGAGGGTGTCACCGGAGGCTCTCCCTTCTCGTTCCCCATTATTGCCGACCCTAGCAAGGAAATTGCTTTCAAGTACGACATGTTATCCGAGGAAGACTTCAAGAAGATGGCCAACCAGATGGTTGCCACGGTAAGGTCGGTGTTTATTATTGACCCCGCCAAGAAGGTGAGACTCATCATGACTTACCCGGCTGCTGTTGGCAGAAACTCTGCTGAAGTGTTGAGAGTCCTCGATGCTTTGCAGTTGGGTGACAAGAAGGGCGTCGTGACGCCTGTTGACTGGGTTTCTGGCGAGGATGTGATTATTCCTCCAACTGTTTCTGACGAGGCTGCCAAAGAGAAGTTTGGTGAGTTCAGAGCCGTCAAGTCGTACTTGAGATTCACGAAGTCTCCCCAGTAGTGCACATAAAGGCCACTAACGTTTCGACAACCTTGAAAGAGTACCTGAGGCAATTGTAGATAGCGGCCCGCATTCGGTTGCAATCTAACACGCAGCTTGCTATGAAGTAGGTAAATTCGCTTTCCCAATTCCATAAATTGCCTATTTATTTTTCCGCACTTGGGTTACCCATTCACCACATGCAGTTTCTTCCCAATCCGTCTAATTGAACGCGTCGCGCACCTTCAATCTTATCACATCAGCACCAACTTCTTTTTCCCACAATGTCCCATTTGGTTTCATCGCCTCGCAGGATTCCTTCCGAGGCTGCCAATCTTCTAAATTCCCAGATTTCCTCGTCATTGGGACGTCTGGCAAATACCCCATCAAGCTCCCAGCCAAATGTTAATTTCAGTGATGCCCTGCAAAACCTTGCCAGGGAACGCGAGGCTCGAATGCCTGCGTCTGTGAGATCGGCTGTAAAGGTTCCCAAAGTGGTTGATGTAACCGGTGAAAAGGTCAGAGAATCCTTCGAGCAGTTCATCGAGGAGTTTGTTGATGACGGGGCTGACGACGACGAGTGGCAGGGTAAAATCTACTTGGCTCAGATTGAAAGCATGCGCGTTTTTGAGTATTCCACGTTATATGTCGACTACCAACACCTAGTGGGCCGTGAAAATGGAGTGTTGGCCACTGCCATATTGGAGCAGTACTACCGGTTTTATCCATTCTTGTTGAGAGGGTTAAGACGGCTCCTCAAGAAATACGCGCCATCGTTACTTTACATGAATCTCTTGGGTAACAACGATTCTGACAAGCCCGATGACTCGCTGTCTACAACATCTGGTGGTAACACGGCGAACGAGAGAGTGTTCCAGATCTCGTTTTTCAATTTGCCAGTCACACATCGAATCAGAGATATCCGTACCGAGAAAATCGGGTCGTTGATGTCGATATCCGGTACCGTAACCCGGACTTCTGAGGTCAGACCCGAGTTGCACAGGGGCTCTTTTACGTGCACAATGTGTCGGGCTGTGGTAGACGGAGTTGAACAGGTATTCAAGTATACCGAGCCCACTGCGTGTCCATCATGCCCTAACCAGTCTTACTGGGTGTTGAATGTTGCCAAGTCGCAGTTTATTGACTGGCAAAAGGTAAGAGTCCAGGAAAATTCCAATGAAATTCCCACTGGTTCTATGCCCCGTACTCTTGATATCATCTTGAGAGGTGAGACGGTGGACCGCGCCAAGCCGGGCGATAAGTGCAAATTCACAGGTACAGAAATCGTGATTCCTGATGTTTCCCAGCTTGGGTTGCCCGGAATCAAAGCACAGTCCGTGAAAGAATCCGCACCCGTAGCGTCGGACCTCAGCTCTGGTGTCACCGGGCTCAAGGCGTTGGGAGTTCGTGATCTCACCTACAAACTTGCCTTCTATGCCTGCCACGTGAGCTCGCTAGTCAACAAACTGGCAGATGGCTCCGATGCCGTCGACAGGGAAGTGGAATTTCAGGGTCCCAACGAGCAGGAAATATTCTTGAACACTCTCTCAGACTCCGAAGTGTCTCAACTCAAGGAGATGGTGAAAGACGAGCACGTGTACGATAAATTGGTGCGGTCGGTAGCTCCGGCAGTGTTTGGCCACGAGACCATCAAAAAGGGCATTTTGTTGCAGTTGTTGGGAGGTGTGCACAAGAAGACCGTGGACGGTATCAACTTGAGAGGCGACATCAATATCTGCATTGTTGGCGATCCATCCACCTCCAAGTCGCAGTTCTTGAAGTATGTGTGTGGATTTTCACCAAGAGCAGTCTACACCTCGGGTAAAGCCTCCACCGCTGCTGGTCTCACTGCAGCTGTGGTTAAAGATGAAGAAAGTGGCGAGTTTACAATTGAAGCAGGTGCGCTCATGTTGGCCGATAACGGTATCTGCGCCATTGACGAGTTCGACAAGATGGATATCACCGACCAGGTGGCGATTCACGAGGCCATGGAACAACAGACGATTTCCATTGCCAAGGCTGGAATTCATGCCACCTTGAATGCGCGGTCGTCGATTCTCGCTGCCGCCAACCCAATTGGAGGTCGCTACAACCGTAAGGTGGGCCTTCGTGCCAACTTGAACATGACTGCGCCGATTATGTCGCGGTTTGACTTGTTTTTCGTCGTCTTGGATGATTGCAGCGAGCGCGTCGACACCCAGTTGGCGTCTCACATTGTCGACTTGCACATGTTAAGAGATGAGGCCATCGATCCGCCTTTCTCGGCCGAACAGTTGCTGCGATACATCAAGTACGCCAGCACGTTCAACCCTAAATTGACGAAGCAGGCACGTGATTTCTTGGTGACTAGATACAAGGAGTTGCGTGAGGACGATGCCCAGGGGCTCGGCAGATCGTCGTACCGAATCACGGTGCGCCAGCTCGAGTCTATGGTCCGTCTTTCGGAGGCGATTGCAAGGGCCAACTGTACCGAGGAGATCACTCCCACGTTTGTCTCAGAAGCTTATGACTTGTTGCGCTCCTCCATTATCAGGGTGGAGATGGACGAGGTTCACATCGAAGATGACGAGGAGACGGCGTTCGACGACGAGATTGAGGAGATTGCAGAGCAGTCTACAAGTCAGCCAATGGGGCCCACAGCAAAGGCCACCATTTCCTACGACAAATACGTCGCCATGATGAATCTTCTTGTGAAGAAAGTCTCTGACGATGACAACAGCGAGGGTGAGGGCTTGACGAAGGATGAGCTTGTGGAATGGTACTTGAACCAGAAAGAAGATGACTTGCACACAGAACAGGAGTACCATGAGGAAAGAGCCTTGACCTACAAGGTGTTGAGGAGATTGGAGAAGGACAAGATCCTAATGAGTGTGACGCAGAATTTGGGCGATACTCTACCTGGCGATGAGTACGACCGGGTGAATCTGCACTCGAGAACGGTTTACATCATCCATCCTAATTGTGCGATTTTGGATTTCTTTGACAATCAAACACGCGAGGATGAGCCGATGACTGACTAGGGTGTACCAATACCCAGCGACGTGTAACGTCTTGTATTTCTAATAAAGCAATGAATTGAAATCCAGTGGCGCTTTCTTGAATATGTTTATTGGGCCATCTCTCTGCTGCGTACGATGGCCAACCATCCTCTGCTGCGTTCTTCAAATACTTCTCTCAAGCCCCTCTACTATCTCCCTGTATGCTTGTCTATTATATGCTATTCTTTTTTCTCGCCCTTGGCACGCCACTCGGCCGGGCTGATCAGCTCAGCGCACTCAATGGCGTGGTCTATGAACTGCTTAGAAGATGAAAACATCTTTTGGCACGCCCGGCACCACCCGGGGTCCTGTCCGGGATACACCTGCTGCTTGTCCTTGACATAATGTACAAGACGCAAGTGTCTTTTGAGAACATCCAACCTTGAAAACCCTCCTCCACTCCTATGGCAAGTGGGATCAAGGCGCCAGAAGGGACAGTGGAATGCTGGTTCCTTATGAGACTTGGCGTGGCGCCGCAAGTCAGATTGCCGGGCAAACGACCACGAGCATCCGTCGTGCTCACATGCAAAAGGTTTTGCGGATGAAGCAGAGTCTGGCAGTTCGGCCTTGCCGGTTTTTTCCTGGTGGAAGCTTTTCGCTGTTTTAACATCCGGAATGAAGCTTTGCTGGTATGCTGGGGTCGTGGTGGTTGTCGTGGTGGTGGTGGTGGAAGAGTGGCCATTTGGCGATTCGGTCTTGACGCCATTCTCAGATAGCAGCCGGCCGATGGCATTGGAGATTTGCTGGGCCAGCGGCTGCATCTGAGGAAGCGGCTTTTGTGCCACATAGCCGCCGCTGTGGCCGTTGTGGACTGCACCATCAAGAGAGCTGACCGAATGAGTGAGTGCTAGTGGATTCGATGGCTGGGCAGTGATGCCGAGATGGTTGGAAAGCGGCTCCTGCTGTGCAGAAATCAGTGTCAGTGCCGTGTTTTTGGCCGCCGTTTGTGGATGAAGACTCTGCTGCTGTTGTTGTTGGTGGTGCTGTTGCAGTAGCAGTAGTTGTGAGTAAACGTTGGATGCGGGCAACTTGGGCACCATCGAGTACGAAAAGGGGTCTGATGGAAACCCATAGCTTCCGTACTGAGCTTTAGGCTGCTGGTACAACATTGGCATGTTGGAATTAAAGTACGACGCTGGAGTTGGATGCTGGGAGTATGTGGAAGATTGATTACCCACTGGCGGTAAAGTCTGGATTGATTTCGCCAACGGCGCTGTCTGTGGGTACATGGAGTGTTTCGGCCTTTCTGACGGAGCGTACGACCCCTGGTCCAGTGGCGGGGCCTGTGTACTGGAGGAAGACGTCATGGTTGAGAACCAGATAGTCGGACAATTTTGCGATGGGCAGTTCGAGCCGCTCGCGGCGAGTGCCGTTGTATGCAGGACGCATGGGGTGTGGACGCGGAAGAACATCAGATCAAACGCGGAAAGACTAATTTGCCGCTTCGAGACCACTTGGTCGTTTCCGCTTCGGATGATGCCGGCACTCTGCCGATTTCATTTTTTTTCTCGTGGCGGGTGCCAACCCCCACGTGACCTCGCATTACTAATGGCAAGTCACTGCACAGTATATAGTCGTTTGAATGGCCGACTCTCGCAGCAAACCTCCCCTCACCATCAACGATGTCTAAAGTACGTACGCCACAAAATTCTCTGCCTTACAGTTCTAACCTCAGAAACTCGAAATTTTGCAATTCGCAGACAAGGACGGCAATTACCGTCGCCAGGCCTCTCAGTTCAGAGATTTCATCAGCCGCAAGCCAGGGTCCAAATTCGCGCCCGAGGCAAACCGTTACCATTTGTATGTTTCGTATGCGTGTCCATGGGCCCACCGTACTCTTGCCACTAGAGTACTCAAAGGATTGTCCTCGTTGATTTCGGTGTCTGTTGTGCACTGGCACATGGACGACAAAGGATGGAGATTTCCATCCAAGGAGGAGATTGCTGAGGCCAAGAAGCACAACACGGATGTTGGAACCGAGGACCATTTGTATGGCCTTGACAGAATCAGGGAATTGTATTTCAAGGCGAACCCTGCCTACGCTGGCCGCTTCACGGTACCTGTTCTTTGGGACAAGAAGTTGGAGACCATTGTCAACAACGAGAGCAGTGAGATCTTGCGGATGTTGAACACCGAGTTCAACGACTTGATTGATGCCGAGTCTGCCAAGGTCGATCTCTATCCGGCCGAATTGCAGGCTAACATTGACGAGCTCAACTCGTGGATCTACGACAACATCAACAACGGTGTCTACAAGACCGGATTCTCGACGAGTCAAGAAGTCTACGACAGGGAAGTGCGCAATGTTTTCGAGCACTTGGACAAGGTCGAGAAGCTCCTTGCTGACAACAAGGCCAAGGACCCCAAGAATCAATTCTTGGCAGGCAGCCAATTGACGGAAGCGGACGTCAGATTGTACACCACGATCGTGAGATTTGACCCCGTGTACCACCAGCACTTCAAGACGAACTTGAAGATGATCCGTCACGACTACCCCCACATTCACAAGTGGTTGCAGACCTTGTACTGGACAATTCCTGGGTTCAAGGAAACCACGGAGTTCGACCACATTCGCTACCACTACACGAAGTCGCACGTCAAGATCAACCCTACGCAGATCACTGCTATTGGGCCATTGCCATATGTGATTCCTTTGTAGTCGGGAAACGCGTCAATTGGAGGAGAGCGAGCAAGACAGACCACCAGAAGATTCGTTGCGATTGAGAGCGTGAGCCGTGAGTGATTTACTTTAGTATGGCGGCGAAAAAAAAAAACAAAAAAAACAAAGAAAAGAACTGTATGTCCACCTTTCTCTGTCTCGTTTTCTGCCTAACTTTTTCTCTCCCGATGCGGTGAGTTCGGGTATTTTCTCGTCTCATTTGCTCGTGCAGAATAAGCCTGCGTGGAACTTAGACGCGCGCATCGTCAAGCAGGAACAAAAAAAAGTAAAAGACAACATCGTTTTGAACTCGCTTCGCCCTCTTTTTCCTCCACACAGTCACCCGTCACATGAGAGGTACGTAACTTTCAGAAACTAGCCTACACCAACCTAGCATTTTCTAACCGCAGACAACAAAATCGTTGTCCTTGGCGCAGGCGGCGTCGGCAAGTCGTCCATAACCGTTCAATTCGTCCAGGGAGTGTACGTGGAAAGCTATGATCCCACCATTGAAGATTCTTACAGAAAGCAGATTGAAGTCGACGGACGAGCATGTGACTTGGAAATCCTCGATACTGCCGGCGTTGCTCAGTTCACCGCCATGCGGGAGCTTTACATCAAGTCAGGGAAAGGATTCTTGCTTGTATACCTGGTGACGGACGAAAACTCGCTTAAGGAATTGCTAGCCCTTCGTGAACAGGTTCTCCGTATCAAGGACTCTGATAACGTTCCCATGGTGCTTGTGGGCAACAAATGTGATTTGGACGATGACCGTGTGTTGTCCATTGATGACGGTATCCATGTATCGCAACTGTGGGGGCTCGTGCCATTCTACGAAACATCGGCCATGTACAAAACCAATGTGGATGATGCGTTCATTGACGTTGTTCGGCAGATCATGCGCAAAGAAGCCCAGGTCAGCGCTGAAAAGAAACAGCAGAAGGAGTTACAAAAGCAGCAGGCTGCAGAAGCACAATTGAAGACAGAGGATGCGGACGATGCGGAGAATGCCACGGGGTCTCGGTCCCGCCAATCCAAGGCTTCCAAGAAACTGGGTAGCTCTTCCAAGTGCTGTGTGGTGATGTGACCCTAGCAGGTAATACAGGACGTAAATGAAAGCGTGTGTGCATTTCCGTGTGTTGCCTTCTCATTCCTCGGCATTGTTGCACGCTTGTGACTCTTTTCATTGGATTCTTTGGCTTTGTTTGTGCATTTTATGTACCCCATTATGCGATGATCTCATGGAAGGACGCACTGGGCACTTGTTGCAGGCTCCTCAAATTCTGAGCAGCCGAAGAGCAGCTCCTCGGCATGCAGAAAGTCTAGATCTAGACTTTTAGGTGTCTAGAATATTTTCATTTCTCTGTCAACTCAATATAACGAATCTCGCTCTGGCTCCATGCGCACCTCCTCCTGCAATAAGGCTCGCTTGTCCTGCATAGCCTCCACCCACACCCCAGGTGACATGAACGCCATCAGTCCCGGGCTCTTCTATGTAGATGCCTCCAGGTCTCGAAATGCTGGGTCATCAAAACTCCAGTTTGACGCTCTGCGACTGGTCACGGCCCCACTGCCGTCGAAAGACCAACCGGTGAGGGAACTTGTCAGCTACATTTCACCCGACTTCAAAGCAGTGCAATACTTCCAAAAGGAGTTCCTTTCCCTTCTGGAATTTCACATAATCGATGAGATCGAGGTAGCAGGATTCGAGATCTATCTCGTCGATCAGTGGGTGAGAGGACGAAATATAGGCACGGTGGTACTGGCGTTCACCGGTAACATGAACGCTCGAGTGAAGGCCATCAAATTTACAACGGTGAGAAACTCTCTCAAGCTGTATCCACGCCGTTTCCAGGAGTACTTGAACGAGTTGATGCAGAACCATGCCACGTTCAAGCGTATCGATGCTGAAGGTGAGCAAAGTGGAGATTTAAATCAACCGCAGTATTCCCTTGTCACGAATCTCACAGATCTAGATCCTCAGCTTAATTTGATACCCATCACATGCGGGGATGTCCGCCAAATCATGGATTTGTACACCATCAACTTGAACTTGAAGAAACTCAATTGCGGCGGCCGGTCCCTAGCGCTTTTGTCAGAGAAGATCTCCGATGCCAGTGAAGATAAGTTTAGGCAGATGTACAAGGTATTTAGTGCCGATGTACCCATTGAATTTGCAGTAAAAGAGTTGGTGAATATTGTGCAGACTTGTCTATTTTACTACGACCTCCTAGATGCCAAACACTGCGATGGACTCTTATGTCTCAAAACCGAAGACGCTATCAACAACTGGTGGAACTTAATAGGACTTCCACATTTCAATTTCAAGCCGAACCCGCGTAACGGAGTGCTTCCGTCCAAAACGGTTGCCGCCATCATCAGTCTAACGTTGAGCGTTCGAATGAGATTGCACGAGTACGGTGGATGTGAGGTACCCAAGGATCCCTTCGAATTCGAAAATATGATGATCTCCATCGGTCAGTTCCAAAAACAAATGAAGATCGAGAAGAGGCGGAAACTTGATCTTGCAACCATTCTGTCTCTCTATTTTCATACGGGCCAGCGGTCTGGAACCGACAGCACAAAGCAGATCCAAAACGGGTTTGGCAGTAGTGCATTGTTTGAAGACGAATCTAATTCATCTTTCACAGATTTAACCTCCAATCTCAGCAAACAACAGCCTTTCTTGACGTCAGCGCAGGCGCTGTACAATCCGCACAGACGAGGAAAAATAAATTACTCAAAGGAATTCAAAAAACTCACTAATGTTGTCAAAAGTACCGTACAAGACCATATCCTTGTGAGAGAGGACATGGATGACTTCTACGGTGATTCTCCATCGGCAAAGACGACAGTACGTCTCCGAAACAAGATTGCGTCCAAGCTCATTGATTCCACGTCACCCTCTGATGTGGAGACTACGGACCTCGAAGTTTTGGTACGTAAACATTTGGTAGGAAAAACACTCAATCGCCTCTGGCAGCCAGTCGAAGCATCGACAGGAGCCGATAAGAAAGGTGAGGATCTACTTTCCTCCGCTTCGCACCATCACCACTATCGGCGACAGTTCCAGAACCAGAATCATCAGAAGCAACTAGACAGCGCTGATGCACAAAGATCTAGTTACAAATTCGTCTGTTTCAGGGATGCCATGGCCGCCACGCAGGAGCAGAACGTAGTTTCCGGCGACCGAGGCAGTCGTTTGAAAATGATGAAGTTTGCTCTTCAGGGCCGAAGACCCAATTTCGGGCTGAAGTCAAGTTTCTGGTCTGAGAGTACGCCCGAGCAAGAGAAAGGGTCTGGGGATGCTTCCGGTTTCCCCCTCTTCGAGAATTCGGCTCTGAAGTCCACGGAGAACTCGGAATCGTGCTTAGGAATGTGTGCTTCCGAGGAGAATCAGGTTGATTCGATGGAGGTCAGTGGCTTTCGCCATTTGCTCACTCGGAGAAGCACGTGGCCATCGGCTCTTCCAACTGGGTGTGATTGTGCGCAAACAGCAAATTTGGAATCTCTGTCTCCGTCTTATCTTGTGCGTAGCGCAAGCTGCTCTGCGATCACCACTTCTGCAGAGGAGACAGGTCATCTTGTATGTTCTGAGAGACTCAGGGCAGATTTCAACAAATGCTTCACTGAACTCATTTCCCAAGAGCAGTTGCGTAAAGCCTCGGCCGAGGACGAAAAAAATGCCTTCGAGAAGCCGTTCGAGCTGCTCAACTACGAGCTAGTCAAGTTGCACAACGTTTATTCACATCTAGAGAGAAGACGTCTGAGTATGCTGTCGGAGTATCCTCACGAATTGAAAGGCAGAATGAAAGATTTGACTGAACACATTGATCGCATGGCATTCAGGTCACGAGACCTCCTCAAAAAGATCAATGAATTTGACAACAACGCTCAAGTGTTTTTATTCAAGCTCGAAGGACAATGCACTGAGAAGCTCGACAATTTGATTGATGAGACTATAGGATCTTTTCGGTTCAACAGAGTGTTCCCTGATCCCCTGGAGCGGGCCGATCTCATTAAACAACTCACGGGCAGAGAACCTCACGAAATTTTGGATCAGACGGAAGAGATTTCAAATTGGAGTGTCCGCTATTTTGTCGGGTTCGTCTATGACTTCACTGAATTTATCTTGCAAGCGTTAAACTTTGACCGTTCCAAGATGAACTTGGATCGCATCCGGAGATCATACAAACCTTTGGATCCCAACAGAAAATACATTGAAAGGGTGTATAGCTTTTTTGGCCGTGAATCGTCGGTTCTGATGCGTGCAACCGGTTCGAGGGCATCGCTCAGCACCCAGCTGGGGATCTAAACTTGGACGAAATCTTTGAACCCAGCATTTATCTGAGCAATTACATCATCCAAATCATTCTTAAAGGAATCAGACAGTAGCTTTTCGTGCTCTCCTTCTATATTCGTGAGACTCGTCGCAACAGAGGTTTCAATACGCTTGAGGGCACTCTTCACTGCAGCGATTTCTCGGTCTAAAGTTCTGCACTTCTCCACGATTATATCATGCTCGTATTTTTTGAGCTGCTGTGAGGAGGCTTGCTCTTTGCGATCTTGTTGTTTTTCTCTTCGCTGAAAGTGTTCTAGAATTGTGGTCACAAGGTCCTCATCATCAGCCACGATATCACTCATCTGTACAAAGATATGCTCCTGTACCTGAATGTCTTCCACAATCTGAATACGAGATCTCTCCAAGGCAGTTATTAGAACTTCTCTATTCAGCGTTGCCGAATCATCATCTTCAACCTTTGTGACGGAATCCTTCGAGAGAAGCTCAAAGTCTTCACCCAACACCAATGCCTTAGAATGGGCAAGAGATTTATCTAGAGCGTGACTGAATTCATCAAGCAGAGTATCCAAATCGCCCACGAGAACCCCCAAACACCCCGCCGCATCCATGTCTCTAGTGGTGTACAAGGTTGATGGTGTACGGGTCCGACTCGCGCAGTGGACACGCTCACCGACCACAACTACTTTCAATAGTTGACACCAACCAATAAAATAAAGAAGGAGATGGTCACAATTGCCGACGCACACGAGGATCTTATCCACGACGCCGTGCTTGACTACTACGGCAAAAGGCTCGCGACTGCATCGTCTGACAAAGTCATCAAGATTTTCGAAGTTGAAGGTGAAAACCACAAACAGATCGAAACGCTCGTGGGCCACGATGGACCAGTGTGGCAGGTGGCTTGGGCCCACCCAAAATTTGGCCTGATTTTGGCCTCGTGCTCTTACGATGGCAAGGCAATCATCTGGAAAGAACAGCCTGAAACGAACCAGTGGTTCATGATAGCCGAGCATTCGGCGCACACGGCGAGCGTAAATTCTGTGTCCTGGGCTCCTCATGAGTTGGGCGCCGTTTTGCTCTGCACATCCAGTGACGGCCAGATATCTGTGGTTGATTTCAATGAAGATGGCACGACATCGCATGTGATCTTTCAGGCCCATGCCATTGGCGTGAATTCGGCATCATGGGCACCAGTGAGTACCAAGACTGGCTCGTCAGACCTATCGCAAAGGCGCTTTGTTTCGGGTGGCTCTGACAACACCGTCAAAATATGGCATTTCGATGCCACAGTGGGCAGCTATGTCGAAGAAGCCAAGTTGGAAGGCCACTCCGACTGGGTGCGTGACGTGAGCTGGTCTCCTAGTGTATTGGTCAAGCTGTACATTGCCTCTGCATCGCAAGATAGAACAGTATTAATTTGGTCTGAAGATGAACACGGTGTGTGGAAGGGCCAGCCGTTGACGGCAGAGAAATTTCCAGATGTATGCTGGAGAGCATCCTGGTCCTTGTCGGGCAACATCTTGGCCGTTTCGGGAGGTGACAACAAAGTGACCTTGTGGAAGGAGAACCTACAGGGGAAATGGGAGTCGGCGGGGTCAGTTGAACACTAGAAGAAAGAAAGAAAAAGAAATGGATTAAAGGAGCCACGGTAAGCGAAACAGCAACTCTTCTTTTTCTGCCATTGACATTTATTCTGCGCACTTTATTATATTTTGTTCCTGTTGAGGCTAAAGTTCATTGACCGTGCGCTCGATGATTCGTTCAACATCCTTGGACGCCTCATTGGCGCTTTCCAATACCTCGTCATGCGATGCCATACCCTCGTCTAATCTTTTTGTGCTCTCTTTCAACGCACTCTCGGGTTTATCTCCCACTCCAGCGTTGGTAATGAGAGATAATGCCAATACATCCATGCCAGAATGACGGGCCACAATCACCTCGGGAACTGTAGACATACCCACAGCATCACCTCCCAGATTGCGGATCATTCTGACCTCAGCACGTGATTCGAACGTTGGGCCAGCAGCAAAGAAATAGGTTCCTTCGTGAATAGTCCGGGTGATTCCTAACTTTTGAGCACTGACAAAAAACAAGCGACGAAGCTCATAACTGTAAGCATCGCTCAAAGGCTGAAATCTGGGTCCAAACTCATCCAAGTTGGGCCCTCTCAACGGGTGATAGCCCGCTAGTCCGGGAAAGTTGATATGGTCCTCGATAATCATCAAGTCGCCTGGCTTGAAGTTCAGATTCACTCCACCAGCAGCGTTAGTCACAACAACAGTTTGAACGCCCAATTTCTTTGCTAATCTAACTGGGAATGTCGTCTGCTGAAACGTGTAACCTTCGTAGAAATGCAAGCGTCCCACCATGCAAACAACTGGGACTTTCTTGTCACCAATGAGGCCAAAAATGAGCTCACCAGCGTGGCCCGGAACGGTAGATACCTGAAATCCGGGGATATCGCTGTACAGAACTCTCAATCGAGGGGTTTGGTGGAGAACATTGGCGATACCTCCCAAACCGCTTCCGCAGATGATGAGAACACGGGGAGTTTTGACCTCAGTGAGTTCAGGTAAGCTGAGTTTTAACTGCACAGTCTCAGTGGCCTGAGCGAGCAAGTCGATGTAGTCTTTGGTGGTCAATTGAGGGAATTGAGACATGGAGATAAGTGAGATTTGCGAGCCGGAAGAAGTTCAGATCTCTGGGCGCGCAACGAATTTGAAAAGTTTCTGTCTTCGAAAAAAGAGAAGAAGGTGAAGACATATTTTCCCATGGGCTGAATCGTGATTTCATTCCTGTTGTTGGCCAGCTGCTGGGTAGAACGGTTAAAAAAAGAAGCCCGATGCGGGGCTCGAACCCGCAACCTTTTGATTGACCTTATCGTGATTAAGAGTCAAATGCTCTACCGATTGAGCTAACCAGGCCGATTATGAAAAATGTTCGGGTATGTTCTATAGACCAATTCTTCTGAGTATAAAAGTCACCAAAAATCCAAAATAAAGTCATATTTGCCCGACAATATTTACATAGTATTGTTTTGAGCTCTTTTAATCGCCTTTGACTCATTCTCCGTGTGAAAAAATCAAAAAAAAAAAATAATAGTGCATCTTGTACTACTAACTTGGACGTGCAAGCCCGGTGAAGCACAAATCTGAGAAAATTATCGATCGATACAAAGTAGGCACTCAAGAATTCCCGGAAGCATTATACCTCCCCAACCCTCCTACAATTGGCTTCAAAGGTGATGATCTCCAATGCAGCCGCACCCATGTCGTCTCAACGCCTCTGAGCTCAATTCTTTTTCTTTTGTCCTCAATGCACACGATTGTGGCAGCTTGAGCTTTTTCGTTTTGGGAATTTGGTACACAGGTACTAGAATCTGTGCCTTAATTAGTCAGCGTGGTTGTGGCTCACCTCCTTATCTGCATGGTACGCAAACCAAACTCCGCTCCAAACTCGCAGCTGATAATCAGATAGCGCCGGGAGACTAAATGTTGCTTCAATATAAAGATTGTGGCGAATCTTGTCACTATGGTGTGGCTTTAACCCCGTTTTAAAGCCGCTCCCTACGCAATGAAACCTTCGTGCGTTTTATGTCCGCTCCGCTATGTAGCGCCACCTCGATTGCGAACTCCAGAGACACATATAAAAGAGGACGCGGTTCACGCCTCTTTCTTTAATCTTCACTGATCAATTTTCTCACCCTTTCAAAGCAATGGCTAAAGTATTTGTTACCGGCGCAAACGGCTACATCGCCGCCGAATTGATCAAGCAGCTTATCGGTGCTAACCATTCTGTCGTGGGAACTGTGCGTTCTAAGGACAAGGGTGAATTCCTCAAGAAAAACCTCGGGAACAAATTCTCCTACGAGATCGTTACTTCGTTGGTGGAAGAAGGTGCCTTCGACAAAGCTCTCCAGGCGCATCCTGACGTGACCGTGTTTTTGCACACCGCTTCGCCAGTGATTTTTGGAGTTGACGATCCTGTGAATGATGTTATCCGTCCAGCTATCGATGGAACATTGAATGCCTTGAAAGCGGCCAAAGCTTACGGCAAGAACCTAAAACACTTCACTTACACATCATCCACGGCTGCTGTGTACAACACTAGAACCCAGAAAGGTCCTGTCACTAAGACTGAACAAGACTGGAACGACGTCACATATGAGGAAGCTGCCACCAACGAAGCTGCCACCTACGCCGGGTCTAAGACACTTGCAGAGAAGGCCGCCTGGGAGTTCATCGACAAGGAGAAGCCTCAGTTCACCTTCAACGTGGTGAATCCGGTGTATGTCTTCGGTCCGCAGGCTTTTGCAGAGTCTGCTGCAGGAGGCTTGAACTTCTCGGCCGGAATCGTTCAACTGATTCTTTTGCTGAAGGAGGGTGGGGAAATACCATCCTACCAAGGTACATTCGTGGATGTGAGAGATGTAGCCAAGCTCCACATCGTATCTTTCGAGAATAAGGATGTTGTTGGTAAGAGATTGATTGCTGGCAGTGAGTATTTCGATTTCGAATTGGTGGCCAACGTTATCAGGAAGCACTTCCCCGCGGAAGCGAAGCTGATTCCTAAGGTTTCTCTCGAAGATGAGCGCGCGGTACGAATCCTGATCGACAACCTGGCAACGACTAAATTGAGTGGAATCAAGTGGATCGATTTGGAGAAAAGTGTGGTTGACACCGTGAAGCAGCTACTCGCTGCCAACTAGACTTGGGTGCAGCGCCACCTGCATCCTTTTAGACTAATACAAGGAAAACGATTAAATCTATAGTTTAGAGCACAACGATCCGACTTCTCTACTTGGTCCTTAACCTAACCTGTATTATGCAACTTGTGTACTCTTGATATTATGCCTTGACGTCGTGCGAATATATCTCGCTTCGCGGGCTAGACTTCCTGTTCACATATGACATGGTCGTGTCAAACCGCTTGGCCTTCTCGCTAGGTGACGAGGTGCCGGCTTCCTCATTCAGCTCGAACTTGTCGAGGAATGGGGATGACGGCATGCTGAGGGCAAAGGCCTTTTGAGAGGCAGCTTTGTCTGGCGACCGCCTAGAACTCATTCCTCTCATTGCGTTGTTATCTTTGGGTGTGGGCTCGCCGAATAGCAGGTGCCAGTCCTCGTGAGTGGCGGGACTGGACCTCTCCTCGAACGATTTAATCATCATGTGCTCGAACTCCGTGAGATTCGAGTTGTGTCCCGGTGGGGGACAATTTTCCTTATCATCCTCCTCTTCGAAAAGTGAAATCACTCTGGTATTAGACTTGGTAGCCACCATGGGTGGGGTGGCTTCGTCGCGTGAAACCGCATCCAGGTGAATATCGATATCGGTAAGGGGCTCGCTGAAATTATTAAGCTGATTCATAAAGTCATGCAAATCTGAGAAATCCTCGGGCCTAGCTGGCTTCCCGCTCGCGCCAGAGACGGAGGTCCGAAGCCCGCGTTGATGATCGATAACTCTATTGATTTCGGACGGGGCATGCGTAGGTGTGGCAAATTTGTGACTTAGATCAGCCGGCGAGGAGGAGTTATTGACGCTTGGTGATCTGCCAGAGGCCACCTTCATCTTTAGCTCCCTCTTGTATCTCTGCTGCTGAAGATATTTCTTGACGACGGCCTCGGGTCTCATGAAGCCCTTATTCCTCAAGAAGAGATAGCAGGCGTTGCACAAGGGTCCAAACATGCCGTCGTACAAAGACTTGTCGAAGTTGCGAGCCTTTTGGATGTTGAGATAGCTCGGATCAAACTTTGTCTCGAAGTAGCGCCATGTTACCGAATCATTGGCCGAGCAGTTCTTGTTAATGCAAATGAGATCGTGGTTCGGCGGAAGCTTGTTGCTGTGGATAGTGTGCGTTTTCTTGCTGTCGAGGTCTTCGAGATCGGGGAGTGAATGGAACTGGTTGTTGTCCGTTGAGACAATCGAGGCAGACATTTCTGCTGGCTTAGCAACATTGTATTGCTCGGGCCGATATTGCGGCTGCGGACCTTGAAAAGGAGACGACGACGAATGCTGGGTCTCGTCGTCTTCTTCTTCCTCGTCCTCGTCTTCCTCATCTATTGCCTCGTGTACCTCGTTGTAGTCGGCGTCGTCTGATCCCTCCGACATCGGTTCTTCAGGGACTGGAGATGATATCATGCTGTCGGAGAATATGGCTGTCAGGGAGCCTGTCATCATCGATCGAGAACGCCCAGCTCGTTGAGGACCATCTACCGGAGTCCGAGCTGAGGGAGTGGAGACAGTGGTAGAGGCGGTGGCAGCCGAGGTTGCTGTGCCGTTTCTTTTTCTTCGCTTCTGGTCGGGGCGGTCTATGATCTTGGCTTGCAAAAATGGCGCCAGCTTGAACCGTTCCGAAATGCGCTTGCTGTCGTACTTTGGGGCACTGTTCATTTTGTCAGCACTGATGATATTGAAAATCTGCAGATTTGGTGGATGGTAGAAAATAGGCAACGAATTCGTTCTTGTGGCCTTCATTGCAGACCCCGCCGAACCACCGGAGGATGTGACTGGTGGCGCTTGTCTCGGACGGCGACGCTGAGCTTGCGCATGGCGTTCGTTCTTTGAAGCAGACAGGTGATTCTGGGTCGGCGTCTCGGCAGCACGGTCGATAATGTGGAGTTTGAGGCGGATCTCCAACGTCAATGACGACGAAGAATTGGACTTGTCGCCAAACAAGAACGACGTGGAGAGATTGCGGCACACGCGGCCCGGTATAAGAGTCGCTGACAGACCAGAAAGAAGCAGCGACATCACACCATTCGCCACAAATGGCTCATCGGGCTGTTCGGTGATGTCCTTGTAGTAGACAGCGTAGTCAGACTCGTCCAATCTGAAGTTTTCCGGCGAGCTCCGGACAATCTGCAGCACGCAGTTTTTGAGGTCAAAAGCACCCAACGTAAGCACATCCTGGCCCGCCGGGGAGCCTTCGATGGGGATCTGGGCCACTTCCACCGAGTAGGAATTCTTGGATCGGGAGAGAAAAACCGTGGCGCTGTTGTCAAACGAGTACAACACCTTGATTTGCATGCGTCGGTGCGTCGACTCGTCGGCCATGGTGGAGCTCAAAATCTAGGGGTGCTGGCAACAAAACAGTGGGTCAACAATGCCAGATGGACAAAAATGGGAGGGTGCAACGTGAAGTTTGAAATTGGATCTGACAAACAAGCCAACGGCGATGATGGGGGGAAAAAAGAGTGTAGTGCGAGTTGGGGAAAAATGGCTGTGGGTGGCAATGCTTCTAGTGACTTGCCAGCTCCAGAGCGATGTTGGGACTGGAGCAAAGACTTAGTGAGACGGGTCTCTACGCAGGCAGAGGTATCGCAGCCAGAGCACGCAAAACAACGCGCTGCGCGGTCGCGATGTCTGAGGCGCGATCGAGAAAGCGAGTGCGGCTGCAATCAAATTTTGCTCAAAATGGGCAGTTAGAGTTTCGTGAATTTGGAAATTGCAAAGCTTGTCGTTCAAGGATGCGTATTTTTTTTTTCTTTTGCAAGTTGCCTTCTCTATTGTGCTGGATTTCCTCGCTTGTTTGGCATTCGCTCGCGTGATGAGCCGCACCACCGTATATCCTGTGCCGCGCTATTGGGCTCCTTCACCACAGGAAGAAGCGGTAGATGGCGCACGTGACACATTCTTGTTTTGCGCCTAGCCTTATGTACAAAGTGTATAACCTAATTCGGTCAGTTGAGCCCCACCAACCGTTTGATTTGCTCGAGATTGACCGACGCTATCGCGCGGGCCCGGTCGGCACCCTCGCTGCAAACCAGCTCCAAGTAGGATCTGTCAGCCATAAGAGTCTCGTAGAGCTGCCTCTTTTCCCGAAACTCCTCCACCACCACTTCTGTCACGTGATCCTTCAACTGCTTGTGGCTGGTCATCCACGCCACGTCGTGCTCTGTTTGGGCCATGGATTTGTTTTGGATCCCGGAGATTATCGTCAACAAGTTGGACACTCCGGGCCGGTTCTCGGGGTCAAAAACCACCGGACCCTGTACCGAGTCCGTCACCGCTTTTCTGAACTTCCGTGCAATCGTGTCTGGGTCGTCCGTAACATACACTGCCGCGTTTGTATCGGCATCTGACTTTGACATTTTCTTCTCTGGATTTCTCAACAGAAGAATTTTCTTCAGCGGGGTGAGAATTGTCTTGGGAACATTGAAAAACTGGCCGTATGTGTGATTGAAAGTAGAGGCGATTCCACGGCAAAGTTCGAGGTGTTGACTCTGGTCATCGCCGACAGGAACATGTGTTGAGTTGTAGAGAAGCACATCAGCTGCCTGCAAAACAGGGTAGAGTAGAACACCGGCTTTTGTTTTCCCCATGGTGTTCTCGTTGAAAATGTCCAGTGTGTCGTCTAAGCTGGCCTTCAGCTTCCACTGCGTCATCCGATTCAATGCACCCATTGATGTAAGACATGTCAATATCCAGTACAACTCGGTGTGTTCTGGCACACTCAGTTGGTGGAAAACGATGCATCTCTTGGTGTCAAGACCGCAGCTCAAGATGCTGGCAATGGCGCCAGCCCGATTTTCTCGTAGTACTTCCGAATTTGGAAGTGCCGTCACCGAATGTAGGTCTGCCGTCCCAAATATGAGCTCCACTTCCTGGGGCGCTTGTTCTGATATTTGCTTCCAATTGCGAAGTGCTCCCAAGTAGTTTCCCAAGTGGACCTTGCCAGTGGGCTGGATCAACGAAAAAATGCGTGAGCTCGCTGGAAATTTGCCGAGGTTCTCGATAGTTGCCACTGTGCTGGAACTACGCACATGCCTTAATCCCAGTCTGAACATCACCAGATTGATACGACGTGCGACCGTAGAAAATGCAAATTGCACGACAAACCTGGTGTGCTTCCCCAAGAGGATGCTAAGCACAAAGCTCGAGAAAAGGGAAATTGTAATCTCTAGGCCGTTCTATTATACATTTATAAGCTATACCTACTCCCTGAAAGGAGTACCTGCCGGTATTTTCTCTTCGCTCGCGTCCATGAAACCACCTGGGGTGTTGTTGATGTTCATCCCCAGTGTAGTGAGCCGTTTCTCGAGCTTGGCCCGCTGCAAGTTTCTCCAGCGGTCTAATTTGGACGCCTCGTGGACTTTGAAACCAAATACCCGAGGTACGTATGTTTCCCTGTTGTGAACTGGGATGGCGTGAGGATAGTTCATGAAGAACATAGCCGGGAAGGAAGTGCCGAAATAGGCGCCATCAACTACAGAATGGCGCCCCAGCTTGGGGTTATACAAGTCCTCGCATCTCGCACAATATAGTTTGACGGAATTGATTCGAGGTTGGTCGTTCAACCCAATGGGTAGCAAGGGGTTCAACTGGCAGTGCACCCGAGGACAGTATCCGAAATCACCCTTCTTGTATTTTTCAAACATTTTCAAGAGGCCCCTCTGCGTCAAAATGTACCGGGCATGGATTAATCCATACAACACCCGAGCATTCTGCTCATAGGCATCACGGTGCTCCTCATCCTGTTGGTCAAGCTCAATCATGTCCGTAATAATATCAACAAGAGTCGTCATTTTGCTGACCTCCTGGCTGAGCCCCGTCAAGTTGAACCGGTCTCGGATGTAGTCATCGTCGATGTCACAGAAGTACTCATTTCCCTTCACACCAAGGAAAAGGTCGATCCAGTATTCCGAGTAATTTGAGCTTGAGTCTGTGTATTGCTCGTTGCCTTCATCGCGCACCCGTGTAGTTGCCATGGATGATATGATGGGCTCGATGTTAGTGAGGCTCACTTCAATTATTGTCGCCCTTTTCTTGTATAGAGGATGAGCTCGGGAGGTGACAGCACGGGCCAGCATTTGACGAGAATTTGCATGAGAATTTTGGAAGGTTTAATAGAAGAGAAATTTGTGTGTTGATCAGAATCTGTTTATTCCCTTTTCCACTCCGCTTTCTACTGATTTTATCGTTGCGTTTTTACTGTCTTCAGGACTCGCCAATGGCATACAAAATGCTCCCTCGACGCTTACTTAAGTTAAGAAAAAAAAACGGGCTTTTTCCCAAGCATAAAAATCAAAACCCTTGATTTCAGCCTAATACACATACTTGTATAAATCAGTTGTCTGTTCGTTAATATGATCACAATTTGTAGCTTTTCCGGCCTTTGAGTTTCAGAGTTCGTTTCGTGAACCGAAGGCTGACGAAATGACGTCCTCATCGGAGGGCCAGATTCGTGGACTCGTGGAAGGCCATAGGATCACTGCTTCAAGACGAACCATATCCTATCGCCAAAAATTGATACACCGCCCGGGATGTCTTTTTTCCTTTCGACTTCGTACCTACTTCAAGTGTGCAGGCGCGAACGCTAGCTTAATCGAACCGAACTTATTATGAGGCTTCTCCTCGTGCCAGAGAAGCAGCACAATGGAGAGATACATTCTCTAGACATCAATTCTGATGGGCTGCTTGTGGCTACTGCAGGAAAAGACAAGAAGGTGTCGGTATGGCTAATGGCCGACATACTACAAACGGACGCCGTTGTTCGCCAGAATATGTCCCCTTTGAAAGACCTAGCAATTCATGAATCGACGGTGAAATTTGTCCGCTGGAATCCCAAACAGCCAGAAGTTCTCATATCTGGCGATGCCAGCGGCTGCGTCAACCTATGTAATGTGAAAGATCTCACCCATTCACGAATCAGCCCAATTATGGAGCCAGGCTTGGAGAAACCATCTGCACTTGACGGCTCGTGGTCCGAGGATGGCAAACTCGTTGCATGGAGCACGTCGGATGGAAAAGTTCATCTTGTGGACACGGTTTCGTCAACTCATCAGGAGTTGATAGGGGAAGGGACCCAGGCTGTGCAACGAAGCGTATCATTCGACCCAACCAACAATTTTCTACTTACTTTGGGCGACGACACTTTCGTCAATCTCTATCAGTATCAGTATGATCTGACGGGCCAGTATCAGTTCAAGATTATCTCGAAGATCTCACAGCTCATGAACAATGTCAACGCAGCCACAGCAGCAAGCACATATCGGCGAGTTTCATGGTCTTGTGACGGCGAATTTTTCTCGGTACCGAATGCAAGCAAAAAGCTGACGGTTCTCGTATCATTGCTTGCGAGATCGAAGAACTGGGAGCACGACATCAGCCTTGTCGGTCATGACATTGAATGTGATGTGGTAAGCTTTTGCCCCAAGATATTTCTGGGTAAGGATGAATCAGCTCCCACCACCTACCGTACTCAAGATGACGTTCCTCCCCACCAGCTCCACCATATCATCGCAACTGCCGGAATGGACAAGACATTGGTGATTTGGAACACTGCCAGGGAAAGTCCAATCGCCGTATTGCGAGATATTTCAATGGAGCTGATCTCCGATCTTCAATGGGATGTGTCCAGCAAGTTTTTGTTGTTCAGCACTTTTGATGGCCACATTGGCAAACTCACTTTTGACGAGGATGAGTTAGGATTCAAGCCAGCTGCATCGCTGTTGTTCTTACTTCGGAATTCTCAAAAGGATCTCACCAAGCCTTTCGCTCTCAAGACCGACATCGACGTCGCCAGTAAAGGCAAAAAGCATACGGAATTTACCGACCAGAGATTGGCGATGCCGATTCAGACCGAGTTGCCAGCCTCCAGTGATCACAATGAGCAGGATAAGGCTGATGAAAAAGTGGTAACTACTTTCATTCAAGACAAGGAAGAGGAAGCATCATCTGGCGTCATCATTCCTACTGTCCTAACTGCCAAATCTGCTCCTAAAAGTGCCACTATAAAAGTAGAGCTGTCTCGTACCCTAGCGGTGCCAACAAAAAAGAGTACTTCGCCTAAAGAGAAACCTTTGACAGCTCCACCCAAAATCACCACGAAGGATGGGAAAAAACGCATTCAACCACAGAACATTCTGAACGGATCCCTGGGACCCTCTGTCGCAGTTCTGTCTAATGAAAATAGTTCTGCAACTACTATCAGCAATCCAGGATCCTCTTTGGACTTTGAAAAGCCGTCTTACTCTGTACCCAAAGATGTCAAAAAAGAGATTAAGAGGCTTAAGCATGATAATGGAAGCAATGGGACGAAAAAGATCAAGCGCGACCTTGAGGCTGTTGAGTATATTGGTTCTACAGTGGTCAACCCAAATATATCGTTCGCTAGAGCTCGCCTCTCCGTGCCAAAGGTACGCCATTCATTTACGATAGAGTCAACGACGAAGCCATTAGCTCTCGAGATAAGAAATGGCCTGGGAAATGAGTCTGTACCCTCACGTGTCACGCTCTTGAAAAATGACCTGCAAATCTGGGTCGACTTTTTGCCACGCTTCATCCTGGCGGGAACAGAGGGCTCGGAATTTTGGGCGGTAGCCTCTTCAGACGGTCAGATTATCGTGTACTCGCGGAATTCAGGAAGAAGACAACTTCCGCCAATAATTCTCGGGTCGCCAGTCTCTTTTCTCGAAAGTCAGGGCAACTATTTGCTTGCTGTCACATGTATCGGCGAATTGTATGTATGGGATATCGAGTCGAAGAAGTTGCATTTAAACAGCCCTCTGACGTTGATAAGTCTCCTTGACCTCAACTCGAAGTTCCTGGATGATGCTCTCAGTAAGGCTGCCAACATAACATTATGCTCAGTGACATCTAAGGGGACTCCTCTTGTGACACTCTCGGACGGTTCCGGTTTCCTATATAATTCTGCCATGGGAACTTGGAATACGGTTTCCGAGGCGTGGTGGGCATTCGGATCACATTACTGGGACTCCATTGAGGACGAGAAGAGCGAGAAGACATCAGTGCAATCTAAGACTGATTTGTCAGTGATCGACATGCTCGAGCATCGCACCAACGACGAGATCTTGCGCAAGCTGAGATCAGGACGGGGCAAGTTCTTCAACAAGATCTCAAAAAATATGATGATGAAGGAAGGCTTCGAGAATCTCGAGGGCATAGTTTCGTTGTGTCATTTGGAGAATCGTATTCTCTGTGCTGAGCTCTTACAGGAGAAGGCGAGCTTCAAGACACATCTAATGACCTACGCCAGCAAATTGTGCACGATGGGTCTCAAAGGGAAGCTCTATGAGATGTGCCACCGATTTCTCACGGGGAGTGAAGAAATATGTGGCCATCAGCCTAGAGATCTTTTGAAGGAAATCATTCTTATGAGTGCTGAGAACCGAGAATCACAGAGGATATTGGTGCACTTCGCCACGGAGCTTGGACTTGTGGAGGCAGAGTATGAATAGAACGGTAATGAACATGAGTAAACACCCCTCTCAAAATACTAGGGGAGGCTTTGGGATTATTTTGCAGCTGCGAACAAATTATCTTGATGACTCTCACAGTGTCTTGCACCGCGCTCGTAAATCTCACCTATCGGCACATGGTTCACCTCTTAAAGTCGCTCAAAGCACACACCGACAAGGCATGGAATGTCAGTGCACATGATTCGCTTCCTTTATTGGCGACATCATCAACTGATAAGAATTCAAAAATATACAAGCTCTCGAAGGAGAGTAACTTTCCCCTAGTGGCCACACTAGAAGATACCCATAAGAGATCTGTCCGGAGCGTGAGCTTTAAACCGCTGCTCAAAACGAATGACGCCCAGTTTGTGGATCTTCCAGCATTGGCGTCTGGGTCTTTTGATTCTACGATTTCGATTTGGGGTATTGATGAGCCTGAAGAGATGCTCGATCATGAATTTGACGACGACGATTACAGCAACGACAATGATGAGGTTCTAATGTCAAGGAAGAGAAAAGAGGCAGAGATCCTCACGAGTTCCAAGAACGAGTGGAACTTGATGGCACTCATCGAGGGCCACGAGAACGAAATCAAATCCGTTGCGTGGAACAAGCACGGCAACTACTTGGCACTGTGTCTGCGAGACAAGACAGTTTGGATTTGGGAAACAGATCCAGAGACGCTAGAGGAGTTTGAGTGTATTTGCGTACTTAGCGACCATGAGCACGATATCAAGCACATCGTCTGGCACCCCGAGGCCAATATCTTGGCCAGTTCCTCATACGACGACACTATCAGGTTGTATAAACAAGATGATGATGATGACTCCGATTGGAGCTGCGTCGCAATCTTGACTGGCCACGAGGGAACGGTGTGGTGTTCGGCTTTTGAGCACCCAGCACTTGGAATCAATGGAAAGACTCGGTTGGCGACAGCATCCGACGATACAACGATCAGAATCTGGTCCAGTGAGTCACCAGTTGACACCAAAGATGATGAGAATGCCCTTCCCAGTTCATTGAAGCACCGCAGCGAAATGGAATGGCGATTAGAGTCCACATTACCCGCGGTCCACAAGTATGCCGTATACTCCGTGGCGTGGTCAGCTAACTCTGGAAAGATTGCCAGTGCCGGTGCTGACGGTCAGATTGCAATCTATTCTGAGAAGAATGGCGTGTGGCAGATTGAGAGCTGTGTGACGACGAGTCACGGTGTCTACGAGGTCAACTGTGTGGCATGGTGTACGTTGCAGTCTGGCGAGGAAGTGCTTGTGAGTGCCGGAGATGACGGTGCTATAAATATCTGGGAACTTGACTAAGTCACACGGAAGGATGGAGATAATGTAATAGACATAGGGAGAGATTCTTGGCCCCTCCCACGCTTAAAACACCACACCAATAAATATAACCGATCCAAGAACCCCGAGGAGGATGAGAAAGCAGCAAACCATGCGTCCACCTGCTCGCCGTTGGTACCGCTCAGCTTTTCTCAATTGCGTCGACGCCTCTCTGGCATCTGTACTGTAACTTAGAATATTATCCTCGATCAGATCAATCTGGAATTGCTGCTCTTGAATTATGTCCTGCAAATTCAGGAAGATCTCGTTAATCTCTTGCGTATCTTGAGAAATTTGGCGGATCTCATGTTCTCTCTCCTCGATGAGAAGCGTTTGCTCCTCAAGCTCTTCAGCATTGACAGGCTCATATTCAATTTGAACTTGCTGTTGAGCAGCACTTTGTTGAGGGTTGCTAGCCACGCCATTGCCCTCTGTTGCCGCCGTGTTGGCAGTTTGCTTCACAAGGGTCTTTTGTAGACTCTCAAATTTCTTCTGGGAACGCTGGAAGTTTTGAAGACTGGACTTGATAAGATTGATGAAGACGGCCTCTTTCTGTCGAAGATATGTAATCAGGTCTTCATCTTCATGGTTCAGCTCACAACGACGGAGGTACTCATTCAATTCACGAGTGGACCGGTCAACATTCTTGAACTGCTCGGTGGTTTTAGTTGTCAATTCCACAATTCTGTGAGCAATTCGTGATGCCAGAACGACATCTTGCAGCCGTGCCAAAGACTCGTACTTTGCTATGAGGTTTCTTACCGAAACCAAGTGTTTGTTGTTGATGGTATAGAGGCCACTCTCTATGGCCTGCGAATAGGTTTCAAAATCGGGATAGTCCTTGTAGTGAACAGAGAAGGCATCGCCTCTCTCAAGGTCGTCAGCTGCTTGGTTGAATGACATGGCTGGCGCCGCACCCCCTGCAGGCTGTGGACTTCATATCTTAGATGGATCAAGCACAGGGCATGTTGAGTGCGGTAAAAAAGAAAAACGTTACGCGTTGAAGCTACGGCTAAATCATCAAATATTCTAAATTGTAATCTATTAATCCTCTTCCTCGTCGAACTTCGCAAGACAGTCAAGCGCAGCCATACAGCCGGTACCAGCAGAGGTAATAGCCTGTCTATACTTCTTGTCCTGGACGTCACCAGCAGCAAACACAAAGGGAATCGAGGTCTCAGCAGTTCCGGGAACAGTCTTGATGTATCCCTGGTCGTCGGTATCGAGCTGGCTGGCAAACACCTGGGTAGCAGGTATGTGGCCGATAGCATAGAACAAACCGTTCACTTTAAGCTTGGACTCTTCCTTGGTCTTATTGTTCACAAGTTTAAGTTCCTGCAAGAGCTTGCCGTCACCACACGCTTCTGTGGCAGCAGTGTTCCACAAGATCTCGATCTTCTCGTGGTTCTTGGCTCTCTTCTGCATGATTGGAGATGCTCTCAACACATCTCTTCTAACGAGCAAGTACACCTTGGAGGCGTACTTGGTCAAGAACAAAGCCTCCTCACAGGCCGAGTCTCCACCTCCGATAACAGCCAACGGGTTGTTTCTGAAAATGGGAACGGCACCGTCGCACACAGCACATGCGGAGATACCAGACTGCCAGTAAGTCTCCTCACCAGGAATATGCATTCTCTTGGCGGAGGCACCCGTGGCAAGAATGACAGCATCAGTGGTGATGGCCTCACCATCTTCGTTCCACTCGGTCCACAACTTGAAAGGTCTCTGGGAGAAGTCCACCTTGGAGATGGTCTCGGTGATGATCTCAGTGCCGAATTTCTCACTCTGTTGTCTCATGTTGTCCATCAAGCCCGACCCAGAAATACCATCAGGGAAACCAGGAAAGTTTTCAATATCGGTGGTGGTGGTCAACTGGCCACCAGCGGCGATACCGTTGGCCAACATACCCTCATACAAAGTGGGCTTTACCTCGGCACGGGCCAAGTAGATGGCAGCAGTGTGGGCAGCAGGGCCGGAGCCGACGATGGTAACTCTGTGGTGAACCATTCTTTTAAATATTCTAGTATGTAAAGTGCTTGTCAGAAAAACTGGACGCATTCGAAATTCGGTCGCGGTTTTATATAACGCGAGCACCTGGGATCTAGCCGCGGCATGCTTGACAAATCAGGGAGTGTACACAAGCACATGATGTTTAGTCAGACAGATGCTAGAGGCTTCGATTATGCTATAACTTGGCTATATTCCCGACGTGTGTAGAGGTTCATTATACTTTTGGTGTCGGATGTGTGCTTGTAGGTGTGGCAATGCTAATGCCGATCTCGGTGCGACCGCCTAAACTATTGTTGCTTTGGCTATTGGAGGGATGAACTTGTCTTCGAGGACGATACGTAGACTGAGACAACACGAGATGCTGTAATGGATGGAAAACCACATTGCATACAACATGTGGTTGTTTGAAATGCCGCTCACCTTTGCAGTATCGCACCCCATGTCGTCTCTCTCGCTTTTCGAAGCGAATACTCAGCTGGCGCCCGCACTCAGCTAAGGACGAAGTCGGTGATCACCTGACAGTGCATAAACTTAGGGTCCAAAAGAACATTCGACAAAAACCACTGGAGACCTTTCCGACGTGTCTCGAGCCAACTCTCCAGAAGCACGAGTCTTTGCATTTTAAATGAGTCTTTTGCTGGCAAGGGCGGCACAGATTCCAGTGGAAACGCCCTCACCAAGTCAGCTCGAAACTTCTCTATCTCACTATATCTCTTGTATAGAAGAATCAGCGAGTAGGTGGCTTCGTTGATGATAATCCGCACAGACCACACCACGTACAGAGAACCAGTATCGCCATTTATTTCATGATGGTCGCCAACAAGCACATCGGTAATATGAGAGTTTTCGTTGAAATGAGCAGGCGTCGGGGTTTCATCTGTCATTATAATCGGTAGCGGCGCCACATTCTGAAGCTGGGTAGTGTGGAGCCGAGGCATAGCTGAAGAATCTAGATTCCTATGCTATTTTATTATTCTTTTTGGAATCAGCGATTGTTGCTCAAACCAGTGGCCGGTAGCCAATTCGAGGAGCAGAGACGTCTTAGGCGGCTGAATCTGATGAGACTGTCAGTGTGCACACTCTCGATCATTCAGTCTTCTCAGCCACCACCATCACCACCACCATAGAATGGACCCGATTCTTCAGAAATACCCCTACTGGAAGCGAGTGTTACACGTATTTCAGGCGAGAAGAGATATACCCTTTCGCAAGAGATTCTTCTGTGGTTACGATCTCCATGGCAATACGTACTGGGAATTCACAGTGGACGGAAACATGCAGAGACTACGCCGCAAGATGGAGCCGTTCGAAAAATTGATCTTTGATGCTGACTATTTTGGAACCGTACCCCCACAATGGATCCAGTGGCTACGTCGCACCCGAGAGCATGCCCCAACTGTTCATGAGCTTTTGGCTGATCAGAGCAGACAGGCGCAGATCAAGATTTTGGCGCAGCACGCCGAGCTCAAATGGGCTCAAGAGAAACAACGGCAAGAACAAGAGCAGAATCTCAAGCTTCAGGCCGAGCTTCAGCGTGTAGAAGAGGAAAAGGCAAAATACAAGCTCGAGATGGAGAATAAGCCAGAGAGTGAAGGCACCAAAGAAGACCCCTGGGCAGAAGCCGACGCTGCGGCAGAGAAGCCAAATATCGAGACTGCAACAATATCGCCCAGAAATTAAACAGTCCCGGAGAGAAACCATAACTACCTGCGCTATCAAACTAGTGGAATTATCTATGCAATCTATTTAGAGAAGCTTAACCAACAATTGGGCGCCCTTGCTATCGGTGTCCTTCTTGATCTGGCCCAGTAGCTTCTTCAAAGCTTTGCGCAAGGCTTTGGCTCTTTTCTCGTCCAGAAGTTGGAGAACCTCCAAGACGGCCACGACCGTGAATGCACCCTGTCCTGAAACCCAATTCTCAAGGCTGGCATCGTTCAACAATGTGTCGGCAGCTTTCTGTGCGAATTCGGTTCCGATTGAGGGAATGGCAGCCTCTTCACTTCTCGTCAAAGCTTTGCTTTCGTGGTCAAACTTGAACTCATTGCCGTGGATAAGCGCCTTGACCAGTCTGGCGAAAAAGGGTGTCTTGTTGAGCAAGTGGTGGTCCTCAAGGATATCGCCATTGAAGGCAAGCTCGAAAATGGCGTCCACCAATTGCGGTCTCAATTGCGAGTTCACTTCCTCGTCGGCAGTGACGGTGAGGATGAGGTCGGTGACGAACTGCGCAGCAATGTTCACAGCCATAAGCTGGAAAAGGGGAGTCTCGGACTCCAACAAGCCCTTGTAAATAAGAGGAAGTGCTCCGTTCTTTAATTCCTGGTGTCTTTTTTCCTGAGCCTTTTTGGTGGTCAGAGCGTAGGCCAACTTCTCGTAGCCTAAAAGCTCAGCCTGTACTTTGGGAGCGAAGTATTTCTTAGACAAGCCTTGAAGTAAGTACAAGAATGGTTTTCTTGCAGATTTGTCCTGGATCAAATCGGGCAACACTTGGGGTGTGAGGTACTCTTCGTTAAATGTTTTGAGGAGCAAAACAGTGTCGTCCACAGTCATATATAGAACAATCAAGACGGTGTTTCCAAACTCGTTCTTGATTAATTCCTGAGCATGAGGTTTGAGCGACCTGATGATGACTTTTCTTTGTTTGGCACCCGAAAGGGCAATGAGAGTAGAAGCTACCTCAGAACCGTCCTTGGTGTGCACCAACTCGGCAACTTGCTCTGCCAAAAGTTCAATGAGCTCGCTGATCTGCGACTTGAACTTCTCTGGGTCTTCCACCAATATAGACATGTAGTCCTTGAGAGCAGCATGCAAGATCTGGAATCCAGTGGATCCCTTAGCGACAGATGCCGTAATAGTACCGCTCAAGTTGGCCATTATCAATTGCTTTTTCTCAGCCGATTCGTTGGCAATCTCGAGCACCGATTTGCCTTTTCCGGCGTCTTTGAATACCGCGTACTCAGAGCCCCAGAACTCTCTGATCATCTGCTTCTTCTGCTCAGGCGTCGAATAGAGCACATACAAGTCTTCTACCACGTAGGCACCTTCCTTGTGTCTCATGAGTTTTCTCAACTTGCCGTGGAGTTCGTCCACAATGACCAGGCGCAGTTTTTTTGACCCATAGTGTAAAAGCTTGACCAACAAGTACTTACCATACGAAGATGTACTCAAGTTGTAGTAGTTGCCCTTCAAGGCGTCGACGATCTTTTCTCTTCTATCGTCCGAGCTGTATTTCACCAAAGTTTGCACAACTCGAGAAGCGTCGTGCTTCAAGACCAAGTCGTAAATGACATCCTGTGATAACTCCCAGATTTCGTCACACAATTTGTCTCTGACCTGCTTAGGAGGGGCTGGCAGCTTGACTCTCAACCTCTCCCACAAGGACTTGATTCTCTGGACTTCAACACCAGACTTACGCTTGAGTTTTCTCTCAGCTAGGGTCTTTCTTTGCTCAGCGTGCTGCTCAGCTGATGTCTTCTTATTAGGATCGGCAGGGCTGTCTTCCTTGTCGGAGTTCTCGTCCTCCTCATCAGACTCATCGCTTGACTTGTCGAGCAGATCGCTCTCATCGCTAGAATCCTTGGGCAATTCCGAATTGTCCTTGTCATCGAGGTTGTCAAGGTCGTCGAGTTCGTCGAGTTCGTCAAGGTCATCGCCGCTTTCACTCTCATTCTCGTCTTGGGATGAGATTCCTTCCTCGGCTGATTCGTAGATGGTTGCCTCGTTTTCGTCGAAAGTGGTCTCCTCCTCTGGAACAGGCTGAGGCTGCGCCTTGAACTTCTTCTTGTTCTCGGCCTTGGCGCCGTTAGCGGCGCTTCTTTTCGTTCCTTTAGCCATTGATATTGTGGAGTCTGCGCAGAGGTGAAAATATAATGCGATGCGGTCACGTGACCGAAGTATATGCTCTAGAGGCGGCCCAATACTACTTGTAGATGCTGGAAGGAGATTTGTCAGCAATTTTAGCATACTTCATAGATGCTCGGATGTTACTGTTTGCCCTAATGAAAGAGACACACGTTCTTGGGTCAATCGCTGAGTGAATGCACCCCGGTTTCCGATAATGGCGATAGTCAACGATTACGAATGTGTTACAAGGAGAATAAAAGTTTCAATCATCGCAAATGTCGCTTCTCGAAGCTGGATATCGTATTTCTCATCCTGATCCTGATGCTGGCGTAGGTGGATGTCGCACCCGTACCTCTCTGCATAGATTACTAAGTCATAGGACCCGAAGATACCCACAATGTTGCAAACCTTAAAATACGCCAGCACAAAATCCAGAGCGATCAGCGGAGCACGGTTTCGGAACTTCGCTCGCTTCAACTCCTCTGTGATTGAGGCAGCCGACTTGAAGAACTTCACCAAGTTGATCAACGAGACCAAACCCACCGTCGTTGACTTCTACGCAACGTGGTGCGGACCATGTAAGGCTATTGCACCAGTATTTGATGCATTGGCGCAAAAGGTGCCAGAGGCTCAGTTTGTTAGAGTCGATGTCGATGCTGCTGAGGACGTTGCAAGGGAATACGGGATCACAGCCATGCCAACGCTCATGATTTTCAAGGACGGAGAAAAACAGGGCAAGATTATTGGAGCCAATTTACCAAAATTAGTCAGTATGATCGAGGAGCATACCGGTGTGGATGCGAAGACCAGATAAGTCCTAGGTAGTTGAACATCGCTATGGTGAGCAGGAAATGGAAGGTTTCCAAGAGCTGAAAGTGATTCAATCACAAATCAGAAGCGGCGAAGAACTCACAGTGTTCGCCACATCGAGTTCGGTTTAGTTAAAATGCCAACAAGAAGTGCTAAAATGGGGAAGATGAGAACGTCTCTAAACCAATAGTAGTAATGCAATTCCTTGTAGCCTAATGGAGCAAATCGATGCCACAAAAATTTGAGCCGGCCTTCTCTTTTACTGATCGTAGGCCCGTGTAGCCAAATCGAGGTCACGTGCCTCGGTGCTCGTTCTCAAGTGGCGAGCGCTCCGATTCAACTACCACCACCAAACCACAATGGTATGTGACCCACAATTCGAACTGTTTATTTAATTGAAATCTAACATCAAGGGACAAGGAGCTTCTGGAATGCCGGGAGGCGACTTCCGCAAAAAGAAGGACGATAAGAAGAAAGAGAAGCCAAAGTACGAGCCACCAGTGGAATCCAAGTTTGGCAAGAAGAGAAGAAAAGGCCCCGACACCGCTGTGAAATTACCAAATGTCCACCCTACAACACGATGCAAATTAAAGCTCTTGAAATTGGAAAGAATAAAAGACCATTTGTTGTTGGAAGAAGAGTTCATTGCTAATCAGGAGGCATTCCAACCTACCGAGGCAAAGCAAGCAGAAGAAAGAGAAAAAGTGGACGAGTTGCGAGGCTATCCCATGTCTATTGGAACCTTGGAGGAGATTATCGACGACGACCACGCCATTGTCTCCAGCACTGCTGGTTCCGAATACTATGTTTCCATAATGTCTTTTGTTGACAAAGGATTGTTGGAGCCGGGTTGCTCCGTACTCTTGCATCACAAAACTGTCTCGATTGTTGGCGTTTTGCAAGACGACGCTGACCCCATGGTGTCCGTGATGAAGTTGGACAAATCTCCCACAGAATCTTACGCGGACATCGGCGGGTTGGAATCTCAAATTCAGGAGATCAAAGAAGCGGTGGAGTTGCCATTGACACATCCAGAATTATACGAGGAAATGGGAATCAAGCCTCCGAAGGGTGTCATCTTGTATGGTGCTCCTGGAACAGGAAAGACACTCTTGGCAAAGGCCGTGGCTAACCAGACAAGCGCAACGTTTTTGCGTATTGTTGGCTCTGAATTAATCCAGAAATACCTTGGAGATGGCCCACGTTTGTGCAGACAGATTTTCCAGATTGCCGGAGAGTTGGCACCATCTATCGTTTTCATTGATGAAATCGATGCAATCGGCAGCAAGAGATACGAATCGACATCTGGTGGAGAAAGAGAAATCCAAAGAACCATGTTGGAGTTGTTGAACCAGTTAGATGGTTTCGACGACCGTGGCGATATCAAAGTGATCATGGCCACAAACAAGATCGAGTCTTTGGATCCCGCATTGATCAGACCTGGACGTATCGATCGTAAGATTCTATTTGAGAATCCCGATTCGAATACCAAAAAGAAGATTTTAACTATTCACACTTCCAAAATGAGTTTGGCTGAGGATGTTAATCTCGACGAGCTTGTCACCTCCAAGGATGACTTGTCGGGAGCCGACATTAAAGCCATGTGCACAGAGGCCGGTTTGCTAGCGTTGAGGGAGCGCAGAATGCAGGTGAAGGCCGACGATTTCAAAACGGCCAAGGAGAGAGTGCTCAAGAATAAGGTGGAGGAGAACCTAGAGGGTTTGTACTTGTGAGCAATACACATCACACTGATAAGAGAATTGATCAATTTAGAAAACGAAATCGGAGTTACTGTCGTAGTGTCAGCAGCATAAACAAGATATATTTTTGTAAGTAATGGTCATCAGTCGAGTTAATCATCTCTCGAGCTTTGCAAAAAACGAAGGATGAACATGAACAAATTCAAGATATCCAAGTACAAGGTGATGGTAGCGGGGATTTCGTCGTCAAGACAAGCCGTCTTCATGATTCTTTGAGTGTCGACTAACACATAGCCCGAGAACAAGATGGCACCGATACCAGAATACACCAACTCTACGCCCTTGGACTGGTGCGGGAAAAACATCAGCACGAAACCCCAAGCAATCAATCCCCAGAGTCCCATACCTAGAATTCCCTGCCAGCTGGTGAAATCGTATTTGGTTTGAAATGCAAAAAGGGTGAGGCCAATGAAAATCACGAAAGTGATCAATACTGCCTGGACAAGAACATCCGACTGAACCAAAGAGCAAGCTAATCCGAGACCATACGCCTCACAGAGAGTAAAACCTGCCAATAGAAACAAGTTCGTGGGGTATGACTTTGCTTTCCAATGGGTAGCGATCATGAAAGCAAACGTACCCACAAGAGAGACAATGAACAACCACATGTTGTTCAAGCACCAGTTCTGGATGCTGGAATTCAGTCTTATCACGTAGCCGACAACCACGGTTCCTAAAAGCTGAGCCAGGAGCAAGGCGTACACCTTCCTGATGAACATCTGTCTAATTGGCAACTCGCAAGATGCGACATTTGAGGAGTACTTGAAGTCATCCGGAATGTTGTCATCTGCAGTTCTTATGGCCTCCGGCTCTCCATAAGCGGGGGGCAGAGCAGGCACTTGTTGGTATGACATTTGGTGTAGTTAGATAGGCGGAGGCGAGCGTGGGGCGAGATACTTAATGACCATGTACTATGCAGGTCCAATTGTTAAATGGGCCAGATAGGTGAGAGCAATGAGGAATAGTAGCATTTTATAGCGGTGTATATATGCTATGGAGCAGCTAAGCGGTGTCAGGAGCCACATATATATATATATATATATATACAGTTTCAGAAGCGTTCGGTGTTTCAGAGATATCTAAAAGGGTGCCATAGATAGCACCAGGATGCAAGATAGCAAAGGACAGTAGGGACCCTCGCGGAGGACGATATTGCCGTGCACGATGAGTAGTAAAGTGTGAATCGACGTGCCTTGTCCGATCAGAAATAGTCTTGCCCTGTGCTAGTTCAGACTAATCACCTTGAGCACCAGGAATGGGAATTTCGTCCTCAGAGTCTCCAGCGCCGGCACCGCTAGACTTCAGCTTCTCTAATAATAGGGACTTTGGAGGTTCAACAGGTGCTCCTGTTCGTAGGCGAAGCACCACTGTGTCCTTGAAAGATACCGTTTTTCGACACATCGGACACAAGCCTACACCCTTGCGACCTCGAGTCTGGCCTCGGGCAGAAGACGATGAAAGGCTTCGTTGTAGACACTCTAGACAGTATACGTGGCCACAGAAGGTGGTGGTGGCGTTCTCGATGGTATCGAAGCAGATAGGGCATTCGGAATCGCTGAGTTTCTTCACGGTTTTGGGGGGAGGCTGCAGGATGAGTTCCTGGGTTTTGCGCTGGAAATCTAGAATCTGGACGTCGTCGCCATCGTCCTCTTCGTCCGATGAGATGCTGATAATATAAGGTTGAGACATGGCGATGGTGGGGGCGCCGGTGCAGGAGAGAAGATACAGTGTGGGGGTTGCGATGGGGCAGCTACGTTCGCAAACTTGCTGGTACATCGCCAAATCAACGGTGCCGATATCGGGCGCAAGAGAGCAACGATTGCAAAACCGCGTGAGCTCGCCCTTGTCCACGTCGTTGGGCCGCCGGGGCCGGGTCACGTGACGCATTCTGGCCATTGCACTCGGCCCATTTTGTTGCCCGCTGCCGTCCTGCATGCATGCAGTGGCTCTGGGGGAATCTTGCTTTCCTTTAAGCAACGGCGGGCGATTGCGTGAGACGGCGGGAAAAAACACGCTCCCTCATGCTTCGGATTTGGCCCAGAATTCGTGTCTTTTCACGGGCCACCACGGCTATTTTTGGCGCTCAACATCCTCGGATTGCTCTATCTTCTGTTTTCATGCGTCCCCTGCGCTATCCGAAAAAGGCGCGGGTTTGTCTGATTCGGTGCGCGTCGTTGCAGCTCCTCTCGAAGTTAGAGTAAGAAGCTTCGATCCTGGCCATATATGCCGGGGAATTGCTGGCTGCGGAGGTATTGGTGCATGACAACAAAGGCGGAGAAGCGTAAACACAATATTTTTCCGGATTCATGCCATTCATCAACTTCCAGAGTCGCTGTTCTTCGCTCGCCCAGCTATCCCACATTAGTAAAAATGCGTCCTGCAGAGCATGCGGAAACACTGGGCATATGACCTCCAGAAAATGGTGCGTGCTTTCTTCAGGCCAAGGACCCTGGAACAGACAAAAAAGGCTGAGTCGTCAGAAGGCGAACCCTGCCAATTGGGAGAATAGAACGCATTGGTGCTTCAAAATTCGGACGTCGAAATATCGGCACTTTTTATTCACGCAGAGGTATTATTTTTCCTATGGTCGACTGCATAATCGGATTTCCAATCTGCTCGCGCTCCGCACTGGTGCTTCTCTCTCGTGGCAGGAGAAAAAAAAAAGTGTATTCCTTCCTTATTAGCTACTCCTACTTCCAAAGGACTCACCCCCCCCTGCTACACACACCTTAGCCTCGACGCTTGAGCGGTCCGGTCCTTCCTTATTAGTTACTTATTGTGGCTGTCGTTGTTAATTTCATTGTTATTTGACCTTCTATTCTGCCAGCCCACCCTTGTTGAACCTCGCTCAAGTTTCCTGAATCCCTCAGCCGCTCCAACCAGCAAGCAACCTCAGCCTCGCCCCATATTCACACATCCTCAACGCCACCGCGAGAAACACAGCAAAACATAAAAAAAAATGTCGTCATCACTGTCGTACGCGAATCCGCTATCGGTGTCAATACCCAATCAGTTCCCTTCCCAGGCAGACTTCCCCACAGAAATAATAGCCAACCGGTTCCAGGCTTACCGTTCCTGGATCAAAGACTTGGTTTTATACTTCCGCCAGTATGCCTCAGTACAGGAGGAGATTGTAAGACAGCAGGTTCGGCTCCAACAGGCGGTCGCCGTTCACCAGCCAACAGTGGCATCTCCCAATCCATCGTCTCGGTCCTCACACAAGCATAGCGCCGACCAGCTGACGGATGCAGCGCTCATAAATCAGTTCTTTTTGCCCGTCGGCAACGGCTCGCTTCTGGACATTCCAAATTTGTTGTCCAAGTTCCACCTGCAAAACATTCAGAACGGCACCAAGTTGTTGAAGGAGATCAACCTGTCGATCATTCCCAAATTGGAGGACTTGCGAAGGGATCTTCTCGTGAAAATCAAAGAGATCAAGAATTTGCAGAACGATTTCAAGAACTCGCTCACGAAGGAAGTCTCGGAAACCAAGTCGCTTCTCAACACATTCAGCCATGCCATTGACGTGGCCAACCGCTTTGAAATACCGTCCTCGGGAGATCTTCACCACGAGAGCGGGTCAGATGTGGACAGCACAAAAAAGGACCCGTATTTGGTCAAACTCAGGTTGGACCGCCAGCTCAAGCGCCAGTTGGTGGAGGAAACCTACTTGTACGATGCTTTTAAGAACTTGCAAACCTCGGCCGAGAAATTGGAATCCATCGTGGTTCTGGAAATCCAGAACTGGATCAAACACTTCTTGAATGCCGTACAGGTGGAAAGCTCGACTGTGCCCAACTTTTTGGTGTCCAACTTCACCGAGGGCTTTTTGGCCAAGGAAGCCAACTTTGAGTGGGATTCCTTCATCTCCCGCAACTTGCCCCAGTCTTCGTCCATTTCCAACAACATGGTATCCGGCAAATTCATTGACCTTTCGTTTCCTGCCCGCAAATTCTCCGACCTCAAGATCCCTCATCATGAATCGCTAGTGAATGTTGCGGTGAGATCGGGCGAGCTCGAACGAAGATCGAAATTCCTCAAGTCTTACTCTCGTGGCTGGTATGTCTTGACCTGTAGCTACATTCACGAGTTTAAGAGCCCGGACCGCAAGAAGGACCCCAACCCAATCATGTCGTTGTCGCTTGATTTCTGCTCGGTGAGCGAGCACTCGAAGAACGATGGCAAGATGTCGGGTAACTACAAGTTCGTCTTGTATTCCAAGCTGCATAATGGGTTGATTCACAGGGGACACAACTGGGTGTTCCGCTGCAGCACTTACAATGAAATGATTGAATGGTATAAGGATATTGAGACACTCACCGGGTTAGCCTCGCCTTCGGCACGTGCTCGCGCCATGTCGAAGAAATTGCAGGTGAACGATGCCGACAAGCATTTGTCGAGGACGTCCTCGGCTGCTTACGTGCGCAACTCGGGATTGCGCTCAATCAAGTCCAGCCAGTCGAGCGTGCGGAATTTGTCGAAACAGAATAGCAGAGTCACGGCTGCGCCCTCCAATATCGGGGCCCGGTCCAAATTGACCACCGGTAACGAGTCAGGCGAGTTTTCAGGCCAGAACCAGCGTCTCTCGTCCACCTTTTCCCAGATGAGCAGCGACAGTCCTAAATTGTCCAATCTTATCAACAGCGACGGTACCATTGTTACTCCCGTTGTCAGCAGATCAGACCGAGTGACTGCCAACGGAGACATCACTGTCGCCCTTTCGAAACCCACACCGGACGAAACCCCACAGGGCAACCCGTCTAACGCTACCAAGGAATTCTCAACTCCTGCTGCTCAGGGTGCATTCCCATTCTCTCCTAGTGCATACCCGGTAACAAGCAACCCATCGCAGAACCAGACTTACAACTACGGAATACCGCAGGTGCAGCAATTCTACGATCCAGTGCTGCAGCAGTTCTTCACAATCAATGCGATCCCAGCTGCGCAGGTGCCCCATATGGACTATAACCAGCAGCTCCAGCAGACCAACAGTACTGCGAATGCACAGCCAATGCCACAGTACTTCCCATCGCTGCCTCAAGTGAGTGGGGCTGGACAACCCGTGTGGAGTGATGCCAGAGGTCCTGGATCACCTAACTTGAATAATAGCAATGGAGCAGACATTGGCACCAAAAACGCTGCTCCATACCCGGTCAAATTGGGTGATGGCTTTGAGACGTCGAGCCAGACATATACACCCGATGACGAACCATTGAGGGTGAAAGTTCCCAATGGTGACGTGGAAGACAAGATATCGAAACTTTCGGTCGCCGAGGATGAAGAAAAGTAGTAGCCCGTACTTTCAGCATGAATAAAATTGGAATCAAGCGTTGTGTGTAGAAATGGAGTAGGATGAATGCACTGGAGGTGGAGAGAACAGAGAACGGAGAAGAAAGAAAGAAAGAAAGAACGAAAGAACGAAAGAAAGCCTTGAAACAAAAACAACACAAAATGGAACAAACCAGCGAGTATCAGATCAAGTGGGCGGCACCTGCGATGTAGACACGTGATGTTGGGACGATCATTGACACTGGAAGACAGGAACAAATTGCAACTGACGAAAACGGTGGTCAAAAGATGCACAGCACATTTGACTACAAAACCAGCCCATGGTTCATTCCCCTACAGACCCTCTGCATCTCGCAGTTCATCCTCAGTCTCAAACTCTACACTCTGCTCCAATGATCGATGTAAATTACATATTTCGTGAGCGGACGCTTAAACCACAACACCCGAGTTGGAGGCAATTCTGGGCCACAAGTCAGCACACTCCTTGGCGACAGGGCCAGTGATAGCAGAACCCTTCATCTCACCCTTGGGGTTGACAATGACACCGGCGTTGTCCTCGAAGTACAAGAAAGTACCATCTTTTCTTCTCCATGGTCTGGCCTGTCTAACGACAATAGCAGGCATAACCTTCTTTCTCAACTCTGGCTTACCCTTCTTGACGGTGGCCATGACCATGTCACCAGCAGAAGCGGCAGGCAATCTGTTCAATCTAGCACCGAAACCCTTGACGGAGATGATGTAAAGGTTTCTGGCACCAGAGTTGTCGCAACAGTTGACGACGGCGCCGACGGGCAAACCCAACTGGAAGTTAGTATAAAGCTATACGGGACGAGTGATTTTGGAGAGGATGCAGTTGATATCTACCACCTGGAATCTAAGGATGTGGCATGGGATGTGGTAAAAATTGTTGGTGGTCGATGGCGATGACGGATGTCATGTTTCGGTGGTGATGGGATGGGATTCAACTTTCAGGGAGCACGGAGAACGAACACTCTCGAATCAATATTGTGGGCTCTGTACATACAGACATGCGGAACTTGTTACCTGAAGCACCAGATCCAGACATTGTGATAATCTATAATAGGTGAGGAAAGATTTCAGACTTTTTTCGGGTGTAGGAGTGTGCGCGGGAAAATTTTTCAGCGCGGCGTGCACAGAGACCAGGGCAGCAGCCCTCGCACGTGATGCCGTAGGTGCTGTGGGGGCAGAGAGATAGGCTGTAATGAGATAAAAATACGGTTGTTGTTTGGTTGGCGTGGCTCTTAAAGTGCTTGAGAAGGGGCACCTTCTTCTGGAGCCGCGGCTCAAAAGTGGCGTGGAATGGTGGTGAGTATTCGTGGGCAGGGAGAACACCAGATTCTCGATAGATGGCAAGAAAACATGGAAAAGCAAGAGCGCATAGTTTTGAGTTTCTTCTGGATGCAATCCCGGCGTTGGGCTGGACACGGGCGCGTGCTGAGTGCTGGGTGCAAATCTCGCCCCATGGGCATGCTCACCAGCAATACCAAACCAGAGAACTTAGAGAATACTCCACTTTTCGGAGTGCAAAACCTTCTCTACGCTAGGAATCCCCACCCCGGTATCTACGTCTCTTCCGCTGGACCATCTCTATATGCATTGTTCAATTGTTGACGACCTGCAAAGACCCTGGTTTTCGCATGATCATGTCCGGAAGCGATCCGTTCAGAAGTCGGCGCCGACCGTAATCTTCACCGGCACCCGTGCTGAAAAATTCGTCTTGGCCAGCCAGGTCACCATGGTGGTTGTCATCGTAGTGAAGCACGTCTTCGTTGTTGCTAGAATACGAGTGTGTTGTGTTGGAGCCTTGGTGGGCGTGGGCAGCAGTACCCAGCGCCATTCGACCGCCGGCACCAGCAGCACCTGCGCCACCAGCACCAGCAGCAGTTAAGAAGGGGTTGGGCGTGATGCCGTCGAACTTTTTCTCGTTGGGGTTTGTCATGTCGAAAAACTGCTCCTCGTCCTCGTTGTCCCGTCTCTTTTTCCACCAGAACAACAACACAATGAGCCCGACTAGAAGCGCCGCTCCCACAAGTGCGCCGACTACAATTCCTGCAATGGCGCCTCCAGAAAGCGAGCTACGCGATCCGGGCAGTCCCTGGTTGGTTCGACTTCCTGATGATCCTGTGGCCGAAGAATGCGAGCCGATGGTGGTGGTGACCTCCAAGACCGAGGCCAGCGCGCCACTGGGCGATGAAGTTACGGTAGAAATGAGCGTCTCCACAGGCGCCTGTGTTTTGGTGCCGCTGGAGCCCGAGCTCGTGCTCAGTGCTTCCAGAGTCGAATCACCGGACGACGCTCGAGACGACGATGCAGAGGACGCCGAGTTCAGCGACTGCGATGCTGCTGATGATGACGAGGCCGACGACGATGTGCTCAGGCGCGTTGAGCTGGCGCTTTTCGATGCCGAAGTTGTCAGTGACGAGGACGCACTGGACAGGGCTACCTGGGTGGATCCCTCGACACCGGCATTTTCGTACACGTAGAAGTAGCCGCTGCCACCGCACGTCTGGCTGCCGTATCCTTGGCACGCCGAGTTGCAATTGCTGTCGTCTACTTGGATTGACAGATCAGGCACCGTCGATCCACAGTAGCAGTATTCACCCGCAAGAAGGGCGGCCACCTTTTCGCCGTTGCATTGCAGCTCACAGTACGATGTCGACTGGAAGGTGTAGGAGCCTTTGTTTGTCAACAACAGAGAGATGTCGGACGACTTGAAGCAGCCCACTCCAGACCACGAATCGGCCACCACGGTGGACACCCAGAATGCTATTAGAAGGAGGACGTGGTACATTGCTATGGCGAAATTAAGAGATGCTGGCGTCTGGTATTTCGGTGCACGTGGCGAATTCGAGGGAACTGGGCGGTGGGTGGGTCGGGGGAGGGAAAAAGGAAGCACACGGGGTGTTTACCGAAACTGTCAGGAGGAAGAATTGAGGGACCGAAAATAAGAAGCCTTGGTGTTATGCACGTCCTGCATGGATGCGGGCCTGGCCCGATAAGGACCACAAGTGGCGCGGGTTCACGGCAGCGGCGGCCAGGAAGGGTCAGAAAAATTCAGAATGGCGAGTTGCTGTCGTCGGCCCACTTAGTGCTGCCCCGAGGCCGGGGTGCACGAGTTAAAAATAGGCCATTCGGAGCCCTGCACCGCGGGCAAACGAAAACAAACATTCGCTGGCGTCGCAGTCTGAAACGTGTGCGGCGGCACGTGAAGGAGATGACACGTGATCAGAGGCACGCGCACAGGGCACGTGACGCCGACTGTATCGCGGCCATCGCGCCCACAGTTTTTCCGCCAGCCTCTACCCCCGGTGTCTGAGTGTCAGCCGCCGGGTGTCCCTCGGGACGGAGGCCGCAGAACAGATAACGCCCTTTTCGCTAACGACGATCTAGACCTCCGATCGTAGTTTGATAGTAGTGGGGCGCACATTCTCAGCCAATCTCTCACCGTAGGAGCCTCTGCCCGGGAGTGCTGGACTCTCTGCTCTCTCAAGGTTTAGCGTCTTCTGGAAAACAGGGGAAAAGTCCGGAAGCCACTTGAAACCCAGGCCGTCTTTTCAGGACATGGGGAAGCAGCAGAGGCAGGGAAGTGGTACCTAAATGGGGAATGTAACATCGCCATGTTGCATCGCCAAGGGCACCCCGCCAACTCACATCGGCTGCGTCGTTGCACCACATTATCGACATTCCGGAAACAATGCCGGAGATGCAACATCGTCCCCTAAAACCGGGGTTGCATTTCCCATTCTTGGCCCCTATGGCAACACACCAGACAATACAGATAACGCAGCCCTCTAGCGGCTACCTTGCGCGCAGGACGCACACGATTGATTGTCCTTTACCCCGGACAAAAATGACGAATTGCGGGTGATATATAAAGGTGCCAAATTCAACCGCAAAATCTTTCTTTTTAGCTGATCAAAAATCTGCCTACAGCATGCGGCTTTCTCCACTCTTGGGGCTTCTTCCCATGGCTTTAGCCTTTAAAGCCAATCCCTTACCGGCTCCCCAGAATCTCACCTGGGTCGAGACCGATAGCGTTGTTTTGCGTCAATCCTTGAATATTGACACAGATTCGCCAATTGTCGAGGCGGCGTTCGATCGTATCTGGCGCTCGGCTCTCAGGTTGAAATGGACTCCAGCGGCATCTGAGGAGACGGGCGATTTGGCACCCAAACTCAACCTGAACAACTTGGAGGAAATCAGAACTGTTGTGGTCAGCATTGAAGACATTTCTGCCGAATTGCAGCACGGCGTTGACGAGTCGTACACCCTCGAGGCCAACACCACTGGCGTGTATATCGAGGCTCCATCTCCGTGGGGAGCGTTGCATGCGCTCAACACTTTGTACCAAATTGTGTTCTACGACGACGCTACCGGCAAGTATTTCATCGAGTCTTCTGTGATAATCACCGATTGGCCTCTCTACCCCCACAGAGGCATCATGGTTGACTCGGCTCGGAATTTCCTCACCATTGAGTCGCTTTTGGACCAGATCGACATTATGGCGCTTGCAAAATTCAACGTTTTGCACTGGCACATCACTGACTCTCAATCATGGCCCTTGGAGCTCGACGTCTACCCTGTGATGGCCAATGGGTCCTACACCCCAAGACAGCGTTACTCCAAGGAGGATGTAGACCAGCTTATCGCGTATGGAAATGCCCGAGGTGTACGTATTATGCCCGAGCTTGATATGCCCGGCCACTCCAGAGCTGGCTACAAGCAGTTGGACCCTTCTCTTCTTGCCTGTGCGGATTCATGGCACTACATTGATGAACCTGACAAGACGGTTGCACTCGAGCCACCTCCAGGTCAGTTGGAGATTCTCAACAACAAAACTTACGAGGTGATCAAAAATATCTACAATGAGATGTCGCTGCTTTTCCCCGAAAACTTGTTCCATGTTGGTTTGGACGAGCTTCAGGAAGGATGCTACAACTTGTCGAACTCCACTCAGGAGTGGTTTGCCGCCAACAGCAGCAGAACTTACAGCGATTTAACTCAGCTCTGGATCGACAATACCATGCCAATCTTCAAAAACAGAGACGACCGCAGATTGGTGATGTGGGAAGACGTGCTCACCGCTCACAAGTCACCAGCGCACAATTTGTCTAAAGACGTTATTCTTCAGTCATGGGCCAACGCCGACACGAACAACATCAAAAACCTTACGCGTGACGGCTACGACGTGATTGTCTCTTCGAACGACCACCTCTACCTCGACTGTGGATACGGAGGATGGCTCACCAACGACCCACGGTATGTTGATGTAGTAGCAAACGCAGATTTCAACACGGGCTTGGGCGGCTCCTGGTGTGCTCCCTACAAGACGTGGCAGCGGATCTACGACTTCGACTTCACGGCCAACTTGACCACCGAGGAGAAGAAGCATATCATTGGTGCCGAGGCAGCATTGTGGAGTGAACAGGTTGACTCTACGGTTCTCATTCAGAAGATCTGGCCCAGGTCTGCGGCGCTTGCTGAAAGCTTGTGGAGTGGAAACAGAGACCCCGCTACTGGTTACTTGCGCACGCAGTACTTGACCCAGCGGATCTTCAACTTCCGTGAGTTCTTGACCGCGCAGAGCTACGCCGCGTCGCCTTTGGTGCCTTACTACTGTTTGCAGAATCCTCACGGCTGTGATCTCTACCGCAACCGCACCATCTTGGATGATTACAGCTAATTTGCTGCTGAAAAGTACCAATTTCTCTCGCTAACTTTTGATTTCGTTAATGCAATTTTACTCCATGAAAATTTCGCAGTTGAGTACTCAATTGTCGCTATCTCGCCTACGTTGGGTGCTGAATATGAGGAGCGAACCAGCAATGTAATTCCGTGACGAGGTTGCATCTCAAAGATTTTCTTCTTACGAGGCATGTAATTCAACGCCTCGTAACTTGTCGAATTCACCTATCTCTTGCTCTCCATATGCCCTTGCAAGTTGCAGCCGAATCCCTCTCGAAACTCATTTTCAAGCTAAATTCTTTGGAAATTGACACAATGGTGTTGTTTTAATGCGAGAATTTTCTATAAAACGACGCATTTGCCCGTGCCGCCGCAACCTTCCAGCTCACATTCTAGCCTGGACCAACTTCCTGCGCGCACTCGAAATCACTCAGACACCAGGTGACCATCAAAATGGAGTTGCTGCCCAAAACCATTGTTCACGTGATCGCACGATACCGCCAGGAAATTGCTGAGCTTGGCTCCGACCCACGCCCTGCTGCAGCGCATGTGCTGCTTCTCCGCATCAAAGCTGACTTGCCTCGTCTACTATTCTGCCTCAACCTACATAAGAGCAGCAAGCTCCGCCCCCTGGCAGAAAAAGATATCGTCGACATTTCAAATCAAATTGATCGCTTGATTAATATCTCGGCAATCAAGCAGGCACGTGCCGTGGCTCAGCTGCGTCCTGACCCAACTGAACAGGATGCTTCTTCCACTTATGAATTGACAGAGAATACCGATATCGAAGATTATGCTACCCTTCGCAAGCGACTTCTTGCTGACGGAACACTGACATCGTTGGATGACGCAAAGTCCACCGATCAATTGAATCAGTACCATGAGACTTTCCAGGATGACATTCTATCGGACATGACGGGGCTAGCGACTGCATTGAAAAACTCCGCAATGACTCTCTCGGGCAAGATTTTGGATGACGCCAAGCTCGTGGAGAAAACAGGCGAAAGTATGGAGAAGAGTCTGTCGCTAATGCTGACAGTTAGCACCAACCTTAATGGGTATCTCACCGAGAAGACAGGTGGTAAAATCACGGTGTTTTTTCTAATCAAAATGATGGGCGCCATATTCCTCATTACATTCTTCATGATATTGATCATAAAGATCCTACCGAAAATGTGATGTCTGAAGAATAGAATGCGTTGCATGACGAATGTGCTGATCAAGTCAACTTGAGTGGAACTTAGGAATATTGCACCCAGGAAATAGCGAAATAACTTAAATAATCTACACCCTGCCCAAAACTGACATATACACATGATTCTAGAATATGAATGCTGAGTGCTTAGCGCTAAGCTCACTCACTTGCTTTATCCAACTCGGAGTCGCCAAAGAATTGGCCATTGTGGCCTCCCTGCTGCTGCTGCTGCTGCTGCTGCTGCTGCTGCTGCTCGAATTGTGCCGCTGCAGTAGTAAGAGTATTCTGGTTCTGAAACTGCCGGGGCAAGTTGCCGCAACGGTCCTTGCCGAAGTTAATCTTTAGACGTTTGTAGTCATCAAGAGACTTAATACCATCAATGGCTTTGATAGCGTTGGCAATGTTGACGAAATTGACGAAAGCACAGTTCTTCTCCTCAAGCAAATTGATTTGCTCAATGTCACCGAAGTTCGAAAAGTCTTGACGCAACTTGGCTGGGTTAAAATGAGTAAAGTTGGTGATGTTGCCGACGTAAATGTTTCTAGACGCACCGTTGGAAACTGCCAACGACAATGCGTTGGACAAGGGCCCTGAGTGCTTTCCCCAGCCCACTTTGATACGACGATTGTGAATGGTAAGCCCATGCAACTGGCACATGGCGAAAAACTGAGCCGCAGCGATCGGATCAATGAAGGTGATGAAGCAAACATGACGCTCCTTTAAAAAGCGAATGCTCTGCAATAAGCCGCCACGGACCACATTGCAGATTTCTTCGACTGAAGAGTCCTGGTGCAAATTGCCTAAGTAAACTGTCCGATTACCCAAATTATTGGCGCCCCCGGCCTGAGTGGCTATCTGGGCAGCAGCAGCCGACTGCTGGACCAAGGCAGAAGAGATGAACTCTCTGTCAGCCGCAGTCACGACGTGCTCCATACCAGGAGCCAAACCCAAGTACTGTGCTGCATTATGTTGTTGAGTTTTAGTAATGAATGCACAGCGGTCCTTCCCATAAAAGCATTTTTTATCGGCGTAGCGCTCTTTGAGAGTCAAATTCAGCACACACCGGATCGCGCTAAGTATAGACAAGAAATGAATGAATGCAATGCCCTTTTCAGGAATGATTTTGATACTGTCAATGACGCCATAAAGTGCGAGATCTTCGCGCAATTCAGCCTCGGTGACCATTTCACCTGAGGGCGAGTTATTGAGATTGCCCAAGTATACATTACGAGTGGCCCCATCGCGCTGAATGGCCTCCAACACCGCAGGAGCAATCGGAGCGTTTTTGCCCCAACCTATGCGGATGTCATTGCCATTTATATTGAGTTTTTTGAGAATGCAATCTGAATGAAACAACAAAGCCGACTGCGCATCGACGAAGGAGATGAAGGCGCAGTTTTTGGAGGGCAAAATCTTGACATTCTCCAAGATTCCGCTTCGTACGTAGTCCAAGAGCTCACAAGGCTCAATATCACTAGGAACGTTGCCCAAATACACGGTTCTGGACGGAGCTATCTGCGCAGGTGCATTAGGAGTTTGATTGAACACCAAGTGATCGAGTCCTGGTGTCGCGGGCACGCCTTGGGGAGGCATTGGCGACATGAAGGACGTGTCCTGTAACGAATAAGAGTCATTAAACACGCTGCCCATCATTTCGTCTCCTGCCCCGCCACGTGGTAATCCCAGATTCATATGCTGTTGGCTATTCTGCGATGAAGGTACCGATCCTTCGAGAATCAGGCCATCGTCGGGGCCATAGACATCAGGAGCTTCTCCGGGAGCAAACTCAAATGGAGCGTATCCTTGGAGCTGATGTTCTAAGCCAGACACGTTGTGGAGATCAAGATGCTGAGGAGGTAAATCATGTCCGTTTTGGTAGTAGTGATAGTAAGGCTGCGTCATATAGTGCTGGGTATAGCCCTGGTATGGATCGTAATAGGACATTTTGTATAAATGCGTCGTGAGATTGTTATTTGGAGGTGAGAAGCAGCGATCGGATGGTGGAATGGGCCCTGTTTGTAATGTCGCGGTTTTGCAGTTGTCAAAGGAGCAAAGATTTGACGGAGTGCCCCTTGGAGAAATTCAGACTTATGCGAATTCAAGCTAAATAACTAGAGAGCCTGCTATTCGCTCGTTTCGGCTGCCCCAAAGTTCGTGTGTAGAGAAAATGGTGGTCTCAAGAGGTTTTTTTACCTGGATCTCTGCGCGCGCGTTTCACCAAAAGAGATAATAGATCGGCGTCTGGAACTACCAGAGTCGCGACATGAATAGAGACAGGAATTCAGGCTGAGACCGGAAACAAAAAGGCGCTGCTAACAACAACAAGAGTTATTAAAATTGAGAAATAATATACCGAAAGTACTGCTATTCTGAGTAGTCAGTGTCATCCGATCCAGGTTCGCCGGTTTTCACCTCCTCCGATATGAAATCACCGTCATGCTCGTCTTTGACCACGTTCTGACCGCTAGTTTTGCGAGACTGGCTGGTGGCACCATTAACATCGTCGCCGCTTTCGCCTTCATCATCTTCCTGGGAGTACTCAGTCGCATCCAGTTTGATATTTATGTCACTGGATGGCACCAGCATTGTCTTCTCTTGCTGTAGTTCGTTCTTCTTTGAACTGACTCGTCGCTTTTTGATGGTTGCATATTTGCTTGAACTGCCGCCGTAAGAGATATTCTCGATTAGAACTTGATTTAGGTTGGTCGCATTTCGCAATTTGCTGACCTGATTGAGACTGTCGAGAGCATGGGGATCTTCTCCTTGTAACTCGAGGATTTTTTTCTTCTTGCTGATGACGTCCTGGTAGTATCTATCCTCTAAGTCTTCTAAGATCTTGCGATAGTCCTCCTCCATGGTTTCGATGTCTTCCTCTTTCACAACAAGCGCCTCCTTGAGATCTCGGTTTTCGGCCTCTAATCCTTGCAAATCCTGCGTCAATTTTGTAACTTTCGATGACTGAAGGGCAAGCCAAGCTAACATGTCGAATTCCTGCCGATCCGAATCAGGAACGGCCTCAATATCTTTTAATATCAACTGAAACAGTCCATATACTGCGAAGAAAGTGCCCTTGGAACGAATTTGCAACTCAAATTCAGGAATATCGGCGCTGAGCTCGGTTCCAACCAACGCTCCAGACTCTCCATACTCTTCCAGCGAGGTGAGCTTTCCCCACAATTCAACTTCCTCTTTCAAGGGAAATTTCGAAACATCGTCGCTGAATTCTTTCTTGAGAATATTTTCCCAATCGCTGCTCTGGCAATCCTCCTTCGTCTTCGCCATCTTTAAATCCGATTGTGTGAATGTGCCAAAGAATATGCCTTCTTCGCAAGCAGCGGTCAACTCAATTGGATTCGTGAAATCCGAGCCAACAATTCTCAATTGCGCCTGCGCATTTTTTATTAGTTGACCTGTTGCACGGCTTTGTACGGCTAACGGAATGGTTTCTATTCGTCCCAGGATGAGGCCCATATAAGCAGCACCGCGACTGCAGATCACCGCACCCTCAATAGAATGGGCACCAACCACCGTAGATGAGACACAAATTTCTCTCGTTAGTAGCCTCTTGTATCAACTCTCGAACTGCTGCTTCTACACTCAATTCCCTAGCATCAAGCTTCTCGATGACGGTACGAATTGCAAATGTCGATTCGGCACCATCCTCCTGAGCGCCGATGCCTCGTGATCCAAGATTCTGTTCTTGAATTCGGGTTCTTCGGATCGGTGAGATTGACCACGAATAAAGCGGATCCCACTTCAACAGATCTAAAATTGCAAGGATGTTGTCCTTATGATCGCGAAGAACTTGAAAAGCACACTCACTCAGTTTGCTGAATGACCCTTTCACGCCTAGTATTCCAAAACCATCGACCACATCACGAGTGAGACGAAAAGGCACGGTTTCTGGGATCGGAAGCCGCCTTCCCTGATCGAACGCGACGCCGAAGTCAATGTGAACCGGTTCTCCAGTGAACTCATCGAGAAGTATGTTATTGCAATGACGATCTCCCAAACCAAGGACATGACCCACCATTGACGCTGCTGCCATCCCTCTAGTGTATTTTGTGCGGCTATTGTACCATGAAACCGGGGTCGTGAACTTGGACGAGAAATATTCACGCAAAACGGGCTTGATCTTGTGGCAGATATCTTTATAGACCGCTAATCGTGTTTCTGGGTCATCTGCTTGGCAGTCTTTCATCATTTCCCGAGCTTTATCGGACCTTAGTTGGTCGTGTTGTTGGTGAAATGGTTTAATCACCTCCACGAACGCTCTAGTATTTGGAACAAACTCTATAGCCCCTGCCCTTGGGCCTAGGGGTACAGCTTTGTAGGTCCGCATTCGGAGGTCTCTATTTCTCGTCTCTTGGGTCTTCATAAACAATCTGTTCATTTTCTCGAAAACTTGTTCCATCGTAGCATCTTGCCTGAGATCGTCCGTCCCATGCTTGAAGAGCGACTTATGCTCGGTGCCATCGCTAAGTTTGAAGGTTAGAATCTTTGGCAAACTTAACCCAGAAGTTGCGTATTTGACTTCCGGGTCTACGCTCACCATGTGGACTGCGCCCTCGTATCCGTGAGCGCTCACGGCAATCTCAAGCGTTGGAGGAGGAATGGCTGGAAGGCGATGAAGCCAGTAGTCTCCGAACTTGACCTTCTCCAAATTGAGACGTCTGGATTTTCCGGGTCGCATTTCAGCAATCAGTATAATTTCTCTGCAATGTGTCTCGACAGGAACAAGCATCTTGCTAACGTAATTGGAGTCTTGTCTTAGCAAGTCACTGAAAATGAGACTAGCTATCTCAACTCGAGACATCATTGCCACATTGGAGTGCTTATTGGCAATTTCAGCATGAAGCAATACCGAAATAAGATAATACAAAGCATGAAATGGATGATCAATGCACATTTTCATCACGATAGACCTGAGAGATGATTGGAAGGCAGTGTCTTCGTTGGAGAACCTCGCTATGAGCTGAGTACACCACGTTAGTATTTTTGAGCTTGTCAAATTGAGAACATCGTCCTGGAGAGACATTTGGAGCTCATCGTCCGAAGACAATTCTAGCATAAGTGAGAAGAATCGATCAATATCTTCATCTTCATCGTCGATGATTGTCAACTTCTTAAGATAAAACTTCACGGCGGCTCGTCCAAATTCTACTCTCAGATTCTTTAGAGTGCCCAACTGCTCGATGGCAGAGTTCATCTGTTTCTTTAAACGAGCATAGTACTTTTCGGCTGACTTCTTCTCCATATGAGTAGCAGTACGCTCCCTGTAGTGCCCTTTGATTTCGCTTAATTCTTCCCTATTCTGCTTGATTCGTTCTTCAAGGAGATCAATTTTATCACTCAGTGCTTTCGACTTGAATTGCCGTTCGCAGAATCTGCCGAACAAATGGTAAGCACGACAGTTTTGGATCAAGCTTCCTTGTAACTCTCCACCGATGAAAGGTTTCACATGATTTTTCATGATGCTTGTGCTGAGATCTAAGCGTGTTTCTGACATCCAGTCAGCGAGCGTAGCTTCAACTAGAGTTTCACTCAAGTTGAGGCCAGAGAATTCGAAAGGAGTGGGAATTTTGGAGGAGAACTTCTCCATCATCGCTACTGGAAAGCTTGTCTTGCTTTCTTCCCAAATTGCTTTTGCAGCGTGGAAGTTCAACAATGTTAACAATTTTTCCTTCGAAATACCACTAGGCATGTGATCTGACATGAGTCTGTAAAGGTACACGAGATTATTGGTAGCTTCTTGGGGGTTCTTTTGCCCAAGTAGCACATTCACATCTCTGAAAGTCTCCAACGCTATACCTTGCCACACTGGATCAGATTTCTCCGATTCTATTTGATCGTGATTATTTCGACTTGCCAAAATCTCATAAGAAAGGCGCCTTGCAATGAAGATATTGCGAGGTCCATGACTTGTACTAGTCTCGGACCACTCTGTTAACTTTGAAAAGGTTTGAGATTCGTTCTCAAACTCGCCCCACTTAGCGTTTAAAATGCGCAGAGAAGACCACAATATTCCTAAAGTTTCCATTATTTCCAAACCTTTAATCCGTTGCACTTTAGAGTCAACGTCTTCTAATTTGTTTTTCCCAGATATCACGCGAGCGGCCTCTCTCTCATATACAAGAAGCAGTTCTGAAAGTCGACTGCTGGCCTGTTGAAAGAACGTATCAATGCCAACTTTCAATCCATTCTCTGAGTGTGGGAGCATCCATTGGTTAAGCTTGCGTGCCCATTGGGGAATTTCATCTTCATTGGCCCACAGATGAGGCGGTAATTGGGGGAATATGAGCTCATTGGGAAAAGTATTCGACTGTCTTGGCATTTGGGTGTCTGCAATGTTTCCGATTGATTTTGAAGTTCCATAGGGACTACTTTGGTTCGTTTGACCAATTCGATTCAACGCAGAGGCGAAAGTTGGCTCCTCAGGAATCCCCAAGATATCATCCTCGTTAAGAGATCCGTATATCTGTCTTAGGTGAGCCGTATGCGCCTTGACATATGTTTTGGGTTCCCTCAATGAAGAAGCATCCTCGGCGAACATAAGGGCGGATTTGGAAAGCTCAGCTTTCTGCATCAAGATCGAGATTTTCTCAAAATCAAATGTTTCCACCGACTCATTCTTCCGTGACTTAAATTCAGTAGTGACTGGAAGTATCATTTTCTCAAACAACTTCACGTTCTGTACCAGCGGTTTTGCATCAAATTCTCTAAGAAAACAATCGTAGAGATTGAAGAGAGGTTGAAAATCGAATCTTTGAGAGTCCATGAATGCTTTGACGATATGTGGGAGCAAACCATCTGCGCATGCTGAAAATCGTCTCAAGCATAGCCTTATGAGCGATCTGCCATGTTCGTCAGGCAATGCAGACAATAACGTTAATGCCAATCGTGTTGTCCACACCTCGAAAGTGGAATTTGCCAATAGATAAGGAAATTCACGCAAGAAATCGTTGAGCTCCTGCTCCTCCTCCTGCAGCTCCGATACGTCGGCCATTAATGATAGGGACTTCTCAGACAACACAATCAAATGGTCACCTGACTTTGGGGTCTCATCTCCTAACTCTGATGAGCCTAGAAGATTTTGGCATTGACCCAATGCCAACTCCAAGAATGCCGCATCCTTAGGAGAGCAAACCTTTAACGAATCAAGAAGAAAATCTTGGAGGGCCAAAGTCAACAAATTTTCATTCCCATCCTCTGGAACACTTTCAGGCTTACGCTCGAAAGTCCTAGTTCCGGGGCCATTAAAGACGCCACCTTCGACATAGCTTCTTGCGAGGATATCTGCTATCCAGACTTGAAAAGATTGATTGAAATTCGTAAAATCAAGAGACAACAAACAGAATGCAAGCGGTGCACTGGCTATGAGTTGGCCCGTGAGCGAGCCGTCATCAACGAATCCGGCCAACAATTTGAACGTCGACATTTTGGCTTTTTCATTCAAGGCAAGAAAATCCTCATGGTTCAAAAACAGCTCGACACTCTGAGGCTCGAGAGATGAAGTTGGCTCAAAAATTCTTCTGATACAAGAACATAGAAGCTTCGCAAATGTAGTCAGCAGTTGCATGATAGTCAATACTCTCCAGAAAGTGGACCAGAAAGTGGATCCCACTTGATGTGAGAGGGAGAGGTGACAATCCATGGCCCTTTGAATGAAGACTAAGAGGGCATCAAGAAGGTTAGAGACAGAGTCTGCTGTCCAACTTTCGACTTTTAATAGGTTGACAAGTGCAGATGCATCATCAAACAAGCCACAATCTAAGTAATTTGAGGCATTCGAAATTAGCAAGCGATCAAATTCATTCGAAGAAGGCAAGCCAGCTATTGAAAGTACAAACTTGATCTTTCTAGAAGCTGTAACTGTGTTATGCCAGGATTTCGAGCCTGAATCTACCCCAAGCTGTCGAAGGATGAAGTAAGCAGTAGGTGGACTCCAAAATGATTCGGCCATCCCATACTTTTGAATGAGCTTGGCTATCAAAGTGTAAGTAGATTGGGGGCTAATAGTAGTGAATCCTGGAGTATTCACAATTATCTTGGAATTAAGCAATGTATTCTGCGACATCCCCAAGACTTCCAGAATGGCTGCTTCATTAGACACATCCATGAACTTGATTAAAAACAAAATTATGACAGGCAATTGATCCTGGATTGGAATTCGGATCAGGTCATTCAACAAACTTGGAAGTTTAACAAAAATCTTGTCCCCTACGCCATGTGCACAAAAGGCTAGGGGAATGCTAAGTGGAAATGACTCCTGAACAAGGTAGTCAATCGAAGTACCTTTCAAAGACGCAATTTCGGAGAGCATCAGTTCTCCTTCACGATCCTCAACGGATGCTAGTGATAGGGAGATCGCGACCACTTCTCTATAATTTTCCAATAAAAATTGGCTTTGAGAGACATATTGAAATAGGTCATTTGGAAACTCTCTTAAGCTCAATCCATTCTTGGTCCAACAAACCAACAAATCTAAACTAGACCTGCGAAATAATTGCGATCGAGAAGGACAGCCTGAGTCCTTGCTAATGATATCGAGAGAACTCATGAGATAAATTTTCATGTGATCAAATGCAAAAAATTCAAGGAGATTGTAGATCGATGCGAGCCTTAAGAGCTGATTGTTCCGCGACAACGACGTTAAAAAGGTACAAAACGTAGCACCCTTTTCCACGCTAGCTTGTGGGGTGCCAAAGCACTCGTAAATGTCGTTGTAGCGAGACAAAACGTCATGGCCCTGTAAATATCCTGCTCTAATGGGACCAGGCAAGCGTGCGACCATGATTTGAGAAAACAGGTCAAACAGCTTGGTGAGCAAAGACCAAAGATGTCTCTTGCGCTTGTCACTTTGAATAACAATAGGGTTCTCAAGGAGGGTAATCCAAATCAATGAAGATAATTCTTCAGATATAGTCGCCCCCTTCGCAACAAGTTTCATCAAGTGGTCAAGAAAATCAGCGCAGTCTTTGTCAATTTCGGCTGCAGCCCCTCCAAGAATTGGGCGAATAGTACCTAGCAACTTGCAGAGGACTGCCAATCCTTTCAGTCTATCATATCTCTGAGAGCTGAGGGGACCATTACCTAATAAGCGGAGAATATGGGTGACGTATTTCGGCTCAGACAACTGGGGCCATTCGAGGGTGTTTTTGACAAGACGCACAACAGTAGCTGGGTTCGAAGATGATGACATTCTTTCGAAAGTTGAACTCTCCGATTCATAAAGGAGCTCAAACATGAGAAAGGTTACTTCTGGATCAAAATACGGAATTCCCATTTCCATGAGAATCATCTCTGTTTTCTGCCAGGTTGCACTTTTGAGGAAAGTAACATTAGTTTCAACCAAGACCAGCTTTTCAGCCCACGAGATTAAAGCCATCCTGACTTGAGCAAAAGGGAAACTTAGACTGACTAAACTTTCTTTCCTCGAGTGAAGTTGAATTGCGATTGATGCCGCAACAAAAGCGAATGTATCATGAAGTTCACGTGTCATTGTCATCCAGTTCAACAGGGTTTGCTGACCTAAGTCACCGAAATATGAAGCTAAAGGCTCGACCATTTGCACAATTGCAAACAGAGACACAAGCAGCTGATAAGCATTATTTGAATTTGCATCATCTGCAATAGCATCCACAATGGGCATGGACGGATCACCACTCCTGAAAGGAAATCGGTAATGCCAGATACTCTCCTCGCAGTCTTTAAGGGGGGCTTCATTTGTTATGTAACGCGACAATTTTAGACTTGACTCTATATCTGAGGAAAGCGTCAAGGGCTTGTCTCGGCTCGGAAGCCTTTTGAAAACAGAACTGTCGATTTCATGACCCTTGAGCCATCCGCAAAAATGCCCAAGCAGTCTCATGATTTTCATAAAATGAAACGAAACACCTCGGAGGTGCGCGAGCACCCAATTGTTGATACCCCGTAGGATAAAGACCCAATTCTCTAGTTGGTCACGACTATCGACAAGAAGACACCAAAGTTCAAAGGTACTTTCATCAAGTTGAGCGGGCCCGCGAGATTCTGCCTGAGTGAAGATGGCAAGAATACTTGCTCGCAACGAAGTATCAATAATCGTCTTCTGATCTTTGGTTGTTTTAATCAGCCTAAGTATGCAATTAGCGACTCCAACAGCAGGTTCCCATAAACGAGCATCAGATATCTGTGCTAAGGCAATATGCAAAATCAGCCGCTTCAAAAGGACCTCTCCTGATTGAATTTTTAATGATTCTGCAAGTGGCAAAAGACAACATATCGCTATGAAGGAGATATCTGACTTCTGGTGGGCAATCAGGACGAGATTTCTGACAAGCTCTGTCGGGTGAGGCGAAGTATTTCCAGCATTTGGGGAGTGCTCCAAGTGAAGCAAGAGTGCTTGAAGAGCTAAGAGACTTGATCGCCTATTATCTTTGAGATCGATTAGAGCATTGTAAAATGCGACAGGTTCTTCAAATAGTTTGACATCCGCTTTCTCAAGCACCTTCTGCTTCTTCCTATTTGGCTCTAAAAGCTCAGAAATTTCTCGAGAGTTGTGTAATGAATCAGTCTGTGTCCTCTCTGGTTCTTCTGAGCTCCGTAAATGATAGAATGTCCTCACTAAACGAGCCATGCCTGAGGCATAGAGCCAGGGGATGTGATTCTGAGACTTGAGAAAGATGTGTTCCTTAACAAACCAGTCTTTCTTTCCAGCTGAATGAAAACCCAAGTCCTCGCTCGTGAGGAATAGAGATGGTGAAACCGGGCGCGAGAAGTAGCCATCAATGAGTTCACTCAAGTTCTGCAATGCAGACTCTTGTTCATCGATTGGTGTCATAGAAGTGAGCGAAGGGAGATTTTTAACTGATATGAAGCGGTGGAGTGCGTCATGGTTGAAAAAGATTGCCATCTGCAATAGTAGGCCCTCTAAGGATGTGGATGCAAATCTGGCTGCCACCTCAAGTCCCAAGAGAATAACTTGATGACAAAATTGGAAGTCTTCAGTAGGAAGGCACTGTAAAACTTTGTTGCTGATCTTGAAAACCGAGATGACAACCGGGTTTTCCTTTTTGCCGTACATACCTGATGCACGTCTCAATATGGCAAGAAGCGGCAAATAGGCCCTCTTGAGTTTGAAGGGAAGAAAAGAAGTCTCTGAATCACCACCAAGAAGTGAGTGCAAAGCATTCAAGAGCTGATTTGCAAGGCTTTCACTGAGATCAAGAGCAGCATCGACTGAACGTAGAAGAAATTCGTACACCACAACCCAATTGGTGGCCAGAAGATAAAACAAGAACAGATCCTGTCGTAGATATTGACCGATAATAGACGAAAACGCCCCAAAGCATGGCTCCAAGATACCAGTCTCTCCAGATGGAAATAGAGCCATTATCTCAGAGAAGAGGCTCCAGCTCAGCTTGAATCGCACCGGAATATCGGCGCTGTGCATTTGTGCAAGCAAGTCTTGGAGAAAGTTCGCTGCTTTCTTGAGCCGGTCTTCGACGGGGAAAGACGGACTCTTGAGATAGACGATCTTGTCGGACCTTAGCAGCTGAAGCAAGGCATTGGCGAGCAGGAGGTATTGCTTCTCTGGAATGTTGAGCTTTTTCAAGGCACGTGCACTTAGAAAGTCTAGAGCTTCACCTCTGGCTTTCGCTTTACCCGAGAGTAGCAGATCGGCGACATTTGAAAGATCGATTGGAGGCATGGTGCTGAGTGGTATCCTGTGGATTCTAGGAATTTATGATCATGGGTAAAAGCATGTAATTAGAGGATTTAGGAAACAGGAACCTTTTCGTTTGGTACTAGTATGATATCACCGTGATTAGCGTGATGGGGAGCTGCAGATGAAGTACCGAGCGCGTAGCTGCAAAACTACTTCTTGAAAGTTCATGAAACAACCATAGCCGAGACCATCTCAGACAAGAATTTATTCTGCAGGTGTATCATATTTTGTATTGAGTTCCATCTTTCTAATTTTATGTCTACATCGCCATTGCCCTTCCCGATTAAGAAGGACCCACTACGCCGCTGAGGCGGCCTTGCTTTATATACCAGAGTCTTTGCCTCTAAGTAGGGGAAAAATCATCTGAAATTTCCGAAATGCTCGCGCCGTGCCATTTTCAGTCCCTTGAATGCCACGACCCCGTTCAGGAATCCTCGCTTCAACGCCATTGCCGCTTATGTCTGAACATAAGCGAAATCAGACACGTGCTCAAACTCACCCTATGTGTTGGAATTGTCATGCCTAACCTCTTTGTTCTTAACGTGCTCTTCGGTTTCTACTACATCTTCACCAGCAAGACATGCAGTGACCAACACGTGGCAAACAAGAGGGAGGTAACCACTTCAGCTGGGTACGCCCTTCTCAGTCTTGTTGTCTATATCATCTTATTTATCTGCTACTATCGTCTTGCGATATATAATCCTGGCAATGTGATCTAGGGGTTTTTGACTGGCGTTGACTCGCTTGTGCGCCGAGTCAAGTCGCGCCGCACGCCGAGTCAATCGGCTACCCCATATAGTCTCTCTGGCTTCAGGTTCTCCCACCGAATTGGCCGAAGATTTTTAGACCAGTATGTTCCGCAGACTCTATTCGTCCTCCGCGGCATTGGTAAGGACTCCATTGTTCGAAAGTCACAAAAAATACGGCGCCAAATTCGTGCCATATGTTGGGTTCGAGATGCCTATTCTCTACCTGGGTCAATCTCACGTCGATGCCCACAACTGGGTCAGAACCAAGGTGGGTTTGTTTGATGTGAGTCACATGTTGCAGCATAGAATCGAGGGACCAAGTGCTGGTGCATTTTTGCAAAAGGTGGCTCCAATTGATACCTCGGCTTTGCAAGTCAATAGTGGTGGATTATCAGTTCTTCTCAACAAAGACGGCGGAATTATTGATGATACGATCATCACCAAGCATGCTGACGATAAGTTCTACATGGTGACAAACGCCGGTTGTAGAGCCAAGGACGTGGCTTTTCTCAAGGAGGAGTTGAAGGCATTTGACGACGTCAAACACGAGACTTTCGAAGGTACTTTGTTGGCTGTTCAGGGCCCCCTTGCTGCTGAAGTTATGCAACAGTATACTTCGAGCGACTTGACTACATTGCTCTTTGGCCAGACTAGATTTATCAAGATCAAGGGCATCGACGCAGATGTACACATTTCCCGAACAGGATACACTGGAGAAGACGGCTTTGAATTATCTATTCCTTCAGACACAGAGGCCGGTGCTCAGCAGGCACGTGCTTTCTTTGAGCAACTCATTGACTCTCAACCTGATGTTGTGCAACCAATTGGTTTAGCACCCCGTGACTCGTTGCGCTTGGAGGCCGGTATGTGCCTCTATGGTAACGAGTTGAATGAATCTATAACGCCTCCTGAGGCTTCTTTGGCTTGGCTTGTGCCCAAACTGAGACGCTCTACAGGTGGCTTCAATGGCAGCGACCGTATTTTGTCTCAGCTTAATGGCGAGAACCCCACGCTGGTTCGCCGCATCGGTGTGGTATCCAAGGGACCTGCTGCTCGCACAGGCTCCAAAGTTTTTGATGCTGAGGGTAACGAGGTGGGGGAGATCACATCTGGGTCTCTTTCACCTACGCTTTCTCTGAACGTTGCCCAGGCCTATATTGACAAGAAAGTGAAGATTGGCTCACCTGTGGAGGTTGAAGTCCGGCGCAAGAGGTGGCCTGGCATTGTCACCAAGCTTCCTTTCGTGCCTGGCAAGTTTTACCGAGGCTAGTTTGATGGTAATTGGTACATTGGAGGGTAAATTAATAATGTATGAAATCGACATTGTTGTTGTAGTTCCCTGTATGTTGTTGTTTATGTGATATCCGTCTTTGGTTATATTAAACCTCCGTCACTTCCATCTAGGCCTTCAAACCTATTCTGGGGCTCCTTCCCTTTTCAATCATAACCGTAGTATCCAAAAGAAACGTGAGCAGAGGTTAAACTTGGGAAATAGTGAAGAAATCAAAATCATTGTCACCGCTTCCTCTCACTTTCTTTGCATGATTCTCGCTTCACACCTTCTCCCACTATTTGCCGCGCGCTGGGGAAAGTGGCCTAGCAAACCTTCAAGTTCAAAAACAAAACACACAGGAGCGATAGGCCAAGACAAATTAAAAACCAAGCTTCTTCATCACAGATTACACCAGTCTACTAGTACGCTGAAGATTTATGAATCTCGTGCAAGTCGCGTCTCGTGGGTGCAAATTGCAGGGTTGCTTACGAGGAGGCACTTTGCAATACAAAACAGTTCACAGGCCTTCCCCGAAGGGACATCTTTGCACTCCAAAGAATTTGAATCTTCACACTTATCGTTTCCCTGTCCTTGGGAGCTCAGGCGCTCATTATGTTGCTTTCGGCTATACCTCAGGCGCGACCGTGACCGTGAAGGCCTGTCTACCGCGCACAGGCAACAGGCACGTTACATACATAAAGACACAGTTTCCGTGCGCTTTCCCCGATTGTCAGACTTGGCTGTTTTCTGAATGTCGTCTCCCAAACCCCTTTCCCCAAAGAAGAATAGCGAGCTCAATTCGAGAACTCCCTCGCCTCTCAAAAGTGGCCAATTGAAACGAGACAGCCCCTTCCAGAGCCCAGTCAAGTTGGCCAAGTTGGGAGTCAGTCTTCGGCCGCAATTATCTACTTCCCTGTTTAAGATTTACGAGGATACTGCTGATGAACACGCAAAACACCATTCATCGGTGGATAATCCTGAGTTGATTCATGATGACAAAGAGAATATTCTACAATCTAAGAAGGCACAAGAGCCTCGCTCCACAGAGAACAGAATCCCTCTTGGCAATCTTAGCAGAACGGAATTTCCGGGCTACGTAGTGTCGCAAAATCAGCTCGGTCGCCTTCCTCGGAGACTCACCCACTTGTACCAGCCTTCTACATACCAGAACGAGCACCGTTCGGCGCACAAATTCAATGGTTTACCCAGCTTCATCACGCCTCCACGTAACTCGATGAACAAGATCCTTCACCGTTCGAATGAGATTGAGAACGAGGAAGATGAGGTCGAGCGGCTCTTAGTCAAGAAACAACACGGTATGTATAAGCGCAAGCGGTCGATGTCTGTGGGTGTGAATAAGGGCAAGCATCATCTAGTCACGAAAACGAGGTTTACGATCAGCGCATGACCAGATATGGAAGTCGCTTAACATGGCAGATACTCGGCTTTTGCCATGTTTCTGATACCCGCGCACCCAGTCTTTATGGGTCGTCGCCCCAAGTGCTGCCAGGTCTCCGCATTAGGTGGGGATATGTGGCTTGCGTATGTGCTTTTCTTATTTGTGACATCTGGTTATAGGGATAAATAGGTTTTTCGTTCGATTTCCGGTATTTCTTCCTCCTTTGTTCTTGTAATTTCTTTGATTTCCTACAACTGAACAGGTGTGCACACGAGCGGAAAAAAATCACCTATCCCAACGCACTCTCCGACACAGCTCACCATGTCAGCGTCCGTAATTGATGCGTTCAAGAATCTTCAGCTTCAGAAAGTTGACGAGATCTCAGATCACCAGACGGTGTTTGATATTTCCTATCAATATCTCTCCAAAGTCAAAGACTTCCAGGATTTAGACTCTTACCACCGAAGCTTGGTGGCCTTAATCAACTTAGACAAGTTCCACAGAGCCGTTCAGCTCGTCAACGAGGTGCCTTCTGAAGTCCACCTGGAATTTCCGCTCGAGAAAGCCTACGTTTACTACAGGACTGGCCGTGCTGATCTTGTCGAGGAGGTATTCAAGTCAACATCTGCATTATCAGAAGTGAACGATTTGCTACTCAGAGCTCTCAAGCATGTCGTAGCACAGAGCAGGTACCAACGAGGCGACTTCACCGGGGCATTGGAAATCTACCAGCAGCTTGCGCAGGACAACGAGTACGACAGGGAACTGGACTTGGCGTGCAACGAAAAGGCGGTATTCTCGCAACTCTACGTTCGTTGGGATGGCAAGGAACCCAGAGCTCCTTCTGGACTTGTCAGCGACACCTACGATGCCGTTTATAATGATGGTTTGATTGCGTTGGCCAAGGGGGAATTGGCCAATAGTCGGGAGTTGTTGGAAAAGGCAGCAGCATTGTGCAGAAAACAATTAGGTGATATTGACACTGAACAAGAAGAAATTGAGCTGGAATTGGCTCCAATTCAGATAGCCCTTGCCTATATCCATCAACTGAAAGGAGAGAAGGAACAAGCCGTGAACTTGTTGCAAAGCATCAAAGTCGAGGACCCGCTAACTCAGTTTCTTGTGAAAAACAACCTTCACTCGTTGGAGCCCGATTCCGACAATGTCAACTTCATTGCAAGGGACGTCCAATACGAGCACCATCTCCACATCTTGCGCAACCGGTTGACCAAGTTTCAACTTATGACCGTCATAAAAAACCATTTGCTCATATCATACCAGAGCAATACACTTTCCAAAAAATCGAGTTATTTGCTGGGTTTGGGGGCAAAGCGTTATGCGGAGCATTGGGAGGGAGACCTTACTGTGGCGATGTACAAGTTGCTCCTTAAGCTCGATATAAAGTCAAGCGACTTCGAAAGCCATGTCACCCCAACGGTCAGAAAACTTCTGAAGTTTGTGAAGATGAGGTTGGCATCTGAAGAGATCGACGACTTGGCGTATGTCGCCGTTTTACTCCTCATGCAAATCAGCACTGTGTCCAGGCGATACGACTTCACATCACTAGTGATTCATAAATTTTTGAATGAAGGCGGAGACAAGCTCTTTATTTTGAGGACTCTTTTCCATAACTGGATCAATTTCCGCAATCACTGCGACATTGTCAATTGGCCCATGATTTGGCACGATGTTTCTAGAATACTTGATATTACTCGCGATCTACTACCTGACCTCAGCAACGCAGAAAAGCTTAATTATGTGCGCGGTCTAGCAATTGGGAAAGCGGGATTGGAAGATGGGGCCGGCAAGTTAGGAGCGGATTTCGCATCCACTGACCCCACAGACAAGCTCGTACATGGCGTGGTTACCCACGACAATTCCGGTTTCGCAGATATCAACCAGTTTGCCTCGGAGAAGGAAGTGTCCGACTTGATCAACATTGAATTAAGCACATTACTCCGTGCCGCTCCTGAGAAGGTCTCCCATAAACCTCACATGATAGTGAATCCAGCCAAGAAACGGAAGCCCAGGTTCTCCAAGCGAAAGATATACAAAGCGAACGGAGAGTTTAATGCTAAAGATCTTGACGCAGAGAGGTGGCTTCCCATGAAACTGCGGTCCTACTACAAACCCACCAAGAAGAATCGCAAAAAAGTTGGCGGGCTCCAGGGTGCACTTGAACAGTCTCCAGCGCCTCTGGGCGGATTCAAGAAGAGCAGGAAAGGAACAAAATAGGGAGATTATACTGTGGCCAAGCACATTCGATTTCCCGAATCTGACAGGTTCCTCGCTCAGTTGACGCATGCCCGATTGAGACTAGAGCGCCGATAATGACGGGGAAGCAGAGCCAGTCCTGCACACGGATGTGGTCCGGTGTAGGCGGTAGAGGTGGTGCGCCAGGCTCGCCTGCACTTGCCTATCGCGGCAAGTCCGCCGGGACCGCGCCGTCGGATACGGCCTTTGTCTTCCATCTATATCTAGACCTCCACCTTCCTGGCGGGGCTCAACACCTACGTATTCAACGTTCATTTCTTCAGCGATCTGAAAGATTTTGTAAGCCAGTCACCTGGATTTCAAAGAGCAAAAACCAAGCTGCCGAATGTTTGTGAAGTTGAGTTTCCTATATAAATTTGTATTATCCTTTTGAATTCCCCAAGAGATAACGCAATCCAGATCTTACAAAGATGTCAGCTACTCCCTCTGTTTCCTACACCGACAACCGCATTCGGGTCTTGGGATACAAAGACGTGACCAAGGCCCGCAGAACGCTTGTGAAGGCGTTCGAGACCGACTCATTGGCCCGGCTTTTGACAAACCACATCCACGATCCCGAGATGAAAAAAACCGTGGATGAAACCCTTTACGATTGCTACCTCAGGCAGCATATTGCCAAGGGCATCTGTCTTGGAGTTGGCGAAGGTCCCGAGGAGTTCGAGACCGTCGCCATTTGGTCCGACCCCACTTCGTTAGAACGGGGCCTTGACTCTTTTGCCAACCTCATGGAGGCTGGTTATGGCAAGTTGTGGCACCTTGCTGGTCCTGAGGGTCGTGAAAAGATTTTCCAGGGCATGCTTCCATTGTTGCATACTACCTTCGAGCGTATCTTGGACACCGACCCCAGATTCAAGGGCAAGGACATTTACACTTTAGTGTATTTGGGTTCGGTGGCTAGCGCCCGGGGCAAGGGCAACCTGAGAGCAATCTTTGACTATATGTTCAGGGAATACATCGACCGCCCTGGTTCTAATAACATTGCATATTTGGAGAGTTCGTCTGTGGATAACATTCCAATCTACAACCGGTTTGGGTTTCATTTCTATGAGGACATCGTGTTGGGCGACAAAGATCGGGCAGGCGCTAAAGAGGGCGACGATTACTCGGTGATGAATGTGATGATTCGTGGCAGTTTTGGCCATGACTGGACATCCGATTCTGCTGACGTTGCCAAATTGTGATCTGGTTCTGGCTCGTCCCAACGATTGCCCTTTTATTTGTTCATATCTTATAACATGAAAAACAACTCATGCGAACTCGAAGTTTTCAAAAAAATCACGATAGAACTTCCAAATAGGCCTAAATTATGTCTCTATGTGAACAGCTCCATTGTCGCTTACCACCTGCTAGTTTTGCCTGGTGCTACACACTCTTAATTTCTTTGATTCCTCCTTAACTATCCAGAAACTCTATATACATTACTCATCAAGGGAAAGGGCAGACCGCTGTGAAGGCAAGGTTTTCTTTGAAAATTCCTCCTGGACAGTCTGGCGTAACTTCTCCTCCTGTGCTTTGGTCAAAGGTTTGACCACCTCGTCTGGAGGTACAAACGTGAACTTGCCAAATCCAAATTCTCTGTCACTCATCTTGTTCAAAACGTACAACTGCTGGCGCACATAACTCACGAGGGCTTCGATGTGACGCATATCTGCATTTGGGTTTCCATTGAAAATGTTTCTCCACAAAGCAGAAGCGAGTGTGATATCGTCAGTCATGAGTCCCTCATCATATGAAACCACACAACCCAAGAGCTGAGTGTGAAAGTCTTTCAAATAGCCCTCGATGATGCGGTTAGAGTTGATTCCCAACTCCTCCGCCATCCGTAACTCCATGTCTCTGAATATTCTGTCGACCAATTTTTGCTGGTAGTTTCTACCGTATTTGAAAGGCAAAGCCCTCATTCTGACCGACAAAATCCAGTAATGCAACGCAGTGATTTGAAACCACTGCGAGAAAGACTGGGGGAGGGCAAGAGTCTCATAGTAGAACTTGGCGGTTTTTGAAAATGGCTCATTAGAATAATACATTCCTTGTCTCTTACATTCACCAAAATAAAACGAACCTGCCACTGGTCCTGCCCGAGATTTGTCCATATCAATATTGAACACCCTCACGATGGCCTGGCCCACACTCTGAGCGAAGTTAGACATTTTGTAGCCTGGACTTTCTTCCTTGTGGTTTGAAAGAAAAGGACTTTTCTTTTGTGCTTGCCGGGGTTCGTTCTTGAAAGTTTGTGGAATAACGGGCATATGAGACTCTTTGGCCAATGCTTGGGGTGCTGAAATCTCTTCTTTATCCAAGAGAATCGGACCCTGTCTGAAAGCACGTGACGCTGTGGGCAACGGAACCTTTACGGCTCGAACTGCAATCTGAGAGTTTCTGAGCATTGGAGATGGTAACTGAGAGATGCTTATTTTCAGCGAGCCTATTCGCAGGAACAACGAGGTGGGGGACGACGAAGTAGAGACGTCAAGAAAAAAATACGAAATCGAAAGAGGCTAAAAGAAAATTGTACACCTATTCCAAAAGCGTTGATTTCTCAGACGAGACAGGCGTGAGTAGTGACGTTCATATGTAGATGAGAACATCAGAAGTCCACCAACCAGAGCAAGAACAAATACACCCAGAAATATCTTAACTGCATTCTTAGCATGTGTCCGCAAGCCGATAATTGCGTTTCTTTTTCTGGTGTCCGGCCAGCACTCGTCTGCGTCGACTGTGGTGGTTACGAATAAATAACGGCCCATCTATTCTATAAATTCATCCGCGTTAGCCACTCTAACTCATGGCTTAACGCGGTGCTAATAAATATAATGTCGCTTATCTGATGAAGCAACGAAGCACTTATGCGAATGCCTCGTCGTACTTTGTGAAAACGAAACGGTACCTGACATCGCCATCATTGCATCTGGTCAAAGCCTCCTCACAACCCTTCTCGGAAATGGGGATTTCCTCCACCATGGGCTTGATACCCTTATCAGCAGCCAATTGCAACATTTCCAAAGCCTCGACCTTGGAGCCCAACAAAGATGAGCCGAACGATGCAGCATTCTTCAAGAACGAGAACGGATTCACGGCGAATGTGTCCTTCACGGGAGGCAAACCGACGGAGACAAAACGCCCGTCCACTCTTAAAGTGGCAAGGTAAGCATCCAAAACGAGACCCTCAACCTTCGAGGCACAATTCAATATCAAGTCAAACTTGTCGTGGAATTTGCTGGACCACTCCTTGTCCTCGTTAGTGGCCACGAATCCGTCAGCACCAAAGCTTAAAGCCTCCTCTTTCTTGGCAGAGGATCTGGAAAATGCGTACACCTCGGCACCAAGCGCTTTGGCGAACTGAAGTGCCAAGTGACCCAAACCACCAATGCCAATGATGGCAACTGCCGGGTTCTTGATATTCTTGAGATTTCTAACCAAGGGGGAGTACACAGTCAAACCAGCACACATCAAAGGTGCAGCCTCCACCGATGACAACTTCTCAGGAATGGGGAACACAAATTGCTCGTTGGCAATCGAGTGCGACGAGTATCCACCCTGAGTGACATAGTCGCCAGCAAACAGGTCCACGCCATTGTAGGTCGAGACAGCCTTGGCACAGTACTGCTCATTTTCATTACCACATCTAGAGCAGGCACAACACGAGCTGGAGGCGGCACCAACACCCACTCTGTCGCCAACTTTGATGTCCTTGACCTCGTCACCAACAGCAATCACGTGGCCGATGATCTCGTGGCCAACAACACTGTCTGGTCTCTTCATGGGACCCCAGTTCTCCTGGATTGTGTGGATGTCAGTACCGCAAAGACCACAGCAGATGTTCTTTATCACCACATCGGTGGGCAAGATATCTTTGCGGGCATACTCCACCAATTTTGGCTTATTCCAGTTTGCGCTGGTGTCGACGGCGAATCCTTTGAATTTATCAGGTACAGCAGACATTGGATACTTGAATAATAAATGGCAATTGCTGGGTATTGCGCTAGGTCCAGACGCTCACAGCTTTATGTACCGCGGCCGATGCGCTTGGGACTGCATCCGGAGTGGCCATGGTGCGGAAGAGGCTGCCTATTTGGGATAAAAGGACCGCCTGACAAATGCTGGATGATGGAAAACTCGATGAGAGGATCGCCTGAATAGCTGTGTTGAAATAGAGCTGAATGAAGTCCAGGGATCGCCAAGTATCGAGGACATAATGGCGAGCAACGTTAGCTGCTTAGGAGTCATGTGAAATTGCTTCTCGCAAGAGAGATTCGGCACATTATCTGCATTTTTGATGTGGCCAAATTCATCTGACTTTCAATACCTAATCAACTCAGAATTCGATTTCTACCTACCCTTGACTCGTTTTAGTCTTCCCTAGCACCCGTGCACCAGGCCGCGCAGTTTATCTTGTTTACGCGCGCGCATTGATTTCGACCCAATCTGAAGTCACTCAATTTTTCTAGCCCCCCTCCGGGTCGAATATGCGCATGCTCATTTTTTTTTGAATATTTGCGGAATCGAATCTAGTGCCATCCATTGCATTACTACTGGATCCTAGGCTGTCTATTTTTTTGTGCCTTTTTATACGTTTTCTCCCGGCGCATATCTCTTGTGTCCCCCGCCACGGCACGGTCTTGCAGCCAAAGTAGGGCAGCCTCAATGCACCTCCCGGAAAATATGCGAGTGCATACACCGGGGAACGTTTTTTTCTTTCCTCTGAAATTTCCTCCATAACATCGTCAGTACCATTCGCCAATCGCTTTTCTACTAGACCACGTTTGTTTATTTGCCCTCGCATTCGATTTTCCACTTCCTGTCTTCCACACGCGTTCTTGCCATCTCCATCTCATGGTGCTCTATAAGCGAAAAGTGGTCACTATTGTCCGCCCAACCCCCGTTCCAGAAGATTTGACCACCGAGGTTTATATAATCCCGCAGACTAAAGAATGGTTCACTGATTACGAGGATTATATCCTGCGAATGGACTACTACCATCGCCGCAAATTCGTGTGCGAGATCACTGGCAACTCTTGCTTGACATTTTTTGAAGCCTGGGAATCAGAGCAGCAAGAGGTGAAAGACGTCGAGAAAAACTTTCCAGAGGCCTTGCGCGAACATATTCTACGATTTTTGCAATTCAACCGCATTTCCCGTATAGATCAGTTGGTGGACAAGGTGTATCTGGTATTCAAGAACGAGTACTTTCCTGGGGAGGAAGTCCACGTGAAAAGAGGTGCGGTTACAGCCACCCAAGATAAAGGAGGTGACGAAACCACACAAACTTTCTCCTCGTCCTCGAAAAGAAAGGGATATGTCAGAGAAAAGGTGCAATACAGTAATCCTGCCGACACAAAGTACCTTGTGTCCACCTATGGCGATGGTCAGCAGGTCATTGCCACAAATCAACAGATTCTGCGCGACAGAAACCATTTCACCAAATGGCTTATCAAGACATTCATTAAATTGACTGTCACCAGGTCCCACAAAGTTGGTGCCCCGTGGGTGGTGAAAGAACGATTTGCGAAGAAGTACCGGATAGAAAAAGAGTACCCAGAGGACCTCAAACAATATGAAAGTTCCACGCCCTCCGGTGAATTGCTTTATGAGGGAGACATCGAGAGATTACAATCTCCAAGTCAAGAAACTCCTGAGCCCCAGAAGGGAAAACGCCAAAAAGCCGGAAAGCTGTTGAAAAAGAGAGCCACTATAAGCGCAGCGACGGCTGCCATGTCTGTTGGTGAAGTTTCTAATGCTGACTCCCCAGACGCGAAGCCAATGGCCAAGAATGACCCAAGACAGAGGTTCCCTACCCATCACATGCCCACAGAAGTTCAGAACCTGCTTATCGAGAATGATGGAGTTTCCATCCAGCCCTCAAAGAAGACAATTGTGGACGATTTGTCTCTTCGCTTCGACATGCAAACAGCGAGACCATCGCCGTCGCTGTTGGAATTGCCACCAAATGGCAGACTACTTCACTCCGAAATTGCATCCAAGCTCGAGCTACAGCTCAGTTCTCAACTCACGTCTGATCCAGAATCGGTGGAGACGAGTGCCGCGTTGGCTAAGATCAGCTCATTACGTAATCCATACTTGGCAAGCGTTCAGGAAGCGCTCGAGTGCTGGAGCTTTTTGAACTTTTTTCATTCCATCCTCAAGCTCGACACATTCACCTTTGATGACTTTGTCTGCGCAATGAGCTGGAACTTGCCCCAATACAAAGAGCAAGGAAGATGCGTTCTTCTTGACGAGATATGGTGTGCAGTGTTGAGCGGGCTCATCTCTAACGAATCGCTGAAGAAAGCAGATGATCCAAAAAATCGTGTAATTCAAGGTCTCACGGTGACATTGCCTCCAACCGAATCAGCAATTCATGCCTCAAGGCATACTGTTCCCGATCTCGACGAGTTGGGCTCTGATAGCGAGGCCGAGAATAGACTTCTTAAATCTGATGATGACGTATCTGATGCTGAAAATGGCACTGACATCAAAGAAGAAGGTGATTCATTGCGTGGAAATGGTGCCGACGAGGAAGCAGCACAAGAAGATACCGAAAAAGAAGAGACTGCGATGGACCTCATCTTGAATTACAAGGGCATATCGTGGCTCGAAAGAATACGGAAGCGTAACTTCAAAGACGGAGGCTGGCAGTGCATTTTGTTGGGTGTATTGTCACTTGTTGATTACGTTGACGGATACACGGACACCATCAAGGAAGTCATGGATGGTCTCCTTTCCGAGCTGAACGAGAGCCCTACATTGGCGGACATCCTCGAGAACTTCTACAGCAATCTCGACGTCAATACGCGCATAAAGGCGCTTCATATTTTGACGTCGTTGTTGACAAATGGAATGCTCATACGGAAGTATCTCGATGAATCCATCGACGAGTCCGTAACTATGCGCAGACTTCGCTTAGACACCATCCGTGATCTCCGAGCTCAAGTTGACATTGCAAACAAACTCCACACCACAATCTATGAGAAGACTATGGCAGTGTGGGAAGTTACCAAAAACTTGGACGTTTGGACGCTGTTCTCAAAGAGACGTCACAGGCTAAATGTCAAGGGCTACGAAATGACGGAGTATGAAAAGTTGGTCGCTGAGCGGGACTCAAGCTTTCAAAAGATCTGGAACGAAAGAGAGCTGGCTCTTGCGAAAACTCGCGAATTCAGAGAAGCCAAGAAGAAGGTTGAAAGCAAACTCACGGAAATCGACTGTCAAAGAGTACGCTTGCTCGGAAAGGACCGCCACCACAACCGCTATTGGTGGTTCGAGAATAATGGACTTCCTAACCTTCATTTTGCTCGTGGTGACGATGATGAAGACGATCCAGAACCTGAAAGTGATGACGAGGTCGATGACGAGAATGAAGTCCCTGATGAGACCTATCTTATGGGAAAACTATGGGTTCAGGGTCCCTCGATAATGGACGTTACTTTGGGCATGAAACCGGAGACAGATGACTTTGACCAAATCTCCAAAAGAGTGCAACTTTCACCTGATGAGGCACAAAGATTCAAGGTGGCCAGACTGCAGAACGATGAGTATACTGTGGATGACAGTGGAAACAACTTGAAAGTTATTACGCACCAGGACCTTCCAACCAAATTTCTCGAGGAAGCTGAAAAGCTTGGTATTAAGTACGATCTGAAAACAGTGTCCGTCAATGGAAAGTCGGTATTAGACGAGCATGGCGGAGTGCCCACTGACTTCGATGTGGAATTGTTGAGTGCTGCTCAGCGCAAGATCATTGAAGAAGCTCCTGAGCCTCTCACAACTGGAAAAGAGTGGCGCTTCTACGATACCAATGACGAAGTCAACGATCTCCTCAAATGGCTCAATCCATGGGGCAAGAGAGAATCGCTTTTGAGAAAGGAAGTGTTGAGAGTCAAGGAAGCTCTATCGGTCAGCATTACAGCCAGACGCAAAGCACTCTGGTTAGACAAGGTTCCTAAGGAAGAGGCTCAACTAGAGGCGGATATCAAACAGCTATCTGAGAGACTCACGCATATCAACTCCGCTGAAGCAACCGTTGAAAGCGGCGCAGCGCCTGTCGAAGAAAATCCTCTCAAGAAGCGAAAAGTAAGTGATGAACCCACGAAATCCCTCGAGCAAGTGCTTGCAAATGGCACTTCCCGGGAGCTTGAAATTCACAAGGCCTTCCTCGAGCAGAAAGTCAGAGAAAAGCGCGAAGCCAATTCGCTCAAGAGGGTGCTTGAGTGGGTCAACTCAGCACCTATTGAGGAACTTGGAAAACTGCTCTACGAGGGGGCCGACAAACCGAAGCCTAAGTCGCGCAAGTCTCATAGGTAGAAATTCCTTGACTAAATTGAAGTATTCTATTAAATGCCGGAAATATAATCCATCTCAATTATGCCTGCGCTTTTGCGGGTTGTTCGTGGCGTCTCCAGGACGCTTGGACAGTCTCTTCTCCGACAATAGTCTCATTTTGAGTTCCCTTTCCTCATCGTTTCGCCTGGCGGCCTCAACGAGCCGCTCGTTTCTAACTTTGATCTCCTCTCGAGCATCTCGCTCAGCTGTGTCAAGGGCAGATGCAAGATTACCGAACTTCTCGAAGTTGAGCGAAGCTAATTCGTCGGATTTACCGCCGCTGGCAGCTTTGACTCGCTTATCCAAAGAAATCGCAAATCCTTTATTGTTCTTCCAATTCGATAAGGCAGATGGAATATTCCACTTGTCCTTGAGCTCTTTTGTCACCTTCTCTGTTGTGGGCGGTTTGAGCACTGTTGGGGGCGGGGAAGGTGGTCTATGTCGATTCTTCCGAAGCTTGAATTTGGGTGGAAGCATTGGGTCTTCTTTATACTTGGCAACTTCGATGGTTTGGTTCTCGTCTGAAACATGAACTGCAGCTATAGGCAAGGCTTCCTTATTCGGACCAGCGAGAATCAGACGGATTACCTCCCTTGTGTCCTCAAGGCAATCTCGTAGACTGCTATCAGGTGCATCTTCGAGGCTGTATCTGGGAACACGAAGCTCAAGAGTGGGATATCTCTTTTTCAAAGGGATAGTATCCTCGAAAGATGTCAGGATTTCCTGATGCGGTCCATTTCCTTGTGGTGCGTAGTTGAGTGAGTTGCCGAGATGGAGGTGCTTGATGCTCTTGTCATTATTTGTGTTCGCTACCACGAGAGTGCGCGAGTCTGCCAATGACGTCTTGGAGGGAAGTGGCGTGCTCTTCTCACGAGGAAAAACAACCACTACGATGCCCGAGTGCTTAGGTTTCGGTAGTAGCGTGGAAATCATTATGTAAAGAAATGCAATGTAGTTCAGTTCGCGTATGTAGGTACAGGATGAGTCTAACTAGAAAATGTTCTTCAGCTGCAAGAAGGCAAAAACGCGGATTCCAAGGGAGCGGCGTATCACGTTCGTTTCCGATGGATCCACATAGTCGGCAAAGTATTTGGTGGTACCTGGCATATTCTTGCGGCCCACCAATTTGAGAAACGTATGGTAAACCCAGTAGAGGATGCGCATCTTGAATGTCAAAACATAATCGGGAGCAACAATAGTCTTTTTCTCTTTAGACTCTGAATCGCGCAATAAGTCTGTCATTTTGTCTGGAAAATCCGTTATTATTCCATACTCCTCAATTTGGGCCAAATGAGAAGTCTTGCGGAAGTATTCCAACTGAGCGCGGTTATTGATTGTCCAAGAGTACAATGCCATATCCAGCAGGCGAAGCACGGGCAAAAAATGGGTGATATAGTCACGGTTCCACGTTGCCATGTATACTATTGAAATCCCGGTGACGTAGACTTTAAAGTGTTCGCTGTCGAGTTTTCTGATATATTCGTTGTAGGCCATGTAAGTGAGCGAATCTTGCCAGCTCAACGAAATGTGCAAAATGTCAAAGTGGCGAAAGGTCCCGTTGGGCTCCGTCTTCAGAAATAGAAGATCCAATTCTGGGTCTTGGTTCATATATTTCACGAACCTCAAATGCCATAATCCGAATTGAAGTCTGGGGAACCACCACGCCAAGTCATCGTGGACAGATCTGATGTCTCTAATAAGAAGATTTAGCAACAATGGAGGATTTGCATTTTTAATGTCTAGCATGATTCTGTGCTCAGACCCGTAACCCTTGCTGTTGACGTAGTCATAGAACCACTGGAGTAGCTGGGGAAAGGTGAGCATCTTCTCCCCAGTGACGGTCTGCAAATCCTTAAGCTTATCGTATTCTGTTTCTAGAATGTTGTAGTTGGTTTCATTCCCATCGGCGTCCACAAAGATTCGATTGGTGTTGACGTCGTGGGAAATCACAACCACACCGTCTTTCGTGGTCCAGACGTCGGTTTCGAAGAGAGTTGCACCAAATTCGAAGCATTTCTCAAATCCTGTGATGGTGTTTTCTGTATAGCCACCTTTAAAACCACGATGGCCTGTGACAAGGCACTCTGTGTCTCTTGTCATGGAGCTGGAAAAATTGTGGAGTAGGCTGCACCTTTGACGTATTAGCCTGTCACACGTGCGAGCATGCCGGATCGTTCCGGATAAGAAATTTCGATGGGTTCGAGGAAATGCTGGACATATAGCCTTAATTTTAGCTCTGAAAACAATGCAAAACATTGAGCTGAAAACGCTCAGTGGGGTATAGATGCGTTGGGCTCGCTTCACATGCGATAACTTCGGTGAGAAGGTGGAAAGGGTCATCTCAGCACCGCAAAGAGATGCTTACCTATGTCACTTCATGAGCTCAATTCTTGAGCCTTGACGGAATTTTTTGCCACATAAAGACCCTCGAACACCTCAATTTCGTGACTACTGTTCGGCGCTACACTCTAGGCAATCGACCGACAATCTACTTAGCACTGTCTTATTTTCTCTTGTCTCTTGTGTTGCCGGTTCTCTGTTACTGATCCGTCGTCATCGCTCTCACAACTTGGAGTCTTTATCAATCACATGCTTAATCAAGTAGTAAGCAATGCTCACATCATTGGGGAGAATAATGCCTTCAGGATTGGTTTGCTCGTTAGTATCACCTGCGATCAATTTTCTAACAAAACTCACATCGAACCAGCGAGCATCGGCCAACTCACGATCATGACCAAGGTGGATGACCTCGTTCTCCCCATTGAAGTCCACAGTGGCAACGCACCCTATCATGAGGTTACCGGGAAACGGCCAAGGCTGAGTCATGTGAATCTTAATATCACTGCAAACTACACCCGTCTCTTCCCAGATTTCACGCTTGGTGGCCACTTCAACTGTCTCGGAAGGTTCCATGAACCCAGCGGTACACGAATACATTTTGGTAAACGCGTACCTTTTATTTAGCGAGAGCAAGATTTGCGTTTTCTCTCGGTTGGTGATGGCTGTGATCACCACGGCGTCTGTCCTTGGAAAGGAGACGTTGGAAACTCTAGTGCTTCGAACAGGACAAACGTACGATACCTCTTCCCCCTCACCTTTTTTCTCCTCGTTGGTGCACCTAATTTTGCCGCCAGCATGGATCGGGATTACCTTGGTGCCACAGCCAGGACAAAAGCGGTTTCTTCTGAGCCAATCGAAATACATCTTTCCGTGACTGAACAAGGCTGACTCCTCATCAGTGAACCCCAAAGTATGCTTTCTGGAATATGTATAAATCAAGCTCGATTCCTTGGCGTTCGAGTGCTTGACAATATGGTCTTTGACCAACAGAGACACCTCGGGGGCTAGGCTGACATCTACAGCGAAGTAGGGAATTCCGCTGTAACGTCCCTGATGATCCAAGTAAGTCTCTCTATCTTCAAATTTTAACTTTCGAAGATCCACGCCGACACTCTCATCCTTGATGCCCATGAAGAGGAAAGTGGGCTTGCCCTTTCCTCGCAAGTCTGGACTTTGCTCGCTGTTGTCCTCACTCCACACTTTAATCACCTCCTGCCATTTCTCCGAGGCAAATAGTCCGGTAGCAGTTCCGGCGATTTCTTGTGGTTCTGTAGTGGTCAATTGTTTATCACCATTAGTCAACACTACGAGTCTCTCAGTAGTCGAATCTTTGTTAATCAAAGGATCTCCTTTCAGATAGAAAATGAACCTTGTGGAGGGATGGGACACTGCGTTTGAGATGAAGTCCAGATCTTCTCTCAAAAAGGAAACCCTGTTGACAACTTCCTTGCCAAAATACACGTTTGGAAAAGCGGTCATTATGCTTTCACCATGTTCGCTCATCTTGAAAAATGTCCGAGACTTATCGAATCTTGTAGAATGGAACTTGAGGGATCTAAATAGAGTTCGGTGCGTCACAATTGGCATTGGCTTCACCACTGGCTACGATTGCGCGTGTGGGGAAAGAGCACGTGACTTATCTCGTTATCAGAGAATTCAGATTCGGGGCGTTAAAAATGTCATAACTATATACATAAATCTGTGGTTAGTAAAGTCTTTAATGTTTGTCGTCTCAGAGTGTAGTAATTGATGTATCGTCACTGTAAATCGGATGTCAAGCGTTCGTAGATCAATTAGTTGTTCATCACTGTACAAATCATACATACCATTGTTGGTTCAGCGATAGCTAATGGGGCAGGCTGCTCCACCTTATGTTAGTATTTGTGTCTCAAATGTGTAGCTCGGTCAGCTATCTTAGATCTTTCCTCAATATTGTTCGGAAGTCTAACGTCTAAAAAATCTTGTTTTGATCATCTTGTGAAGCACCCCATAACAAACATACCTTTAACCGAGGGTGGAACCCATTTTAATTGCTCTTGGCAATCCCTTTATCCACGATTTTCGAGTCTTCTTATCGATGATAATAAATACTCGCCCTGACTGTTTCATCCGCCCAGTCCGGCCAATTCTGTGAATTAGATCAATCGAAGACCGCGGAAGGTCCATCAAAATCACATTCTTGATACCTTGGAAATTAAGACCTCTCGCGAGTAGATCCGTAGTCACCAAAATCTTTATTTTGCTCCCATCCGGGTCTTCACCCAAGGGAGTTGCGGGGTCAAGAAAAGGCTGGAGAAGATCCGCCCTTTCCTTTGCAGTGACACTTCCGGTGACACCAACAACGTCAGACTGCTTATGACCATACTTCTTGATTAGTGTTTCCACTAGAGGGTCAACATCCTTTTTCTCATTGACAAATACTAGAATCCGTTTCACGAAACCAGCTTCTGTTCCATCATTAAGAATGCCATAGATAGCTTGGGCGAGACAGCGAACTTTTGAGCCCTGATATGGCTGTAGCTGAGCATCGATGACTTTGACCACAATTTGCTTCGGTATTTTGTGAATCTGAGGAGTCACAATTCGGATGATGGAACTTTCATCTTTGAACATTGCTTTCAAAGTCTTGTTGAACTCTTTCGGGATTGTTGCAGAGCAGAGGATTAAATCCTTTAATCTGGAGAACCTCAGAAGCACGTTGGTGGTGTCACGAAGCCACGATTCGTCAAAGAGCGTATCAGCTTCATCGATCACACAGTAATCAGTTGAACTGAACAAACGAAACGGGTTCAGAATATTGTTGAGTTTAGCCAAGCCTTGAATTTTCCCTGGCGTGGTCACCAACAAATCAATGCGACCGCTTCGAGCAGCTCCGAACAACTTTTCGTGAGAATCTCCAGCTCCCCATTTCACCACACGTAGTCCCAACGTCCTTGTATTAGCAGGCAATTCAAAGAAGTTCGCACTATCCTCAGAACTGCGCATTTTGGTGGGAATCTCGACGTCCTCGTCGAGTCGAAGACTGGCCGCACGTGAGGCAGTTGCATACACTTGTTCCACTAAATCATGCGTGGGTACAAGGACCACCGCACGAACAGACTGTGCCTTCTCCGCCTCCCGGTACACCTTACTTCCAATTCTGAAAGTATCGAGATCGTCCTCTTTGAGCTTTGTGAATACAGACGCCAAATAAGCCCAGGTTTTCCCAGATCCAGTTTCTGCTGCAATGGCGAAGGCCTTTAATTTCCTTTGCTCATTGTCCTCCATCAAACCTTTGAGAATAGAATTTCCTTGAGCCTTCACTTCCACTTTCTTCGCGAGTTTGCGAGGCTGGCAAATTTTTCGAATGGAGGCAATTTGCACTGGCGAAGGTTTTATCTCAAGCGACTCCCTGTCCTTAATGTAGGTGCTGCGGAGGTTGTAGTTCTCTTTGATTTCCTGAATCATGGCAGCCCTCACAGTTGGAAAGATTCTAAGCGAGTCGAACGACAGAATCTTCTCGATTGCCAGTTCCGACTTCTCAATGTGTGCCTTCTCTGTTTTGTGAAGACTCGAGAAGTTGCCAAAAGCAAAAAGCTTGCTTTTGGATTCCGTGGGACGGGCATCGAGAGTTTTCCGATTTTTTGTAGGAATTATTTGCCGTCCTCTGGCATAATACCTGACTGCAAGAAGACTTGTGGCAATATTCAGATATAGTTTAGCCGATGTGTCTTTCATAGAGCTTGCATCAGAAAGAACATGATGTAGGTTTTGGCGCCAGAAAAATTTGCTTGGTGGGTGCGCAGCGAGAAAGAGCAGAGCCCTAATGCAAGTAGAAAAACCAGGGAATTGCTATAATTTCCATCAAGCTGAAGTCGTAGAAAATGCAAATTTTATTCTCAAGTGAGAGAACCGTTCTATTGGCAGTAAACGTCCTCTTTCGTTAAGTCTCACGTGACCAGAATGGAAAATTTCTGAAACCAGTCTCACACTCAACTCCACTGCCTCACCAATGAAATCGAGCATATGTCGTGGTGTCTCGACACTTACCGGCAGATCGTTTTCACAGTCAGTTAGGCAGCTAGCGCCGGAGCCTGCTGGCAAAAAGAAGGTCAAAATTGGCTTCAAGAAGGCCACGAGAGAGAAGGTCAAGAAGGCTGGCAAAACTCACCACGTGTTTGAGGACGCAGTCAGACTTTACAAGTCCAACAAATTTCAGAATGTTTCCGAGTCGACGAAGCTGCATCCAGAGTTGACAGCCGATAGTCTACAAGTCGGGCAAGTCTTCAAGTACAATAGAGAGGTGCAAAAGAGCATGAATGCAATAGGCTCATTCAAGAAGTATCAACACGAGGAAATTTCTGAAGAGCCCATCACTCTTGTCAGCAATTCGACTTCAGAGATCTTTAACACTTTCGTTCCCAAATTGTCTGGTTCTTCCGCTGGTAACAGGATCTGTCTCGTGGGCGAGAAGGGTGTTGGTAAATCCACTATCATCTCGCAAGTCCAAGCATTGGCCTTCTCAGCATACAAGAAAGATGTGGTGCTCTTGCATCTTGACCACCCCGAGAAGATTGTGGAGGGAACGAGCTCTTATTTCTTCAACAAGAAAAGAGGCGAGTATCAACAACCTATGATGACAAAGAGATGGATCAAAGCTTTACGCGAGACGAACAAGGATGTTTTCCAGAAGATGCCTTTGTCCAGGGATGTGTCTTTCACGGCAAAGAAAGTCGACCATAACTTGAAGAAGGACCAGAATACCTTGTACGATTACGTGTTGTTGAATCATGACTTCGGTTCCGAGGTGGCTAATGATGCTTTCCAGTTCTTTGTTGAAGAATTGCAAGTTCATTCGCAAAAATTCCCCGTCTTGGTTTCTGTCGACAACTTCAATGCCTTGTGCACTGAGCGTTACACCAAGTACTTCCATCCCGATATGCAGCCCATCTACTATTCTGAATTTGAGACTGGTCGTTTTATTGCAGAGCTTGTGAGCGGAAAGCTTAGCTTCGCAAAGGGAGGAGTTTTGCTTGCAGAATGTAAAGACGCTGGTGAATCCACTACTCTCAAGGTTGGACTCAAATTGAAGGAGCATGATGCTTACATGAAAGACTGTGATGTGAAATTTGCTGAAAACTTGTTGCAGAATGGCGGAGTTACAGCAGTTCCAGTCAAGCCACTTACTCCAGAGGAGGTCGGCATCTTGGTTCAGGCGTGGGCTGATTCCGGCATTTTGGTGGTCAGAGATCTTCCAAGGAAAGAAAAATTTGCTACCTCTGGCGCTGCTTTCCTGATTCTTCCAGAACCGGAGAATACGAACGATGAGCGTCTCAACAAACTCAAGGCCAGAGCGTACGTTTTCTCATCAGGAAAACCTCGTGATGTCTTAAAGTATTGCTACCAGTACTACTAGTGTATATAGAGAAGATAACGAGTCGTTGGTGAACTTCGAATGATTTTCATAAACCGGTGTGTAATGCTATTATACAATGACTAAGTGAATAACGTGTCCTCCTCTCTCAAATACTCTCCGATGTCGCCTTGTCTGAATGCAACAATGGCAGTGGGTTGCATGTTTCTGGTCTCCAAGGTCGATTTGGCCGACACTCCAAACCCGAGAGGCACGTCGTGCATTGACACGACAACAACACCAGCGTGCTCGGGAATGTCCTCAGAAATTCTACCCACATGTGCCTTCAACACGTGGTTTCCGTACAAGAACGGCATTTCTCCGTTGGGTTTAATCCAGACCTTGTACTTGGCAAATTGGGCAACGTATGGCAACGCGGTGATGTGCAATCTAAATTTTCCTGTCTTGGTGAATTTTCCAAGACACGTTCCGAGAGCCATGAGCTTATCTCTGGAAACGGAAGTGGCGAACTTGGCGACCGTCTCAGAGACATAGTAGACTCTGTCTTTTTGTAGTCTGAAAACATGAGGATTTGCCGAGTTGTCAACCATGAACGATATATTCCGGCCAACGTAGTTGGCCAATTTCTCAAAAACGACCTTAGTCTCGTCCTCAGTAAGTGGCCGCATGTTGGTAGAGTCGAGAGATGAGTTTGAAGCTGCACCTCATCTCGAAATTTTCAGAGTGTCACGTGATGCGATGAATTGGGGGTTCAGAACTGCCAAACACTTAAGATGAACCGAAGAAATTAAGGTAGAATTAGTGAATGCCTTGCCCGAATCTTTAATTTTCTTTTTTTGTCTCATCTTGTTGACGCCTCTTGCGGTGCACTCGCGCCCTCTAACCTGCTGTCGTTCTCGATCTCACGTATCCACCATGACTCAAGAAAAAAGAGCTGCAAGTCCCAATGATTTCGCTTCTCAGAACGACCAAACAGCTCCCAAAAAAATCAAAGGTTTCTCCAAGAGGGATAATCAGACCACGTAGGTAAGTCAACTGTTTAACTACTTCACAACAGCTACTAACTCCAGTGTTTGGGCTCCAAGAGTAGATGAAAATGGCGAGGAGTTGCCAAAATCAGAGCGGAAACCAAAGAGAAAGGTAGCTGTAATGTTAGGATACTGTGGAACAGGCTACAACGGCATGCAAATCCAAAACAATCCGGACGTCAAGACCATAGAGGCCGACTTGTTTCAGGCATTCGTTGCTGCTGGCGCAATCTCCAAAGATAACTCCAATGATCTCAAAAAGAACGGATTCATGAGAGCTGCAAGGACAGATAAAGGCGTCCATGCCGCGGGCAACGTGGTGCTGTGCAAGTTGATCATAGAGGATGCTACTATCCAAGAGAAGATTAACTCTCACTTACCAGAACAAATCAGGGTCTGGGGTATTGCGAGAGTGAACAGATCCTTTGACTGCCGCAAAATGTGTTCATCTCGTATATACGAGTATTTGTTGCCTACGCACAGTCTTCTTCCTCCGCGTCCGAAGAGCAATCTTTACACGTTGATAAAGGATAGCAAGGAAGCACATCCAGGTATTTTGAGAGATGATGTTGACGTCCAGTGGTGGGATGCCACTCGCAAGAGGATTGAACAGACTGGCGTGACTCAGGCAGAAATGGAACAAGTCTTTGAAAGAGGTGTTGAAGGTACCGATGAGGACCACATCAGGAAAGACTACTACGATGAGAGTGGCGAGATTAGCGAGTGGGGCCAACTCAACCAGAAAATACGAGGAGTGGAGCACGAGTGCCGCAAGGAATTCCGTGTAAGTGCCGAAAAGCTCGCCTTGTTCAGAGACGCCATGAATCAGTACGTGGGATCGCATAACTTCCACAATTTCACGTTGGGCAAAAACTATAAAGACGATAGTGCTCGCCGTTACATGAAGAGCACTTCTGTTCTGGATCCATTTATCATTGAAGGCAGCGAGTGGGTTTCCATCAAGATTCACGGACAGTCGTTTATGTTACACCAAATCCGGAAAATGGTCTGTATGGCTGCACTTGTTGTGCGTACAGGCTGCCCCATTACACGGATTAGTGATTGCTTTGGGCCCACTAAAATCAACATTCCCAAGGCTCCGGCATTGGGTCTTTTGCTAGAGTGTCCCGTATACGAATCCTACAACGAGAAATTGGTTGAGTTGGGCCACAACAAAATCGATTTCTCTGGCTATTCTGATGAAATGGACTCCTTCAAAATGAAGTTCATTTACGATAAAATCTATGGCGAGGAGCAGAAGGAGCATATCTACCATGGGTTTTTCGAGTTCCTCGATACATTCAAGGGGTCCGGAGCCACCAGGGATGGAAGACATATTTTTGACTTTTTGGGAGCAGTTTTTGCCAATGGCTTAGAGAATCAGGAAGCGGCTAAATCTGACCTGAGATCTGCTAAAGCCATGGACAATGTGGACTAATTGGCGTATACTACGAGCAATAAATGAGATGCATGCAATCCTACTTAGCGCCATCGGCACCAAACAAGCCCCAAACCCAGTAGCGTACCATTAGATCCACGCAGGGTTCGATTTACGCACATTACGCAGAGTGTCGCCTTCGTCGTAGTTTCGGCCCTGTACCTCGATGCGTCCGCCCAGTAAATTGGGATTTTGAATTTGCAAGGATTTCCCATCGTTTGCAAGGTACTGGGGTTGTTGGCCGATAGGCATCAGCTTTTGCAATTGGAAGGGAGTGAACAGATTCAAACCTGAGCCAGATGCACCCTGTAGTAAACCAGGAGACTGCTGCTGCTGCTGTTGGGCGATTTGGGTTTGGACATGCTGTTGCAGATGCTGTTGTTGCGGCTGCTGTTGTTGCGGCTGTGGTTGCAGCAGTTGCTGTTGTTGTTGCTGTTGCAGAGGCTGCTGCAGTTGACCTTGCAGTTGACCCTGCTCACCTTCTCCAATTTTGAACTGCTCCCGCTGTCTTTCCTGCTGAAACTTATACAAAGTCCAGTCGAAGACGTAATCATAACGGTAGTTTTCTCTCTTGAAAAGGTCGCGGAATAACTTGCGCAAGAACGGATAATCAGGCTTATCGTCGAAACGCAAATTCTTGATATAGTTCATGTACTCCAAGAACTCGTCCGGCAAGCCTTTGGTCAACACGTCATTAGGGATAGTCATCTTCTTCTCCATAATTCTGTCGTATTTCTGCCTTTTCGTGGCAGCCTTAAGTCCCTGCCAAGGTAATGAGCCACGACAGAAGTAGATCAAGACGTATCCCAAACTCTCTAAGTCATCTCTTCTGGACTGCTCAATTCCAAGATGTGTGTTGACAGAGGCATATCTAGCGGTACCAGTCAAGTTCTTGTTCTCACGGTAGGGAATATGCAAGTGAGTTCTAGGATCTCTATATTTCTTGGCTAACCCAAAGTCAATCACGTTGACTTGGGATCCACGTCTGCCGATTCCCATGAGAAAGTTGTCGGGTTTGATGTCTCGGTGAATGAAGCATCTTGCGTGGATGTATTCAATCCGACATATGAGTTGGTCAGCCAAGAGTAACACGGTTTTGTAAGTGAACTTACGGTTGCAGTAGTTGAACAAATCTTCCAAGGAGGGTCCTAGGAGATCGATTACCATGGCGTTGTAGTCGCATTCCGTGCCATACCATCTGACGAATGGAATGCCCACACCGCCACTTAACGCCTTGTAAACTTTGGCCTCATATTCTAGTTGGGGATGTTTGGCCTTGACGTTTTCCAATTTGATGGCAACCTCTTCGCCAGAGATGATGTTGGTACCTAAGTAGATATCACCGAAAGAGCCGGACCCAATCTTGCGCCCGATTCGGTACTTCTTACCCACTCTCAAGTCCATCATTTTGCTGTCGTATTTGCTGTGATTTGCAGGATTAGAAGTATTCATAATTTGCCTGCAACTAAAAAATATATTTTTTCGGGAATGTGGAATATATCACCGGTTTTCTGCGTTTCTTGGTTGACGTGGTAACGAAGGAAAGTAGTACTTTGTGTCGATGCGACAAAGTTTGCTGAACACAGGGAGGGCAACGGCAAGTGCATCCACACTCGAAGCGGCAACTGGCAGATCAGGGGACAAAAAAATATCAAAAAAAAAATTAAACGGGAAAAGTTCTAAACCGTTTCTTTAAAATTTTAGTATTTCACAGCCGGGTGTGAACTGCCCGAATCTAGACAAGTTTCCTGTTTCTCAAACGTAGTCTGGCGCTGGTAAACGATTAGAGCCGAACAGTATGAGCGTGATTTTTTTTTATTTTCCTCAGACCCCTACGCGAGTGGATGATAAGCAAAGCGGAGTACCCCAAACCAGCGGTTAATTTAAATGTTCCAGGGAATTGCCTTGAGCCGCTTAATGTGAGAAGGCCAGTGCCAACGTAAAGAATGTGGCTCCAAGTCGTTATAAACACTAACGATCTATTTAGCTCTCAGAATCCCGTGGTAGGCACACGACCACGGGGGGTCGGGACTGGTCTGGGCAGGTGGGGGGGGGGGAATAAGGGCCTGAAGAACGGGTGCAGGAATTCCCAGAAGAGGCAGATTCAAGAGAAACAACAATCTCCTGTGATGCGAATCTATGCGATCTCGCCACTTTTCTGTGTTGAGTTCAAATCTCTGTCATTCGTCTTTTTGTCTGCATGGCGCTTTCCGAACTCTCGTGTTTGCCTATCAGCAAGAAGAATGCGCGACGAGAAACGCCAGTGCACGAAGCCGGAGTCAATAGAGAAGGAAAGTCGGCGTAGCAGATGAAGCCAATACAAAACGAGCAACGGAGATGGCCGGGGTGCCCTTTTCGAAGATTTCTCCTGGCTCAGTGTGATCAACGAACTCTCATGTGACCACTTTTGCATCGTGCGAGAATGACCAAGGTTACGAGCACGTGTAGCGATAAGGGCCACGCCAGGAGGCAGCGACACGCGAGAAGATAACAGAAAACCATGTAAACAAGAGAGCGAGCTACGGCCCACGCAATTACGAAAATTGACATTAAAATATTGGCATTAGCAGTACCTAAAGTGCCCAAACGGGCCTGCCATGCCTCCTCCGCATGGTGTGGCGGCTTCGTGGTGGCTGCAAACGCACCCACCGTACAGGGAAATTAGTGAGAGCCGCCCTTTGGCAGAATTAAACACGCGTGCTCATGTCACTGATATATGGGCAGTAGTAAAAAGAGCACGCCCCAGTGGCGCGATCTTACTTTGCCGTCACATTCTTGAACTTCAGCAACAACCTCTTGAAAAAATCGGGCTTCTTCGTGGGCTTCAGCTCCTCCTTGGCCACCTCTTTCTTATCCTCCTCAGCAGCCGGCTCAGGCTCGGCATCCTTGACAGGCTCCTCAATTTCAGTGACACCCTCAGTTTCAGTGGCCTCCGTTGGCTCAGCCGCGTCAGCAACAGGCTCAGTCTCTGTGGCGCCAACCGCCTCTTCGCCTTCTGTGGCAACAGGGACTTCCTCAGGGGAAACTGCATCTTCCTGAGTAGTGGGCTCGGCAGTGACCTCCGTCAAATTCTCCTTGGAGTCGGAGGTGAAGATCTTGGAGGCTCTCTTTACTTTGTCTTTGATACCCATTGCAGATTGTAGAGAATGTTTTGAATAATTAGTGTTATATACCTCGATGAACTTATCACGTATAGGAAAGAAACAAGAGAAGTAAAACGAAAACAAAAGAAGCCCAGGGAGCAGGCGGCGGGCTGCTATTTATACTGTGGTTGCCATGCTGCAACTTTTTTTTTACACGGAGAGATAGCAGGGTGCGCCTGCATGCGCATACCGACGCATGCGCAGACTATAAGAGGTACGCGAACCACATGCCCGTGAGAATAGAAACCGGAGATTCAAATCATTTGCGTGCTATATTTTGGATATGAAGCATTGACCCTTTCGCTTCCAACTCGTGGGGTAGATTATTTCGTTCTGCAGCAAGAAGCAGCTCTAGCCGCTTCTAACCTAAACGCGGCGCTCTAGATCTTTCTTGCATAGTGCACAGAGCCCTAAGTCATCCCAGGGCGAGACAGTAAGACAGATTATATGCCCACACTACGGAAAATGTGGCATCACTTCCATTTTGTTCGCTATAACGCTTTCGGAATGGATCTGGAAGTGTTAATATTCGTGAAGCCCACACGCCAATGATTCGCATTGTTTTCGTTTCACTCTGGTAGCCCTGGGCCGGCTACCTAATGGGTTGTTTTGGTGAGTCGAGGAGGGGGGTGCGCAATCTACGCGACCATACCGCCAATATGTCAATTCTATTGAAACTGATCGACGTTTACCCTGAATCCAAACTTCAGCGGCCAGTCATCACGCGGCTTAGCTCCAAAATCTTATTTTGCACGAAAACAAATTCCGGTATGTTGCCGTGTTATTCTTTTGATTTATTTCGTGGCGTAGAATGGCCCGACAAAGAATGCACTGGAAAGTGCGCGTCACTAGCCGAGTGGGGCTGTGCCGGAAAGTCACACCACGGACGGATCGGAATTGAAAATAGGTTCTTTTTTGTCCGCTTGGGCACTGTGGATTTTGCAGCTTTGCTTCCGCCGGGCCCATTTACGGTGTACGGGTCTCTTGGTGCTTGGTCCCCGTGCAGTACTAATTTCCACAGGGAGCATGAATGTCAAGTGAAGGGAGCCGAGACTTCCGAGTCTGTTGTAGTTTCGACACCAAGCGGCATCTGAAGGTGCCAGAACCCTTGCACCGCCGAGATACGGTTGCCTTCTCCAAATTTTCTCTCATGGGCCACTTGACCCCACGGACTGCATGTATATGCAGAAGTAGTTCACCATGGAAGAGACGCTAACACTACGAAACGCGTGGCTACCTCGCAATTACCTCCTTGAATTGGCAGTAGAGCCTGAGAGAGCCAATTTCTCTGGTGTTCTCAGATTCGCATTGACGAGAAATTCGTCCGTCGCTCTTCCTACCGGACTCGATCTCGTTCTTCATGCCCATCGCCTAGTTGTCACCAAAGCAGAACTCGTACAAGGCAACAGTTCTACGCCTCTCAGTGTGAAATACGATCGCCAAAATCAGCTTGTTTTCATTTCCAACGACAATCTTAAAATCCAGCGAGACTCGTCGGTGCACCTTACCTACTTGGGTTCTGTCACCACCATCAAGACGTTTCGAGATGAAACATACGGGTTGTTCAGGACGAACTATTCTGATTCTGTATCGAATTCGTCCAACAATCACATCTGGGCCACGCACTTCCAGCCATTCGGCGCAAGATCGGTGTTTCCTGTCATTGACGAGCTCGTGCTTAAGTTACCAATCACGCTCACGTTGACCACTCGTTCAAGATTCAAGGTAGCATCCAATGCGGCGATTGACTCAAAGGAAGACATTGACTTATCTGAGAACGCGACCTTTACTTTCAAGCCCACCCCACCCATCGCACCATCGGTGTTCGGATTCGTGTTAGGCGACATGGAGGAAATTTGCACGCCAAAAATCAGAGTACTTACCACAAAAGGTGATTCAAAATACGGGCAATATGCACTTGATGTTGCAGCTGGGCTTTTTCTGCATTTTGAGACTGTTTTGGGAGACTATCCGCTAGACAAACTTGATATGGTGGCTCTTCCCTTTCTAAGCGACTCGGTCATGGAGAATTGGGGCTTAATTACTGTTTTGAGAGACATTTTGCTCGTCAATCCCGATGTGTCCTCGCACGATCATAAGCTCCAGGTTCGGCAACTAATTGCCCACCAGCTAACTCACCAGTGGATCGGAAACTTGGTCACGCTAGATAGCTGGCAGAATGTTTGGCTTATTGAGGCTTTTGCAACTTGGTTCGGCAACTACATCATGAGTTTAGCTGAGATTGAGGCTGCAGACACTACTAACTACAAAGCAGATAAAGTGCAGTTGCTTGAGCAATACTTGGATTTGGACTGCGATTGCAAGACTCCCGTGGTCTCAATACACGAGCAAGTGTCTTCTCAAAGAGTCACCTCCTCATCGCGCACGAATACTATCTTCGATAAAACTTCCTACGAGAAGGGTATGATTTTGCTTGATATGATTGCCGGTCAGTTCGATGATTTGAATGGATTCACGTTTGCTCTCAAAGATTTCATCGAGAAGCACAGGTTCCAGACAGTGAAGGCTATGAATTTGTGGAAACATATTGACGGATTCTGTAACTTCGACGTGCTCTCGTTTGTTCAATCGTGGTCTCGATACCCAGGCTATCCTCTCTTGAAAGTATTTGCAAAAGGTGGAAAGATTCATATTGAGCAAAATAGGTTTTTGACAAGCGAAGATGCGACTACCGTTGGCCATGAGAACCATCCTTATCATGTACCTCTTGCTATTGAAGTCCTCACTGATAAAGGTGACCTGGCAGTTGTCAAATTGATACTTACAGATCGTTCGTTGGAATTACCAATTCCAAACGAACAGTTCATTTGCTTAAACTCAGGTCGCTACTTCTACTATCGGACAGTGTATGGTGCAGAATTCGAACCTCAGATCTCCAAAGCTATCGCATCCAATGTTTTAAGATCTCATACGTTGGTGGGACTTATTGAGGATACTGGTAGAATGCTTGGCCAACCGTTGCCCCAATCCCAGCAAACCCTCTTTGGCTCAAACCAGCTCAACATGTTAATCTCCATCTGTCAAGCAGTTGTTTCGGACTCATGGGTGCTTGACTTTGAGGTGCTCAAAAGATTGGTGAGCTATGTGGAAGTTGTGAATTCCATTATGCTCCATTTTTCCCCATACAGGCAGTTCAAAATCTGGTACGTGACTTTTTCGCAGAGATTGTTCGACAAGTTAGGATTGTGGGAGAAACTTACGAGTCTAACAAGTGATGAATATGAGCGGCCAGAATATGAAGTGAGAAATGTTGTTTTACAAATGAATGCTGGTGCTAAAGAAGCACGCGATGTTTGCAAGAAAATCTACCGGAATTTTTTCAATTCGGGTCTTTCCAAGAAATTCACCCCCAAGGAATTATTGACCTCCATGTTCAACGTGACTTTGGGTAACGGCTCCATGGCGGAGTATAAGCAGGTGCTTGCACTTGCCAAAAATGCACAGGTCTCATATCTTAAGCACACAAATGCAAGTTCTCAGGAGTTGCAGACGGCGGCGATCTCGTCTTTGGGATTTGCTACGAAGCCGGAGTTGCTCAGCAAAACTCTACACTTTGTTCACACCAACATCGACTCAAAGCTCATCGAGCTCGCACTCATAGGAACCGAGTTTTCGGACGATGATCTGGTGAAGGAGTCTGTATGGAGGTGGTACGAGCTCAACTACGACCACTGGGCTAAACTTTCTTTGAGAAAAGGATCACAGTGGGCAGAGGTTGTGGCTAGTGCTATGATAAACATCGATAAGTTAGTTTTGGGAAGACTTAAGCACGATAAAGCAGAGAATTTTGTGAATTCCAAACTCAAGCTGCTCCCACCACACGGACTTGCAGATGTCTGGGATGAGATTCAAAATGACAATCACCAAAGAAAGAGAATCGGTACCTACTTTGAGTGAAAATTGTACATAGCATAGAATACATTCCTCGGAATCGTCCGCATTCATCTCTTTCCTATTCAGCTTATTGGACACCTCGCCTTCTTGGAGATCCAATGAAGTCACGTATGAAATAGTATGGTAAATTTGATGCTCAATTAGCCAGCAAGACCCAGGAATGTTCAATTCCATTACATACCCAGTATTGTCATTAGCAAGTTAAAGTTCGCTATTTCGAAATGTCTCCTGTTGGCGCGTTCCATGGTAAGGACTTCTTGAACCAATCACTGGTGCCAACGGCTGCTATCAGTAGAGCCAAACAAGGAATAACGTACGGTGATGCCTCTGCCCACCACAGCGATCTAGGTGGTAATTCCTTGCCATCAATCCCTCTCCCTTTACCAGATTTTGGAGGAAACTCACCACGACTGCCATCAAGCTCTAAGCAAGTACACCACTCACTTTGAGGTTTTGAGCTCATTGCAGATGCAACGTGCATTCCACATCCATTCCAGGAATACTTAGCTACGGTTAGGAAAACACTTTCACAAGTGCAAATTGTCACATACTGCAAATAGGACACGAAGTTGAGAAACACATTGCTGGGTTATGTAGAAAAAGCTTTCTTCTATTTCGAGTTTCAAGTCAGCTCTGGAATTTTCAGCAAGTACGTGGTGGCCGATCCATCCCTTTATATATCCTGCCCGGGAGGCGGCGCCGCGAGAAAATAATTGCTCCATTTGGAAATATCGGGGCCGCCCAATGCCACAGTCACGTGACTAAGTCAGTGCCTTAATTTCGTCTTCTAGGTCCAAATTCTCCTGGATATTCCAGAGATCCGCATACAAGGAGCCAGGCTTCTCGAGCAACTGTGCATGCGTGCCTTCTTCGTATACGTCGCCCTTGTTCAACACAATAATCTTGTCAGCGTCTGCAACGGTTCGGAGTCGATGCGCAATCAGAACATTAGTGGAGTGCTCGTCGCGGAAAATTTGGCGAAGCGTCCGTAGAAGAGCTTGTTCTGTATGGGTGTCAAGAGCGGATGTAGCTTCATCAAAGAACGTTATCGGTGCTTTCTTCAAAATCAACCTTGCAATCGCGAGACGCTGCTTCTCACCGCCAGATATCATGAGACCTCTTTCTCCAACAACTGTGTTCATACCCTCCGGAAGATCTTGAATGAGCTTGTCAAGTTGAACTTTCTCTATTGCCCGCTCGATCTCATCGTTGTGAGCATCGAGGCGTCCATAACGAATATTTTCGAGAATTGTATCATTAAATAGTGGAGTTTCCTGGGGTACTACCCCGACACTTTGCCGTAGCGATTCAAGGCTCACTTTCCTAATATCCTGACCATCGATGAGGATACGGCCGGAGTCGACATCGTAAAATCTGAACACAAGCTTAAGAATAGTTGACTTTCCGGAACCCGAGGGGCCGACTATCGCCACTCGCTCCCCAGCAGGAATAACGAACGATACATTCTTCAAAATCGGCCTATCTGGGTGGTAGCCGAAGGTAACGTTCTCGAACCGAATCTCGCCAGGTGTAAGCGGACTGAGTACTAACTTGCTTGCATTTGGAGTGTCCTTGATCACTACGTCGTGATTCTGGAGCTGGAATAAATTCTCCATATCCAACAAACTTTGCTTGAGCTCTCTGTACACTGAGCCCAAAAAGTTAAGAGGAACAGAAAGTTGGAAGACCAACTGGTTGATGAGCACCAAATCTCCCACTGTAAGTGACCCGGACGCCACTCCCTGACACCCCATATACATCATGCCAGTCAAGGCAGATGTGAAGATGAAGTTCTGTCCTGCGTTCAAGAATGCAAGGGAAGTGGCAACCTTGATTGACGCATTCTGATACTTAGTGAGCGATTTGTCGTACTTGGAACACTGGAAGTTTTCGTTGTTGAAGTACTTCACCAGCTCATAGTTGATCAATGAATCGAGGGCCACTGATGCCGCCTGGTTATCCGCATTGTTGGCTTGTCTTCTGAAAGCGGTTCTCCATGCAGTAGTTTTGATTGTGAAAATCGAGTATGCAGCCATAGTTGCCAACGTCATTGCAGCAAAACCCATGCCATAGTTGTAGGTGAGAATACCACACACTATCGAAATTTCAAAAGTGATAGGCACAATGTGGAACACCATGGCACTTAAAACATACGAAATGCCCTTTGTACCTCGATCGATGGCACGAGTCAACCCTCCTGTCTGGTTGGTGAGGTGGAATTGCAAGTCCATATTAAGCAAGTGCCGAAAGGTGTTGTTTGCCACGCGCTTAATGGCCAGCTGGGCTACTGATGCGAAAACAGCATTTCTCAACTCACCAAATAAAACGGCGCCAAATCGTGCTCCGCCATAGGCAAGGATCATAGTGCCCACCACCGTAGCTAGAGTGCCGACATCCTGGGCCCAGTCTATGTTCATCTCGTCCACAATCGCTTTAAAAAAGAACGGAACCTGAACATTGAGCAACTTGGATCCGATCAACAACAGCAACGCTAGCACCACTCGCACTTTGAATGCTGGTTTGTCTTTGGGCCAAAGTGTAAGAAGGAGCGAGCGGAGCATCTTGCTCTCTGATGGCGTGATTTGCTTTCCGAAGAGCTGATTCTTCGACGAGTCATTGGGTTGGGTGGGTTTCAGCGACGATGGCTTGATTGAAGTTGGAGTTGGTGGGGTGTTCCAGCAGTACGAGGAAGTCGTGAAAACACGAGGAGTCAATAATGTTTGATTCTGCACTCGTGCGAGGGGTGAAATTCTGCTTCTGAGAAGATTAGCGGCGCGAGCTTGCGGCCATCTCGTGCAGAAGAGAAGCATATTCTTGACTCCAACTCGATCAAGCCACAGTAGGAGTGCACGCGAGAGGAAAGTGCGGAGGTCGGGAATTCATCTTTGGAGGTCAGAACCCCCGCTGATTTGTCGCCATTGCTACCAATGTTTGTTGTCTAAAAATCTAGAAAACGGGTTGAAGGTAATAACTAGCATTGCGGGTTTATTTGAGATTGACGTGAATGGAGCAGAGTCCAGTCAAGAGCTCATTGCGCGATCTGGATGCAAAAATCGTCCGAGGCCAGATACTCATATTTTGGCCAACTGACGGAAGCAATATGAATTTAATATAAGTTTAATCCAGATAGAAATTAGATATCCAAGTTCAGCGGCTCAGTAACTCTTCCACCTGAGATTTTCGTTCTGTAGTACTCTTGTGAAAGATCACGGAAACTGGAAAGTAAATTGCTGTACTTACACCAAAAAGTTAAAAAAAAAAGCCTACAATCGCCAAGTATTCTCTGAAAGAATTTACAAATACTTGAAGAGATGAGGCCATCTATACCAACATCACGTCCACTCTTGCATCTGCTCTCCGGACTCTCAATCCCATTGATTTCGGAGAGCGGATGGGGCATCTAGTCTGGGCAACATCACCTCCACCATACGGATCCGATTATTGATGTTGAATGCAGGGTCAACCAATAGTCCGTCAAGTTCATCGACAGTTGTCACTCGAAGTGCGTCGTAGGACTTGGCATTAAACAACGGCAACAAACCAAGAATATTCCAGGGCTGGATATCGTTGTAAGCCGCTGTGGCACCATGAATAAGGCGGTCAACGGTAGAACCTTCGTTGTTTAGCACGAAGATGTATGGCGTGGTTTCCCATTTCACCATCGTCGATATTTCTTGGACTGTGGCTTGCAAAGAGCCGTCTCCAGTGAAAACAACGACTCGTTTAGTGGGATCGATCTCTTGGGCAGCCATTACAGCTCCCAATGTCGCACCTAGTGCATACCCTATTGACCCATAGAGTATCTGCGACATTCCTAGGCAATTGTCGGGTAGAAACGCCAGCAAAAAGCCAAATGCAGATGTACCGGTTTCGGTAATGATAATGTCGCCTTCCTGAAACCATGACGAAACTCTCAGCCAGAGGTACTTATGTGAAAGAGTATCGGTTGGGATGAACTGTGAAAACAGAGGCGGCACTGGAGCTGGAGCAGGCATGGCCGGGGTCAAGCCCACTCTGCTGTGACAAGCTATAAGTCCCTCCAAGACTTGCTTCATGTGTACTCCTGGATAAGTAGCAGGCCCGATTCGAACGTAGTCGGCGTGAAATTCAACGACATTGCGGGTCTTGTACGAATACAGGAAGTATCCCGTACTGAACTCAGAGAGAAGTGTTCCAATAAGCAACACCAAATCTGCCGAATCAATATACTCCTTGACGGTCGAATCTGAGAGTGTTCCAGCATAAACACCAGCAAACTGTGGGTGACTCTCGCTGACACCAGACTTGCCCATGGCAGAAACATACAATGGGAAGCCTGTTACATGGGAAAGAGTTTCTGCCTGACTTCTACAATGAAGGCGGGATGTACATGCATCCACAACTATCACTGGTTGCGTAGCGGCAGCCACAAGCTGGCGAATTTCAGCCAATACCTCGTTCTGGGTTTCGGGGTCGTTGGGCCGAGGCGACAAGTCAATGGGCTGGTCGAGTAACGAGGCCAGAACATTCAAGTCTACCAAATTTACTGGAAGTCCCACGTAAACTGGCCGCTGGTGAAGATATGCCGCTCTCAAGCATCTATCGATTTCTGCGGGTGCCACGTTGATATCGGATATGAACGCGGTGGTCTGCGACAAGTTATTCGACATGCGATGGAAAACAGTGAAATCACCGTTTCCAAGCGTATGATGCAAAAGAAGTTGTTTTGCATGGGACGTGATGGAAGGAATGCCCACGACATGCACTAAGCCAACATGTTCGGCGTACGCGCCTCCAACTCCGTTCAATGCTGACATCTCACCAACTCCAAACGTTGTGATCAAGCATCCTAGGCCCTTGACTCTCAGATATCCGTCGGCAGCGTACGCGGAGTTGAGCTCGTTGGCGTTTCCTGCCCATCGCATGCCATCAATCTCGTAGATTTTGTCAAGGAGGGAAAGATTGAAGTCTCCAGGAAGCCCGAAAACAGTGAGCACACCAAGCTGCTTAAGCCGCTCGAATAGGTAGCGCCCAAGAGAGATTTCCATGATGGAGTTAGATGCTCTGAGAATTGAAGGGTATGCGCATACTGCAGTATGCGCTTATGGGGCAAGTCAAGTGAATGCAAGGATAGTTGCAGATCAAAAGAGCACACGAAAGAAAATTATTTTTTCTAAGCACGCAGTTATGGTGTTTTGAGGAGAAACAGTGTTGTCATTTCAAAGCATGGTTCGATTCGCCGTGATTTCTCAGTGCAGTGACATGACTCACTCCTGGGCAACTTTCATTGTTGGTGCCTGAACGCCACTCTTCGTCTCTTTATAGAACCGCAAATGTTGGCCCCCCTGGTGGATGCAATTGTCTATGTCATAAAACTTCGAGATCTGTCTGACGTAGCGGACCCATATGACCTGGGAACGACCACGTTAGCCGTGGAACACGAGAGAATGATTACCGCCGACATCAGCCGATCATAAGGCTACCATGTTCAGAGAGGCTGCGAGAACTGGTTACGAAACAAAGTGTCTGGCAAGCTCGACCGCTGCAACTGAAGATAGTTCAGCTCGAGCAGCAACAACTACGTGCAGACTCAGGAGGACAAAACAGTCCCTCTTTTCTATAATTACCACCTTCCATTGTAAAAAAATCTGCAGGAGACCGTAATTGTTTACTTTACCGGCCCAAGGTTTATGAGTCGTGCGCACACCACACATGTGCGAACCATCACCTGAAACTCATGTGCCCAAATTCTCGTGACCTCCTCAATAACAACCTTCTTTCTGATCACGTTGTTCAAATCACGTTTCGAATACATCGCGTTCCCACAACAAACACGGTGCAACAGACAGAATCAGAACAACTGCAACTAAAAAAAAAAGACGAAAGGGTTTTCAAGCTAGTTTCTTGATCATTCCTTCAAAATTTTCCCCCCACCCCCCTGATCAAAAAACAAATTACTCACAATGAACCCCAAAAGAGAGGCTAACGCTGACCCCTACGGCGAAGCAAACAAAAAGACGAAGCATGGCGATGTAAAAAAGGATGACATTGCAATTGATTCGGAATTGTTGGGTGATCAATCGTCTTATACTGGCGGTGCCGGTGACGGCAACAGTTCCAAAGACGAAGACGATGCCGTTGCAGCCGCGGCATCTTTGGTCTCGGAGGCCGACCCTGCCAATGCCGCCGCCGCTGCTTTAAGCCACCAGGAGCAACCTCATCACCACCACCATCATCACCAACTGCAACAACAACAATTGCAGCAGCGCTTGGCATACGAAAACCACCACTACGGGTCCCAGATGCAGGCCGCGGCTGCAGCTGCAGCACAGCACCACCGTTCGGACTCGTCGATTTTGCAACCTACAACTTTGCCAAATAACAGTGGCTCAAAACCTCCACACGGTCTGGATGAGTGGCACCGTGTGAGAAGAGAAAACCACAAGGAAGTCGAGAGAAGACGCAGAGATTCGATAAATCACGGTATCAAGGAGTTGGCGGCGTTGATTCCCACCGCGGACACTAACAAGGCGCAGATTTTGCAGCGCGGAGTGGAGTTCATTCGCCGGCTTAAGGAGAATGAGAACAACAATATCGAGAAGTGGACATTGGAGAAGTTGTTAACCGAGCAGGCTGTGAGCGAATTGAACGCCTCCAACGAGAAGTTGAAGGCCGAATTGGAACGCGCCTACAGAGAGATCGAACAGTTGCGGAGAAAGCTTGAGGAGAAAGCGTGAGTGAGAGGTTGTGGCCCAAAGACCGAGTCTATTTCTTTTAGTGTATTGTACGAAATTAATTTGTTTCCAACGACGAGCGATTGATTAGTTGTAAATGCGGGAAGATTTGCGCAAGTGCAGCTCTCCTTGGCTGTCGGTGTTGGGGAAGTGATGTGGAGATGTGGAGATGTGGAGATGTGGAGATGTGGAGATGTGGTTATGCAATCGTTCACTAGAGCGAGTGTTTAATAATGCGGCGCCGAATTCGAAATTGGCGAAATGAAGTTGTGCAGAATGGCTCATTGAGCGACATACGCTTCTCGGTGCGATTTGCCAGCTCATGGCGATGCTGGCGCTCCTCTGAAGCTGTCATATTGGTTGTACCAACGTTCAACATCGGCCTCATATGATCGGGAATCCTCCTTCATTGCAAACAAGAATGGATCTGGCTTGAGAGGTTTGAAGTGAGGAGCTTTCTTCATAAGTTTCTCGGTAGACTTGCGGAAGACACGGCGCATGATTTCGTTTTCGTGAAACGCCGTCAACTCTCTTGTAGACAAGTAGGAGATGAGCAATTCGTTCTTGTGCAAAAGATCGATAATGTCACGGTGTTCTAACGAGCGCAACATCTCTTTTTCGGAGTCAGTGAGGCCTTCCTTGAATTTGGGAGTGGCGGCTTGAGAACTCGATGCATCGTCAACCGGATATTTGCTCAACCACTGCTCGCGATCACGGAGAAAGAACTTGAGATCGTCGTGATGCATCCAAATGCGAATCTGTGGAAGAAAGTAGTGATCTCTGAACACGGTGTTCTTCAAGCCATCCGGATACTCCACAGTCAAGATATCGGAAAACCTCTGCGGAATGAAGGCCACCTCGGCTTCATTGTACGACATGACGAGATTGGACAACTCTCTCAACGAGGTGAAGTGCCTGTTGCGGCAGTTGTACACCTGGAGCTGAGAATTGATCTCATAGTTTTTCAAGTCGGCTTTATCTACTCCTTGCGGCCAAAAGTGATTGTAGCGATCGGGGCATTTTTCGTTACTGACTGCGAGACCCGTAATGTCCACGTAGAGACCCGTGTCAATATCGATGAAACGGGCGTCGATGTTGTTGCGACCATTGTTGTGTTCCCGAGATGTGATGTAAGTAGCACAGTCGACAAAATAGCGACCGTATCCGTCTTCTCCATTTTCCACTACCACAGACTGGTTAAAATGCCAACTGAGTTTATGTAAGTCCATCACCGGCATCTGGACATCGATGTCTTCATCCCATGGAAATGCCGCGGCGTTCCAGTACCACGACAAAAGAGATCCGTGTGAAATCCAGGTTGTGATCCCGTTTTTGCGGCAAAATGAAAGATATGCTCGTACAAGGCGATGCAATGCGTTGGTCTGAGCTGGCGTATCGTGAATTAAGCCTCTGAAAAACCGCCAATCGTAGTGGGCGCCTTTGTTGTCACCGAAAAGGCGAGCCTCTTGGAAATATTTTGGTGGGTCATTTTGATTCAAGGACTGCTGGAGGGAGTTTTTGTAGCGAAGATCTGCCAAAGTTGCCTCGCCCTTACTCTGTTTGTTCAGAAGCATGGTGAGGAGGCCCATGGGCTCAATGACAAAATCTTCGTGTCTAAGCTCTACCTCGTAGCTATCAGCTCTCCGACTTTTTGGCGGGGGTTGTTTCTTGAGGAGTTTCCGGAATGATTGGAGCGAATTAACCACTTTGGTGGTAGTTCTCTTCACGTAGTTTTCCACCATGCCATTGTAAAGCAACTTCTCGCGCGCTGTTGTTTCCATGCAATATGAGCCTTGAGGCGTTAAAAACACCACTTTATTGGGTACGGGCATTACTGACCAGAGGTAAGACTTGCCCGCAAGGACAGACATTTCGCGAGTGCCTTTGCCCAAAGCATCAAAAACGTTGAAGCCCAAATTGAGTTTGTTGCCGGTGTGGATGTTCTGTTCTTTCAACTGAGTGTGACTCCAGCAGAATTTTTCGAGTGATTTGCCATCTGGGTTGTCGCCGTCAATCTTGTTGTCTTCGTAGTATTTCTTGGCGTCTACGAGACTGCAGTGATCAGTTTCACTGAGCAGGAAGTGTTCGTTAAGAACTGATAAATCCACCCAGTCCGCCCAGTGAAATGGTGCACTGAGGGTCTCTCCATTCACTAACTGCTCTAACATGTGCTCATAGTATATGCCGATGGTGAGCCTGGGATCAAACGGCTGGATGTCTGGCTTTTCGTATTGAGGGTCCAAGAAGTATTTTGGAATAGCCACTTCTGCAGCATCTTCGGTGAGCTCCGTCTTTAGTATCTCGAACTGGCCCTCTCTGTCGACTTTGAGTTTAGCTTCGTAGAGATGTTGGATTTTGCGCTCTAACGCCAAGTCAACTTCAATATGAGACTCGATGTCATTGTCGAACAGGTTCTTATGCATATAGTCATTTGTTTCTTTGGACGGTAGCGTCAATATTATCACTTGAATGCATACCACTAGGGAAACCACCATAAACTGGAGGTGCCTTTTCCGTATGGTTATCATGAAGGGGTTGTTTGTGGGGAGATGTGTAGTTAAGGAAAATTTGAGCGGGAAAGCAGGTGCGTTGCTGTTGACGGGCCACTAACTTGTTGCCTCGTCTAATTTTAACAGATGAAAAGATAATCAAAATGGCACTGTGTGAGTGGAAACTCTGAGCGAAAGATCGCCACGACAAGTACAACCAAGGTATGGAGATCTTATAAAAGGAAACTGATGTTGTCACGTCGAATACTGGGAGAGTGGGTGGCAGTTTCACGCACTAAAAATGGAAGGTGTTGCAAGTTGGCAACAGGTGATCAGCAAAGTTAGGAACCAGGGCTGGTGAATCGATCCCAGGATGAGGTGAGTAGGATAGAATTTTTTTTTAGATTACCGTCAGCTGTTGCGTCAGCAGCGCGAATGCCCCTCCACAGAAGCCCCACCCCTTTGCTGCGCTCATGTATGTTTGTACATGCGCATGAGGGGATATGTGTAATCGGAAGAAATCTACGGAAGTGCGGAACGTGAGATGGCAAGAAAGCAGAAGAAGTAAGGAAGGGCGAAATCTGCTAAACAACTAGTTTGCACGAACAATAAGAGCAGCAGCCACAATAGAGAAACGCCTCAACGGTGAAGGCTCTTGCCTTGACTGTCTACAAAAGTATTTTTGATCTCCGCTCAGTGACTACATGCGTCTGAAACTTCCGGCATACAGCAAGATTTTCTCTGCATGATGCACGTGACTTGCCGTAACAGGCGCATGGAGACGGTGTCTTAGCGGAATTGTTCCTCTACGCCCAGACTATTTTGATGCCGGCAATAGCACTCCATGCGGGTGACGAATGCGGGAATGCTCACACGATGAATACAACTTTTTTGCAAGCAAGCATGGAGAGGTCTAGGAGTTTTACAAAATTGTTGCGGCCAGGTCTGGAACATGCACGCCGCCGCATCTTCCCAAGATAGCAAATTATGGCGGTTTCGGAATGCGAAAATTCAGGCTCTCAGTGATGCCTGCTGAGACTTTGTTCGCATTGTTGCGCGTCTGCCCACCATCGTGATCTGCGGACAAAGAAATCAATACCCGGTAGTCATCTACAATTTACGGCTATTAATCACCCCAAGCGATACGAGGCCGTTGTGTGGGAAGGTTTGAAGCTTCTCCGATGCCGTTGTTTGAGTTTTTAGTTTCTCGAGGATGCCAAGAAAACGAAGAGTAAAGTATGCAGGGGCAAGAAAAACAACCCGGTTAGGTGCAGGATACCGCCTATCGCACGTGAGCGATTGCCGGACGGACTGAATGGTCGTCATCCGCTCGAGAGGTACGGAGGTTTAGATGACGGTCACGTGCGGACTGCATCCCGGCATTCACCGCCGGCCTGCACATCGCCCTCTTTTTCGATACGGTGGGCGGCGGATCGAACGGAATTCCCGAAATCGGTTTAAATTGTTTTGGGCTCGTTCTCGGCTTTTCGCACTTGGCCCTCTACAGCTGGCACCAATTTAGCCCAAATTGGGGTCCCTTCTACTTCGTCGGCATATCCCGAACACCCGCCTCGCGCCCTGTCGTTCGGCCACTATTCGTATCTTTCCGCCCTATTGGCTCGGATCTAGATATGACTGAACTAGACGCTTCCGCCATAGAAGCGCCGCACGCGGACTATTAGATCGCCCGGCTGATAGCTGAAAAGAAAGAATCGAAAAGAACAAACAGACGCCTGCGAGGTTTTCTTAGCTTTTCAAACGCCTGTCATCCAGATTCTCCTGTCTCTCGGCATTGCTACGTTGACGTTGACGTGCCAAGATCCTGTCACAGCAGATTAGTGAGACTATCAGCACCCGCGCGCGCATGCTCGGCCATAGCCGAAGAAAAAAAGGAATCTGCACTCCAGATTTTTCTTTCAGAGATAACGAACGGCGGAGACGGGCTCTGATAACAACCGCCATATAAAGTCCAGCAGAAAGGTTCTTGTGGGTTCTTTCTCCTTTTCTAGCCTAGATCAACTAAGCAACTTTTCCATTTTCATCCATGGCCACTATTTCCTCCTACGGCAAGCGAGTGCTTCGCAAGTGGACCACCAGAGAGGGTTTCTTCGGCGACTACGACTACAGTTATCTTTTCGTGCCCGATGTGCCGTTTTCTAAAAAGGAACCCAAGACTCAGCCTTTTTTCGGACTCAACTCCGATATGCCGGTATTTCTTGGTGCCCTCTTGGGTCTCCAGCATTCATTGGCCATGTTGGCCGGCGTGGTAACTCCTCCCATCATCATTGCATCCAGCGCCAACCTCCCCACCAAGATCCAGGAGTACATGGTGTCGGCATCGTTGATCGTGTCGGGAATCTTGTCGTGCGTGCAAATCACCCGGTTCCACATTCCTAAAACCAACTACTTCGTGGGAACAGGTTTGCTTTCGGTGGTGGGCACATCTTTCTCCACCATCACCATTGTGAGCTCAGCGTTTCCCCAGTTCTACTCTAACGGCACGTGTAAAACCATTGACGGCGTGAAGCAGGCTTGTCCCAACGGAATCGGCCATCTTTTAGCCACCGGCTGTGTGTGTGCGATTCTTAACATTTTGGTGTCTTTCCTTCCTCCCAACGTGTTGAAGAGAATCTTCCCTGCTATTGTCACGGGCCCAGTGGTGCTCCTTATTGGTACCTCGCTTATTGAGTCTGGTTTCGAAGACTGGGCCGGAGGCTCGGGATGCATGGGCTCGACGTGTACTAAGAAAAATTTGCCCTGGGGCTCAGCTAACTTCATTGGTTTGGGTTTTTTGGTTTACGTGCTGATCATCTTGTGTGAGCGATTCGGAGCTCCCATCATGAAATCATGTGCGGTGATTGTCGGACTTTTGGTGGGATGTATTGTGGCGGCCGCCTGTGGATACTTCTCTTCCCTGGGCATTTCTGTTGCTCCTGTTATCACCTTCCCCTGGGTTCACACTTTCAAACTCCAGGTCTACGGTCCACTTGTTTTGCCCTTCTTGGCCGTCTACGTCACGTTAATCATGGAAGCTACTGGTGATATCACCGCTACATGCGATGTGTCTCGTCTTGAGGTTGAAGGCGATCTTTTCGAGTCTAGAATTCAGGGTGGTATTCTTTGCGACGGTCTCAACGGTATTCTTTCTGGTCTCATGACCGTGACTCCAATGTCGACATTCGCCCAAAACAACGGTGTCATCTCAGTCACCAAGTGTGCCAACCGTCGTGTGGGTTACTGGTGTGCATTTTTCTTGATTCTCTTCGGAATCCTTGCCAAGATTGCCGGTGCCATCGTCTCCATTCCTAAGCCTGTGCTTGGAGGCATGACTTCGTTCTTGTTCACTTCGGTGGCTGTTTCGGGTATCAAGATTATCTCGACCACAGAATTCACCAGAAGGGATCGTTTCTTGCTCACGGCTTCGTTATTGCCTGGCTTCGGTGCCCTTCTTGTTCCCACCTGGTTCTCGCATGTTTTCACTTACGCGGGTTCCAATACTAAACTCCAAGGCTTCATTGACGCCATTGTTTTAGTTATGGAGACTCCCTTTGCCATCACCGGCTTCATCGGAATGTTCTTGAACTTGACTCTTCCTCAAGTTGCTGATGAGGTGGAAGAGATCAACGAGCTTGTGTTGGAGACGGTGGGCTCGGCCGACGCGCACGCTTTGGAAGTGTATCGTTCGAAGGAGCAGGAGGCCATCCAGCACAACAAGGAGGTATCTTCTTCAGACTAAGGTCGCATGTCAGTTTTGCCCATGGGAGGCCAACTTGGATAGCTTTTAATACATATATTACATACTTAAACAATGAATTTTTGGTAGCGACAGCAGATCCTTTACATATTTTAAGTAAGTATGGAGCCCTCGGCCCATGCGACTAAAATCAAAAGTATGGGGTAATTTGACACATTACCGAGGGAGATCAAGCAATTCGTCTCAAGGCGCGTGCATACGGCCCCACACTGCATCACGGTCCTTGCACCGCTCACAAGTTTTGCATCCATATTTGTCAATTTCATCTTGGAATGGTCCTCCAATTATTCTCAAATGTTTTTTTGATTAGTGTCTTAACATCATCCGGAACCGCTTATGTTTGCCCGTTCGGTAAGGTGCATCCACGGCTTGTTGAGCACTGGGGCAGTATGCACTACTCAACTTTTCTCGCGCAGACATACATAAATAACGTCGACCCGCATAATCGTCAAATCACGCCTGAGATGGAAAAAACGTTGGTGCTGCCGTTGAAATACAAATCTGGAGGGCTCTTGTCGTTGGGGGCGTTATTGAAACTCAACTCAGCCTTGCGCAAGACGCTCTTTTCTCGCAACTTCTATCAGCAAATCACGGACAAGGTACTCACCAAGTCCGCAAGCATCGATGCGAACTTGTACTTCTTGTGCTACTTCACCTTGATGGTGAGCGCCATTTTGCAGAACAAGCGCAACATCAAGAAGTTCGTCTTCACCAGAATACACAATGTCAAGGCCGTCATGGTGAAATACGGCATCTTGAGCCCACACACATTGAAGAAAACGCCAGTGGCCGATATTGTGGAAAGCGAAAAGTCAGACGAGCCCGTGTCCAAACTCGCCGTTCACTTGAAGGCTATTTCTTCCTACATTGCCGACGTGCGCATCTTCAACAGATTGACGGACTCCATCAAGTACATGCCGTGGGTAATTGATGAGTTCCACGCTATGGTGAACCCGCTGGCGGTGCCGCGTGCAGACCGAATGATCAATTTTTTGCAATCGATAAACTGCCTTGTTTTGGAGTTATTGGAGAATGCTGGTTGGTTGACAGAACACAACTGGGTTGGCACCGGTGATAACGACTGGTGGTGCATTGAAACGTATATTTGGTGTTGCCGCGTTTGGGGCTTGTACCTCGTGATAGAAATTTTGGAGCACATTAGACGGACCCCATCTTCAAAGTGGAATAAGAGTTGGCGCATCAACTTGTTCAAGCAAGTCATTCAGATCCCTTTGGTGCTCCATTGGTCGTTGTATGACGGATGTTTGACTCCCTTCTGGGTGGGATTCTGTGGTTCTGGCGCCTCCTGGTGGGGCTTCAAGGACTTATGGGGCTCATTGGAATTGTAGAGCAGTTGATGTTCTCCATGTCGGTTGTATTTTGGCGGGGCCATATTTATTGGGTTGCGACACTCTTCTCTAGCTGGCGCGACCGATCGAAATATAAATTGGGATGTGTGATGTGTAGGTTTTCTGCTCGTGCCAGTTTTTCCATCTCCTGTTTGTGAGTGAGTTCAAATACTTTGGTACATGCAATGGTGTAATTGTGCTTGTTCACGTCTTCAACGATGTTGTTGATGTCGTGAGGATCTTTTACACCCATTTCTCCAAGGTTGTTAATCAACAGCTCCACGGGAAGATCACGGTAGGGGCACCCATGGTATTCGCCCTTTTGTGGCTTAGGCTTCAGGAGGATGGTGTTGCAGTCCCAAGGCTTGTAGTTGATACGGCCTCCCTCTAATCCGTAGGTGTGCCGCACATTATATCTGTACTCTTTGTTGAAAGTGTCCATGTTCATTTTGGTGGATTTGGTGAACTGCTGGGCCCAAAATTTGAGTGCCTCATCCACAGTCATGCCTACGCCTTTAAGAAAGAGTCCAAGCTGCTGGCGACCTGTGAATTTCAAGTGTGAATTGTGCACAAGGTTTCTCTGTAAGTGAGTTGCGCATAGAGGGTAATGCTTGTTGATGGCGGGAGTGAGAACCGACCCCGCATTGATGTCAGAGGCGTTGGCATCGTTGAAATTGTCATACTGAACGCTAGCAAAGTTCCGCGAGAGGTTATTGAGAAGCGGCAACAAGCGGTCATCCTCTTCCAAACGAGGAATCGCCTGGAATGTCTTGATTAACGCCTTGGTCAACGTTTCAGTGAACACCACACTAAGCAAACTCACCTGAAGCGCTGAAGGAATATACGCGTAGCCCTTCTCCAAGTACACCTGGCGCAGCGACACCAAGTTCGGCACCTTTTCAAAAGGCAACTTGATGAAATTCTCCGCCTGCCGCATATGCTGCTTCAACTGCTCGTGGGTCAAGTTGAAAGACTGATCCCCGACATTGTCTACGCGGAGACTTGTTTTTATGGTAGGACCCAGTGCCGCATAAAGCTGTTCGATTTTCTCCAACTTTTCTTCGTTGCCAATATATTCCCACGCAAGCTTGGCAGAGTTGAGTTTGACAAACTCGTGCTGTTCCTTGGGCTGAAGCATGTTATATCTGACTTTAAATAAAGTTGCTTCATTTTTGAGAAACTTTTTTCTGAGCTCCTCGGTACGGCAGAACACAAGTCTCAACGTGTAGTGAGAGTAGTAATCCTTTTTTCTCTCTGCAATGATCTGCTTCTCTGACCCATTAGATGACGAGGGAGTCAACGGCAAGAACTTAAGAAGTAGCGGCCTGATGATTGCTTCAATTTCCTTCATGGACTTGGAACGCGCCAAGCATGACTCGATTTCGATCAAGATCTTAAGTCTGTCGATTGCCCACGTTTCGAATTCCTCTAAGGTGATTTCCTCCAACGGAGGCGCGTCATAGAAAGAAAGCCTGGATCCATAATATGAGTGAGCTTCTTCTGAATACGAAGTTACCTCTTCAAAATTGCGCCGGCCGGCCGTTCTGCGCTTTGTTTGTCTGAACATGTAGTTGGTGTTGACGCGTCGCGCACCGCGAAGTAAGACGAGGTTGAAGCAGGAGAGAAGAGAAAATTTGGGGTTGAATTCATCTCAGTACTTGTAGAGGAAATCGTTCTGAACCCGATTTACTGATACAATAATTGCAGTTCCTTCAGGTACTATTATTTCCCTCACTAAACTCGTGCAACCTGTTGTCGTGTACGAAGTGGATGTACCACAAGAAGTTGTGATGTAGGCAAAAGAGGTGAGAACAGAACCATATCCCCGAGATTGTGGTCTTGGGAATAAGCTTTTTTGGGTCAAATATTGGGGTTTTAGATTAGATACGACAAGTCTAGTCCTATGTCCAAGAACACACACTCCTTCTCTATCCTTTGTCGCACTTGTCAAACACCCGCTTTTCAGTAAATTGAACGCATAGTCTCATTCTCTGACAAGGAAGCAAAACGCTGGTGAAATGCCCTCTTTCGTTCTCTACTCAACCTCCGGACGTCTTCAGACCTGCACACGAAGTCGCACGTCTAGTTGAAAAGCGATTCCAACAAAACGTCGTGCTTGCCACTAGAATGTCGGACGTGATCATCGACGCTGCCGCGTTTCATAAGCGTTTGCTGCTCCTTCAAAAAAATATAGGAGCGGACGAGTCTTTGGATTCGCTCTTGTTCGTGGTCGGAGCCAGAGATGACGAATCCACGTACAAAAAATCAACCATCATCCAGCTTTGGCTTTTGGGCTACGAGTTTGCGCAGATGGCGGTTTTCGTATCCAAGGAAAAGTGCATCATTGTGACCTCTGAAGGAAAAGCAAAGTACTTGACGCTGTTGACGTCACATGCGGCTGCCAGCGCTGACCAGGTGGAAATATGGACGCGAAACAAAGACCAAGAACACAACAAATCGGTTTTCAAGAAATTGCTGGATGCAGTCGTTGCTGGTGGTAAAAGAGTTGGTGCAATTGTGAAGGACGAGCCCAAGGGCAAGTTTGCAGATGAGTGGAAGGAGACCATCAAGTCGGCGGAGGTAGAGTATGTGGATGCGGCTGTGTTTGTTTCTAAGGCTGTCGAGTTGAAGGATGCGGATGAGTACGCTTCCACTCAGTTTGCCTCGAAGTCATCAGATGTCATGTTAGACGCTTTCGTGAACGACATGATGGTAGTCATTGATCAGGAAGTGAAAACCACAAACTTGAAGTTGTCCGATAAATTGGATTCCAAAATCGATGGCACGAAGTGGTATTCGAAGCTGGCGCTTGGCAAGAAGTTGTTGCTTCAGAACAAAGATTTTGATTCGGGCCAACTCGAATGGTGTTACAGTCCCATCATACAGTCGGGCGGAGTCTACGATTTGAGACCTAGCGCAATGTCCTCAGAGGACTCTTTTGTTGGCGATGGAACTATCATCGCATCGCTTGGTTTGAGATACAAAAACTACTGCTCCAACATCGGCAGAACGTTTATGGTGGATCCAACCCCCGCCATGGAGCTGAACTACGAGTTCTTGTTAGAATTGCAAGACCACATTGCCAAAAATCTCTTGAAAAATGGAAAATTGGCCAAGGAGGTCTATGCCCAGACCGTCGATTATATCAAGTCTAAAAAGCCAGATTTGGTTGGCAACTTCACGAAAAATGCCGGCTGGCTCACTGGTCTCGAATTCAGAGATTCCACACTTGTTTTGAACGAGAAAAATGAGAGACAAATCAGGACAGGCCAGGTCTTTTCGTTGACCATCGGGTTTTCGAAGTTGAACAACCCCGAGGGTTCTTCCAGCACCAAGTCTTACGCTTTGCTTCTCTCAGATACTTTCAAAGTCACTGACGATGAGGCAATCACATTGACATCGTATCCTAAGGCTCTCAAAGAAGTGAGATTCTCCCTCAAAGATGACGGCAAAGAGAACATCAAGCGCGAAAGTGAGTCTAAAGTCAAATCTGAACTTGACAGCGAGAGAAAAGCTCTAGGTCCCGAGGGAAACACCAAAATTTTGAAGTCCAAATTGAGACATGAAGCAGCTGCCGCTGATGACGTGAATGCTGAACAGGTCCGTCAAGAAGTACAGAGGAAGTTGCACGAAAAGAGACAGCAAGAAGGCCTTGCGCGTTTCTCACAGGCTGATGCCGCTGACGAGTCCGACTTCAAGCCTGTATTCAAGAAGTACGAGTCTTACGTGAGAGAGTCGCAGATTCCCACAAGTGTCAGAGACTTGAAGATTCACATTGACTACAAAAATCACACTATTATCTTGCCTATTTCCGGCCGCCCAGTTCCCTTCCATATCAACGCATTCAAGAATGGGTCTCAAAATGAGGAGGGCGACTACACTTATTTGAGATTAAACTTCAACTCTCCTGGGTCGGGTGGTAATATGTCCAAGAGAACTGAGTTGCCCTACGAGGAGGCGCCAGATAATCAGTTTGTGCGGTCCATCACATTGCGGTCCAAGGATCGCCAGAGGATGATTGATGTACTCAAAGCTATTCAGGAACTCAAAAAGGAGAGCGTGAAGAGAGAGGCTGAAAAGAAACAATTCGCGGATGTAGTGACCCAAGGCAACTTGATTGAATTGAAGGGAGCAAGAATCAAGAAGTTGGATCAGGTGTTCGTCAGACCTACACCCGAGACGAAGAAAATTGGTGGAGTTTTGAGCATCCACGAGAACGGTTTGAGATATCAGTCTTCATTTAGAGCGGACTCGAAGATTGACGTTCTCTTCTCTAACATCAAGCAGCTCTTTTTCCAGCCTTGCAAGGACGAGTTGATTGTGATTATTCACTGTCACTTGAAGAGCCCTATTGTAATTGGAAAACGGAAAACGCTCGACGTGCAATTCTACAGAGAGGCCAGTGACATTGCCTTTGACGAAACTGGCGGCCGTAAGAGGAAATACAGGTACGGTGATGAGGACGAGTTGCAGCAGGAGCAGGAAGAACGCAGAAGAAAAGCGTTGTTGGACAAAGAATTCAAGGCATTTGCGGAACAAATCAGCGATGCTTCCAAGGGAATGCTCGATCTTGATATTCCATTCCGCGAGCTCGGATTCCAGGGTGTGCCTTTCCGGTCTGCAGTGTACTGTATGCCTACGAGAGACTGTTTGATCTCATTGATTGACCCTCCTTACTTGGTCGTGACGTTGGAGGAAATTGAACTCGCGCATTTGGAGCGTGTGCAATTTGGGCTCAAGAATTTCGACATGGTATTTGTCTTCAAGGATTTCAACAAGCCTGTGGTTCACATCAACACCATCCCAATGGAGACTTTGGAGGACGTCAAGAGCTGGCTCACCAACGTGGACATTCCCTTCTCCGAGGGCCAGATGAACTTGAATTGGGGCGCCATCATGAAGTCGATTTTGACTGACCCTCACCAGTTCTTTGTTGACGGAGGCTGGAAGGGCTTGACTGGCGACGGAGATAGTGATGATTCTGAGTCGGAGTCGGAGGAGTCCGAATTCGAGATTTCGAATGATGAGGCATCCGATGACGACGACGACGACGACGATGACGGAAGTGCTGCCAGCGAGGGCGACTACTCGTCTGACGGCAGCGGCAGTGATGAAGAAGCAGCCGAGAGTGAGGGAGAAGATTGGGATGAGTTAGAAAGAAAGGCCGCCGCAGAGGACCGAGGCAGGGAGTAGGACACGCCTCAAAATAACAAAATTGTCTTAATCAATGCAAAATTCTCAAGTTAAGAAAGCGTATTTGCCGCGGTTTCTCTCACCTTGCACCTGTCAATGTCGCAGGGTCGCGCATCGCAATCAGGCGTGTCCTAAACAAAGCTACCGGTATCGAACCCCACTTCCCTACTTCTCAAGACCATCATGAGCGAAAACACCGACGATTATTCATATGACTACGAGTACTTGTACAAGATAGTGTTGATTGGCGACTCCGGCGTCGGCAAATCAAACTTGTTGTCTCGGTTTACCCGTGACGAGTTCAACCTCGAACTGAGGTCGACGATCGGGGTCGAATTTGCGACCAGAACACTTGAAATTGACGGCAAAAGGGTCAAGGCCCAAATCTGGGACACTGCCGGTCAGGAAAGATACAGAGCCATCACTCTGGCCTACTATAGGGGCGCAGTGGGCGCTTTGATTGTATACGACATTTCCAAGACCGAGTCATACGAATCTGTTTCTCGTTGGTTGAAGGAGTTGAAGGAACACGCTGATGCTAACATTGTTATTGAGCTTGTGGGCAACAAACTGGACTTGGACCACTTAAGAGCAGTCCCTACCGAGGAGGCTAAGAGCTTTGCGACTGAGAACTCCTTGCTCTTTACAGAGGCATCTGCACTTTCGTCCGACAATGTTGACTTGTCCTTTCATCAGTTGTTGAAGAATATCTACGAGATGATCAGTAAGCACCAGTTGGACACCAGTGACGCTTCTGGAGCTGTGAAGCCATCGGGCGGGCCCACCATTTCGTTGACGCCAGCACCTCAGGAGCGTAAGAGTAAGAACCAGAGCAACTGCTGCTGAGCAGCCGAGCAGCCGAGCATGCAGTGAATGTAGGAAAGATGAATTCATGCGCGAGGTGGTGGGGTGTCAGCACCTGCCATAAAGTGCTTACATCCAAATATGTGGATTTCATTCTTTTATTTCAGGAGCTGGCAAATAATATATGTGCTTATTTCTTCGCGTCGTTGTGTTGGGAGCACACTGAAGTCGGCGTAGAGAGTAGATGTACCAGTGACTGAACGAAGCCTTTCCGGCAGTAGAGATGCAAGTAGAGTCCTTTTTGAGTGCACTGATACATGGAAGCTGCCGAGTTTCCATGCCAACCCACGCTTGTGCCGTGCTGATATCCAGCCCTTCAAGTTCCTAGCAAAGAAGTTGACGTCAAAACCACAGCCGTCAGGCAAATGCTGGAATTCCTCCAGGGTAAATTGCGAGTTGCTGTGATGCTCATACTATAATCCGATAGCGTTTTCGATAATATTCCCCCCACCTCAGTCCACGGAACCTGTCGTGTGCCGTATCATCTCGTGGTCAGCAAGCTCATACAAGTTTCTTGGGGCGGCCCTTTTGGCTCAGTGGAACTTTCAACGGGCGGGAGGTACCGGTTCCCTGTTTAAGTTGGGCAAGGCGTTTCTTGATGTCTGCCGTAGGTCCACTCTTGATGGTTATATTGACCACCTGTTCTCCCCTCAATATAATGAGCCCGAGAAGTCGCTTCTCTTCACGAAGATCTATTTTGCCGTCCACTTTGTTCTTCGCAAGTTCTTGATACGACTTCTTGGGAATGCGTGCTTCTTCGGTATCGGCGAGAACAAGATTCATGTGCTTGTCGAACGCCAACAACTGGCCAGTATATGTTCTACCATCTATTATGGTGGCTTGTAGACGGTGATGAATTAGGTCCAGGAGCCGGGTTTTCTTGTTGACCGTGTACGACATGAAGGTGAAGATGAGATTATGTGCAGAGTGAGATGATAAACTGGTGAGGAAACTTCGAAAAGAGAAGCAGGATTCCGCGGCAGAATTGGGCGAAGGTTTGGCGACGTTAGAAGGTAAGTTCTTATGAAACTCTTGATTCCGAGGGCGCCGAAAATTTAGCCCAGACTTGTTGCTGGCCAACCTCGTGGTTGACTTTGCAATTGGATTAATTGCCGTCATTTGGAAACTTGAGCCCCGCGAATTCGTCTTGTCGATTCAGCCGTAGCAGTAAAACTCATCATCGACTTCACTCTCATTTTCTTTCCATTCGCTGCACCGTCACTTGAAACCTGGTACCAGTTGCTCTGGAAACCGCGCGACATCAACTACACCATGAGTGACACCGATACCAACACCGTTCCCCAGGTGGAAAACGCAACCGTGAAAACTGCCGACGAGCCAATTTTGGAGCCAATTACCGCCGAAACTGCGCCTGTGCTTGAGAAAGAGGCCGAAAAACCCGCCGACGACGCCGACGACAAGAAACGCACCGCCGACAGCGAGTCGGACGGTAAAAAGAAAAAGAGAAGAAGACGGCAGTATGACGACGCGCCCAAAGACGAGCCCGAGTCAGGCGACGATGACGAGAACGTCGTCGATGAAGCTGAAGACAACGCAGACGAAGACGAAGAAGAGGACTTGGCTGAAATCGACGTGTCCAACATCATCACCACCGGCAGAAGAACTCGTGGCAAGGTGATTGACTTCGCCAAGGCAGCCAAAGAGAACGACATTCCTGAGGATGACGAGGACGAAGATGGAGAGTTTGAAGAACCCAAAGAAGAGACGGTATGAAAAATCCACCGTGAATAGAATTTTGAGATCTCAGGTATGAGATAAGAGACAAGTACGTAGGGTAACCGCAATTTAAGAAACCGTGGTCTCAATGTAGTGGAAGCTTATGAGGGACGACGTTGACAGTAAAGTGCGCAACTTGCAGTGATTCTGACTGTTGAAGGAAGAAAGTCGACAGCAGCTGGCACTTGCTCAGAACTTTATCAGGGAGTTCGGTGCAGAGATCGTGCAAAATAGCAAGAGCTGCTCGGGCATTTGCGCATGGTCGTTTCTTTGCTCATGTAGTTTATTCTAGTGTGGATCCCACTGCAATGTGTATTAAACGTAAAACCGGCAGCTAGCACGTAGCAAGGCTGCAATAATAAGGATAGCCATAGCCATAAGAGGCATTCTCGCTGACATAGGGCCCAACATATGGGTACGAATTGTAGGAATTGTAAGGGTCGTAGGCCCAGATACTTTGCTGCCCTCCACCATAATACGCCAGCCCAGGCGCAGCGTTCCAGTCTAAAGAGTACGCCAGACTGTCTAAAGGTGACGAAGGGAACGAGCGAGTGCTGTCAGAAAGTGGAGGCGAAGGATACGCGGGCGGCGCATGGCTACCAAAAGCTGGAAAGTCACCACACGCGTAGTTTTGCCGTAAGACAGACTGAGTGCCCTGGTGTTGCCACTTTACGCACCATGTCTTCCAGCATTCTTCCAACGTAGCAATGTTGCTCTGGAACTTGACAGTGTTGAGTTTCCACTCAACTGCAGCCAACCACGCCGACTCCTCCGAGTTAAGCACATCGATAGCGAGACCGGATGCGCCACTCCAGGAGCGGTTGGTGAACGTGTTGTCGTCATTGAACTTGTTAGCCAAAATGAGGGCGACAACAAGGCAAATGAAAATTTGCAGTTCCAGAAGTGCAGCTGCCGGACAACCGGCGAAGCGTTGGTTGATGTATTCCAACGCAATAACAAGCGTCAGCCGAGGCAATCTTGTCGCATGGAGAATCAGCACAACCGTAGTTTCGAGCTCTCTGGAGGCACCTCTATTTTGGCCAAGCATGCCAAGTGCGCACCAACAGAAAAACAGTGACATGGAGGCAGCGTCGTATTCCAAAACGGGGTTAATACCACCGGTGACATGGTCAGACTTGGATGGCGGTTGCGGTGGTAGTGGTGGTGGTTGTTGTTGAACTGGTGGGAGGAATCCGCTCACGGTCTGTTGAGATGCAAACGTAAAACTCGGGTTTCCATAGTAGCCTCCCAGGTGGGAGGCTCTGTGGCCTGAAGTGCCAATGGGATGATACTGGTACATCCAAAAACTGAAGTGCAGAAGTAGGAGGTGAGTCCGACGTTCTGTAATTCTCTTGACTTTTTGGGAAGTTCAAGGGGGGTTGGAATCACCGGTACGAAGACTTAGCGAAAAGCTCGACACCAGGTGGATTCTGGAGGGAAAAAAAGTACTTTCCGGGGAAAGATTCCGAAAAACCAGGGACAGCGAGGATGTATAAATCAACGCCAAGCCAAGGTATAAGTCGGAAAGAAAAGGTGTGTTGGTTTTTGGGAAGAAGAGCGACACAGTCACATATGGTGCATGGGGGTGATTTTGCTACCCGGCAGGGAGGAAAAAATTTTTAACCTGCATGCAACATATACAGGTCTGCCATGGCTCGTAAAGGTTTTTCAAATTGAAGCAGGCAAAAAGGGGCAGAGCTCTTTACAGCACTTCAGGGTTTGTTTTTTTATGATTTTTTCTGTTCTCTGGAATAATAATTTTGGCGTTCCGGTGCTTCCGACGCGGTGAATTTGAGTGCTTTCATCTCGCGGGCGCCACCTGGGGGGATGGACTGGTTCCTCAAGACTTGCAGGAGGTCAAATTGTGTAACCCCAGTTATCTATAAGCAAAATTTGCTGTCTCTCGTATGTATCCTGGATCTGCAAATAAACCTTAAGTGGAATGACACGTGGACAAAAATTCAGCAAATTGCATCCATTCACCTAGCCACGCCGCTCGAGCGGAGACACTTCAATATTCGACCGCTGCAATGTACCACGACGAGCCTTCAGGTTAAAAATGTAGCCCATCATATCAAATGACATAGTTTGGTATTTCGTAGTCATTTACAACTCGGCATGTTTGCCATCAAACCTCTGGAAGTCAAAGCCCACGCTCAACGTGCACGGGCCGAACATGGGCAACATCAGGACTTTTGGCGCCACCGAAGCTGAACACTGAACGAATAGGAGGCAAAGTTGTGCCGTTGATGGCAATGCTGTTGTCGTCATCTGCTATCTCTTTCTGCCTCTGCTTCTCCTGCTGCTCCTGGAGCTTGTCAATCAAATGCAAAGAGTTGAGGTCGTTACTGCTATCGTTCAAATTCTGTGCACGAAGTGGCGGCGAGTGCGACGGCGTCTGTAGCGGTGTTTCGTTCGGAGAGAGAATAAACGCAGGATGGCCGCCTTGCACCGCAGGATCGTGTGGAAGCGTGCGGTCCAGCTTATTGCTTGGAGTCATGTAGAGGTTCATGGCGCCAAGCGTAGGTGACGTTGGTCTAGACCGTTTGTTGGGCTGGAGAAACTCCAAATTCAATGATGTCAGCGAGTTGGGCTTGGAAACCATCACGGGCCCGTGCTGCTGGTTTACTGAGATCGAGTGGCCCTTCATGGGCATCATTCTGTGCAACAGCATCATAGAGGAGAGGTTTCCTGAAGAATTCGTCATTTTGAGTTTGTTGAGCGAGGTTTGGGATCGGCTTCTCTGCGTTTGGCTCCCAAATTTGCCCAGCACAGGCGTCATTCGTAGCGCTACCTCTGGGGATGTGCTGAGCGAAGGAGCTGCCGAGTTTGCGGTTGACGACGTGTTGACGGCACTGAAAGTGCCATTATGCAGCCCAATCGAAGTCAAGCTAGTTGACTTTTCGAGTGGTCTATCGGGCGAAGAGTTGTACATGCCAACATGACTTCCTACAGGTGCAGGGAGAGCATCGCTCAGAATAGCCCTTACGGGAAAATGGCGCTGTGTGGTGGTTTCAGGCGCCAAATAAGAACTTGGAGTCTGCTGGCTGATCTGAGTTGAGCCATTTGTAGGGCTGGACGGCATGGCAAAAATTGCGGGCATAGGACGATTGGCCATGCGCTGTAGAGAGACTGGCTGATGTGGAACTTGTGTTTGCTGCTGCATAACTTGCTGTGGATGATGTTGTTGTTGCTGTAGTTGCGGTTGTTGCTGTTGTTGCGGATGTTGATGCTGTTGTTGCTGTGGAGGAATTTGCTGTACTGGGATAGCGAAAGTCTGACCATTGACTGAAGTTTGCTGGACTACGTACACCGGATAAGGGTGGGTCTGATAATAATGAGGGGCACCATTGTGGTTAAATGTAACAGGAATAGTTGCCATCGGCATCGGAACGCCGCGGCCATCCACAGGGTACCCATTTTCTACCTTGACGTCGTCAGCACGAAACTTGCCGCCCCGCTTTTTGGTGGATGGATTAGTGTGGATGCGCAAATGACGTGTTAACTCGTCAGACCTAGAGAACCGTTTAGTGCATCCTGGAAAGGTGCATGGATGTGGCTTTTCCCCGGTATGAGTTCGGATGTGGCGGGTCTGGTGCTCCAATCTGTGGAATGCCTTGTCGCACATAGCACATTTGTAAGGGCGGTCGTCTTTTTCAGCAACCTTAGACTCTGACATCGTTATCGAGTTTCGTTTTTAGCTCTGATTGGGTACTTCTTTTTGTAGTTCAGTCGGGAGGTGGAGTGATAGGGGGGGCACTTCACGGGGTCACAAGGATTTCGGAGTGCACCGGACAGGAAATAAAAAGGCGACGGGAAATTCTTTGCGCCAAGAATGGGAATGTAAAAAGTATTCTTGACAACTTCAGGTATTAGATAAATGGGTTGTCTATGGCGTTCGATGATGAGGCGAGCAAAAGAGTGGTTGTTTGTAAAGAAAAAAACGCTATGTAATCACGAGAACCCAGCCAAAAAGTCGCTCGAGGTGCGTAGAGGAATAGAGGAGCCTATGCAGAGGCCCCCACCCGGAGAGCCTGCACGCACCCAAAACCAGCAAAATTGTTCCGAGCACTGGTCCCCGTATGCACTTCACTATTCGAACTGTGCAATGAGCCACTATTTCAGATTTCCTCGGTGGTCCGCGGCGGAACAGTGAGACCACCATGTCTACGCGGCAGTAATGTTGAATTAAGAATTTGTGTCCTCCTCTACATTGACGTATTTCAGGTGTTCTCATCGCGTGCGAAGATTAGAAATCACACATGTTGTTTGGTCAACCCCGCCTTTTACTACTCTCACCCACGAGGAGCCCGTACTGCTCCACATTGGCTAGAATCGACGTATCGGAAGATGCGCGGAGGAGATGGCAGGGAGTGCATGCAATAGGAAAAAGATTTTCCGAAATAATACATTTGGCATCAGGTGCGTATTTAGATGCAAGATGCCTGCGATGGCAGCAAGGTGCAGATAGCCTTTACAGGAGAGGATCATGATGAATCGACTGGGCATCGAAGGTGAAATTTCGGAATTTTCAAGTGCCCGCTCTCATTGCTCACTGTTATTGAAGTGAAGCCATTTGTCGAACCAAGCCAAATTGTCAAAAAGTTCGTCGCCGCCGAACCCTGTAGAAGCAGGCTGTGACATGAAACTTTCTGAGGACACGTCAGTGGCAGGCCCATGATTCGCCTCGATATCTGTCTTAGATACTTTCGCTTTTGGTCCACGTTTGATGCGATCCTCCATGAGTTTTTCGATGCCTTGTTTGTTCTTGTCTTTCATGAGACCAAACTGCGAAAAGTACAGGCGGTTCACGTCGGAAGGGCCGTGGTCTGTACCTAATTCGCGAATGCTTTTCAACGACTCCTCGAAATTAAGCTCCATACTGTGGTTGATAATTTTGATTGCCCAGATGCACTCACTTACCATTTTGAACCGTTCTCGGTAGATTAAGCGATTGCGTTCGTCTCGTACAGGAGAATCTTGGAGCTTGGTAAGTAATTGCACACACTTTTGCAACAGCCAGCGCGACTGCCGTATGAAAACGCCAGCGTTTATAAACACAAGGCAGTTTATCGCAACGTTGAAAATCAAAAGGAGCACGGGGTACCACGGAACGTAAAGGTCGCCATTGGCATCGATCTTCTCCACCAAGTATATAATGCCTTCATTTGCGTCGACAATCTTCTCAACTTTCATTCCCTCGGTCGCCACGCGTTTTCCAAGATAGTTGAAGAGAAACTTTCCGTGCACAGTAATCTGGAGGTCGTAGTAGTGGAGCTTGACTTGCGCTTTCAACAATTCAGACCCATTGCTCTCGGCACCCTCAACCTTTTCAACGGGGTAGATATCAGTGACGTCATCAAATCCGTTTCTATCAAGCCAATGACCGAGGATGCTGAGTTCCTTGTTGATTTGTTGGCATTTAATTAGATCATAATTGTCTGACGTTGACGTGTGAATAAAGTTGGCCACCCGACCAATGTGCATCATCGCAAAAGCAGGACGTGTGATCCAGTCGTCTTTGGCCTTCTCCTCCTCATAATTAAAGGACGGGAATTTGCGAGTGATATCAAATTCGTTGATAGCACGGGAGCGACCACCTTGTAAGCCAATAATGCGGTCAAAACAGTACACAGCCAGGAAAATACGTTTTGCCTTTAAATGCTCGTAACTTGTGACATCTGCCATCACCGTGCTAGTGCGCCCAAGTCCCATAGACCGGAACATTGTCACAGCATGACCCATAGCAAAGTTGGAAGAGGTTTGGCGGTATGCAGTTCGTAAGTATAGCGTAGCAAGAAGCCAGCACTGTATGAGCTCGAAAGATTCCCATTCAAAGCTGAGAATCAAGAGGACCTTGTGGCTGTATTGAAACAAGCTCTCTTCCAAGCGGAGCAGCAGCATGGACGGCCCTTTTGGTTTACGAAATTCAGTAAAACGAATGCTGAGCACGAACACTAGACCAAGCATTGCGGAGAAGAGGGCAGTAGAATTCCCGTTGGGGACATCCTGTGCCGCCAACATCTCTCGAAAGTATACGAGCTGTTCGCGAAACACCGATTCGTGGATTATGGCAAAAAGGGGGTTGATCTCCTGAAAGAAATAGTCAATATAGTACTGCTGTGTTTCCTCGGGAAGATCTTTGCTCAAGTCGGGCATCTCAGGAAGCTTCTCGGGCTTCAAGTAATTGCATCCCGACATGTTCCATCCGAAGTATTGCGTCCTTGGCATATCCACTTTGCTTTTGTTCTCGGGACTTAAACTTTCGAACAAGGACTTGCAAAGTTCATTGACGAGAGCAGTTTGGTGACGGCGCAGAAAACGCCATTTGGACAGCGTACCCGCCATAAGATCATTGATATCATCAACGTCTGAATTGATGGTACCTACATTGCGAAATGTCAGCGACAGGTTCTCCAGAAGGAGCGTTTCGAGATACTGTACCCGGCTCTCGAGATGTTGAGTATATTCTGCGGAGTAGCGCTCGCCGCCGACATCTTTCGGTAGAATCGGTAAAGCCTGGTTTTCGTAATTGTGGAGCGGCGTGCCATTGTCCCTGCGCTGGCGTTTTGGGGCAGAGGGAGATAGCTCATTTTTCGTCTCTTGGGGTCTGGAGGAACTCGGCTGGGGCTCCTCAATGATGTTTCCAGATCGAAAATTACACGCAATGTTATGCTTTGTGCAGTTATTGCAAGGAAATGTCCCCGTGCATTTAATCTTGTGGGACCTACAACGATCACAAGCCTTAACCACGCGCAAGCGAGCACGATCTGGATTATACGATGAAGGAGGCGCCGAACCACCACCATTGGACGCTGTCGCTGGAATCGATTGAGAGCCTAAATTTGAGTTCTGCAAGTTGAATTGCGGTAGTGGGAGAGTCTCACGCATGGATGAATGCAAATCCGGATACACCGGCGGAGTGGGGTTACCAGAAGGCGATCGTGAGCTATGGGAGTCAGACGGACGCCGGCCCAGGGCAGAGACAAGAGCATGCAAAGATCCTGGGACTTGTGGAATTATGGCTGGTGGTGCAGAGTGAGCTGGTGCCAAGAGGCCGGACGACACCTGGTGCGGAGGAGGAAGAAAGGCATGAGAATGCAGGGACGCCTGTGGATTTGATTGCCATACCTGCGGCGAGGGTGCCGACCGCTGCTGCTGAGGCGCTGGAGGCTGTTGTTGTTGGTTTTGCTGTTGCTGTTGTTGCTGTTGAACCTGGAGTTGTGGTTGGTGATTCTGCAGATGGGCGGCCAGCGCCGAAGGCTCATATGCAAAAATATGTCCCGGAGGATAAGCACCAGAACCAGGATCACGACTCATTTGCGTAGACGGCGGTTGTGCAGGGACGTGGATAGCGGTTCGGTGATGGTGTAAGAGTTGGGGTGCGCCGGAAGACTGTATGCAGTGCACGTCAACTGCAAAATAGCCGCGTGGAGCTGGAGCAATGTGCCAGAGCGCGGGCAAGCGGAGGAGGCCAGAGCGCGTGGCCAGCGACCGCCGCTGGAGCTACCGGGCACGTGACCCGGTGGCTGGGCCCGTCACATGATCCGACATTCGTACCCCAGTCAGCCAAGCACCTCACGTGACGCACTTCCAGATAGGGGCCGCCACCCAATCATTCAGGGGTTCTGCAACCAACCACAGTGGCCACTATATCTTCATGGGCATGATCGATGGGAGTATGTGTAAAAATAGCGGGGCAAGATCATGAGATGCTGGTAAACCCCTCAGCCGCAAAAACATGACAATATCACAAAGAATCAATCAGGACTGAGCCGGCATAGAGACACTAGTTTTTTTTTCGCCCTCTACATAACAAGAAAAAAGGTTGTAATGAGGGCCGTGCTGCAAAGGGCTGCAAAGGGTTTGGCGCTGGTGGTGAGGTGCAGAATAGGCTCGCCTGCATGGAAGCCTCGGCACAAAAGGGCGAGATATTTGTATTCTTGCGAGCCTTCCTGCAGGACCCCACATCGCCCACCACTGAGGCTTGCGCGAGATCGGCGTCACTTTGGGACACCCTCCCCTCTCAGGCACTTGTATGCAAGAATCTCACCTTGCAGTCTCGGCCGTTAGTCATGAGTGTCACAATCATAAAAAAAAAAAAAGAAAGAAGGCACACAAATCAATGTGGAAGATTAAAAAAAAAGCGAAAAAAAAAAAAAGCCTGAGACTTTACTGGCCGTGCCGAGGCACACCTTGCGTGCTCCTTCCAAGACACTAAGCCGTGTTTGTTCCACGAGGAGCACAAGCCAATTACTATAGCAGATAACTACTAACCTCAAGCTTCCGAGCGACGAATCAGCTATCGCCCTCTTTGCTGAGCTGGCGTTTACCGCACAGTTCAGGCGAAGGAGCAAGAAGAGTAAAAAAAAAAAAAAGTAATGAGGGAAAAAAAAAAAAAAAATTGCCCGGCACACACGCCATCCTGCAGCTATGCGCCTGCGTGCGCTCCATACCCTTCTGAGGCTTCTCGTTGTCTGCCATGCAGCGCAATCAGTCCGAAGCGTAAACCCGTTAAGAATAAAAAGTAGGCACTTGCGGCCAAAGTGATGGAACATTCAGAAACAAAAAAAGCTCCAGTTTGGCGGCCTCGTCAACGTCCAGAACAACTAATCCGGAAAAGTCCAGCCTTTTCTTAGCGTCTCAGCATTTAGCATCGTGGCATAATCTCCCACTTCCCAGCATCTGACCTGAGCATCGGGTTTTTTTATTAGGGAAGGACGCCATTCCAGTCGCTTGAAGATTTGTCCCCTTCGCCATACACTACATCGTCTCAATTATTTTTGGGGTTGTTATTTTCTGACTCCCCTGTAATCACCACGATGTCTTTGGTGGACACCTTTCTTGCGTGCTCGCTCCGCATACTATCTACACCTACACCTCCTCCTGAGCTTGCGGGCCTAGCCAAGGCTATTCAGGTGTTGGATCTTTCTGCTGCCAATCTTGCAGCCGCCTTGGTACTTCTTCATCGTTATGTGCACAATTCCGTCAATTCACTTGATTCAGATGGACTGATTCTCCTGTGCTATGGCATTGTGGCTGCCTTGGTACTCTCCAACAAGTACATCAATGACCAGAGCTATCTGCTCAAAACGTGGAACCTGATTTTAAGCAAGTCATCGCCTCCATTGCCGGCCCTGTTGCTGCTAATGAACCAACTAGAATGCAATTTCCTTGCCGCCCTCGGCTACTCGCTTCTGTTTGATACTGACGAGTCCTTGTGGATTTGGCTTGGCGACATCAACCCTACAGATTTGCGCATTTTGCGATCCGCAATTGAAAAGCTGCAGCCATTCCCCGACATGTCTCCCATGTCCATGCCGATGGCACCGCAGCCTGTGATTCTGCCCATGTTGTCCATCAACTCCCGTCTATCTGCATCCAACACGTCCATTCCCAACACAATATTGTACTCGTCTCCGCCACCACCTGCATTTGCGTATTCATCGCACAGCTCCACGCCTGTCATTCACGGACCCGTGACGCCGGTGAACTTGTCTGGCCCAGGTCCAATGTACCAGGTGATGACTCCCTATGGCCACCCATGGGACAAGGCGGTTGTGGAATCAGCAGTTTCCGCGCCTGGATTTCCTCCTGCTGCCGCTACTGCTACTTCTAATGGCGGTTATGAATTTGCCTCGTACGGACCGCGTGCGGCTTTTAGTGGTGGATCCGCATTCGCATTGCCCATGACGCACATTCCTGACGGGCTCTATGGCGAACAATTCACCAGATAAAAAATGTAACGCACCATGGCGAATCAGGAAAGGGAAAGCGAAGCAGCGCTGAAACCAAAAAAAAAAAAAATAATAAAGGATCAGGAAGAAACATCAAATGCAAACAAACAACGAACCCAACGATGAAACCAACCGCACTTGAGAAACGCCGCAACGGCTACCTCACCACGCACACCCAAGTCCATGGTGCCAATTGTTGCCAACTAGCGCATAGCTGAAGCCGGCAACATACTAACCTCCCATGGCAATTAACGACTACACGAAACAAAAGGGGCCCGCCACGGCTGTGTGCAGGCCCTAGACATGAACTAGGGAAATCACGGAAAGTGCATGAAGCACAATATACATCCGCACCAAAGAGAAAGAGGCAAAATCTAATACGTTTTCTTTTTTTGTAAATTTACCCAGTTTGGCGCCTGCGTTGGGCCAATGCCGTGACCAGAATCCGCTGCACGCGGATGGTTGCGAGCCCTGTGGCGGCACTGGGGTTAACTTTGCATATAGGCGCTGAGTCTGGCCACCATGAAGCCTACTTCTCGTAACGAGGTTGAACGGGGTCAGCAATTGGGGGAAATCAGAAGGCTCCAACACAATGTAGATCATTTGCTGTCGAGCAGCTCCATCCTGCATGTTTCTATTTTGAGAGATGGGCTGTGCAAAACTTAAAGTAAATTAAACAAAAAAAAAAGACTCCAGAAAACAGACAAAGCCGCAGCTGATGCTGTGTCTATGACTATGTCTATGCCTAATGTAAGAGAGAAAAGCGCCACCTGCGGGTCTCGGCTGGAGACGAATCATCCAAGCATTGCGCCTCTTGCCAATGAGCAAGCAGTTTCGATCATTGGCATTGCATTCATGAATAAATCGGCACTCTAGGCTTGGGTACGGGTCCTTATTTTTTTTTACCTCCTCCTGCTTATTGTTGGTTTCTCATTCCTCACCCAGTAGCCTGCAGTGCCATGTACGATGAATTTTATGCCCTGCCCACTAACACACCGGAACTGTTGCGCGGTGCACGCGCCTCTTGACCCCAAATGAGTGCGCCATTACGAACAAACTACGGTATAACACCTGCAAAATGCTTGTCACTAGGCAGCACGAGGTGTTGCGGTCCACTTTGAGCAAAGATCGGCGGTAGTGTAGATCGCAACAAATGCGAATAGTGGATATCGCCATGTGTATAGCATGCTGATATTCAAAATAGGGGCTGGCGTCTTTGTATTTTGCAACGACTTGCTCGTGGAAAATGTAGGACGGGGTATGAGCAGCTGTTGTGTGTAGGATCCGAAACCAGAGCAGCGCCCAGCATGTTCCGAGAATTCCGCTCGCGGCGTACGGTGCTCACCGTCACGACCTGCGGCCTGCGATATCCGACGGATGCAATAGTCACACGACTGGTGAGACAACACAAACGGTGCCGCTGTGAATTGGGCACCCCCCTTCGCCCCTGCCCTGCAGGCTCCAGAGCCTCCTTCTGTCCCCGAGGTGAGTAACCATCGCAACGCAAGAAAAGACGCCATGTTCTATTCCTGCACATAGTCCGGCGGCCCCATCCACCTTCGTGCGCCATCTCTTCGCGCGCCAGCTCTCGATGGTTGGTGGTCTATGCTCAGTGTGTGAATCAGCGCCGGCAAAATACAAGTGCCCGACATGCTCGATTCCGTACTGCTCGCTCACGTGCTTCAAGAGTGAAAAACACCAGCACGTGACGACCCCGCATCCCCCACGTGATGACGAGCTACCGTCTGAAACCGGCAACGCTGTCGACACTCAAAGTGCGCCGTCCTTGTTCCAATCCATAGCTGACGATGCGGTGATCCGCCAGTTGCTTTCCTACAAGTCCCTCCAGGTGCACTTGGCCACTCTTCTCAACATCATGCACGACTCCAGCATCACCAACGAGGCGATGGCAGAAAACAGACGCGAGCTTGCTAACCTACGTCTCTGTGATCTCCGCATGGGCGGCGCAGAAAAAAACGAGCTTGTGGAGGAATTTGTCTCCCGAGTCATAGAACTCTCGGAGAAAGCATCCTCACAGCCGATTACATGAATTGGAGGAGTATGCAGAATTATTAGATTCAAGCCTGCTTAGAAATTGCGGCCGCCCCAGATGTTTTTGGGTTTGCTGTGAAGCGGCTTGTCGGACTTGACGCGGAACAAAAAGCCACCAAGATCGCCGCTCTTGTCGGAAGCATCGATTGTGGCATTGGCATCGTCAAGGTGTAAGTGGCCGGTGGTGACGAAAATGTCGTTGTCCTCGGCACCACCAAGAGCTACACACGTGATACGTTCCGCTGGGAACTTAAACTTCTGCACAACCCCGCCGTTGGCATCGTACTCCACCACTTGGCCGGTGCTGAACACCGAGCCGAAGATGTGGCCCTTAGCGTTCATGGCGAATCCGTCAGGCTCGGGGCTCGAGAATTCTGGAAATACTTTCCTTGTATCAATAAATGGTCTCTTGTTAGAGAGTTCCACCTTGTCGTGATCGTAGTCAAATTGCCACACCGTGAACGTAAGCGAGTCGGTCCAGAAAAACTTGGTCCTGTCTTCGCTGAAGGCCAACCCGTTTGAGATCTGACACTTCTCAGCCATCACCTTGGTTTCCAACGTCTTGCAATCAATCCGATATAAAAACCCCTCCGCTTCAACGCCGCCCTGGGGGAAGTCAGTCATGATGCCAATCCACAAGTTGCCCCATGGGTCAATGATGCCATCATTCGAACGAAGACGCTCCGTGTCATGAGTGTACTTATAGAAATATTCGATCTTTCTTGTCTTGAAACTTGCGTGGGCTACGCCGTACTTGGCACATACAAGGACAACGTCATCATCTTTGGTGAGCGCAATGGCTCCTATAGACTCAACCTTGTCGTTGAAGGAGACAACCTCGTGCGACTTCGCCAAGTCAGAATCAGCCAAGTTGACCCGATGCACTTGGCCCTGGATGATATCCACCCAGAGAAGAGTGTTGTTGGCTGGGTTGTAGGTGATGCCCTCGGTAAGGCGGCCTCTGTATTCGGGAAAGAAAATCTGGTTGTTAGAATTGTATATCCTGTCACGATTGCTCAAAATCATACCTCTGCTTGGGAAGACATGGGTGGTGTTGGAAATTTTTCCTCGATCAAAGTAAGGTTGGCCGGAACCACTGCCAAATCTGGCCCCACTGTGCTATGTGCAGTCCTGCCCCCGCGGCCCCCCCACGTTCCAAGTTCGCGCCAACTCTACCATGGCATCGGCATTCATGGAGGCATCCACTACCTCTATGGGAACCTGCGACTCGCTATAATCTTTGCGAGCCAAACTCCCAATATTGGTTTCTGTGATTATTCGCACGTCAAAGTCGCCGTCATTGTCCTTTTCCTCTAGCTCATTCCACGTGAATAGGTAGGTATCCCAAGAATGAGACCATGGATTGATGTCAAGAACGGTCACTTGGTGGTGAGGGCGGGGTATGTATACGTCCATGATGAAATTCCGGAGGGGAAATTCTGATTTCAGTAGAGCGTCGTTGTTGAACTGCTGGATGGCCTTCTTGATGGCAGGCTGTAATGTGGCCAAGTACTGGTAGTGGTTCATGTCACGCTGAGAAACACCCACAATCTTGTGGTTCCTCACAAAGATCCTAAATTCTAGGGCGGGGTTGAAATCGTCAATCCATTTCTTTATCACTACCTCTAGTGGAATGCCCTTTCTGTCGCCGTCACTGCACTCGTCGTAGATCTTCATATCGAGATCGTGGGCGACGTGATCCGAGGCATTAAGAAGCATGTATATGTCTCTTGCAGATGTGCACTGGATCAGATTGTTGATCATCATCCATTTGGCGTCTTTGGGTGCCGAAAAGTTGAGTTTAACAATAACTCGGGGCCAACTCTGAAGAACTGCCTCGATGGCAGTGTGGAACTCGCTGAAAGCCTCTGTGGGGTTGCTCTCGTCATTCTCATCTTCCCAGTCGCTATACTCGTTATCTGAATTTGCATGTAGTGGTTCTTCATACTTCGGTGGCGGCAAGCGAATGCTTTCACTATTGAGGTAATCTACAAAGGTTGTGGGAACGGGAGCAATGACTTTGGCAGGAACAAGGTGATCGGAAAAATACGGGCTCCAGGCCGAGTATGACGTGAGGTCAACCTCTGGAGCTCTAAGTTCGGTGTTATGGAAGTAATGGGTAGATCCAGTCATAGCGAGATGCCACCCGTACACCGCGGTGATGAGTTGGGCTGGAGGAACGAGAAACATCCAGAACCCCGTTTTGCCTTATTTGGAAATAACTTTGATTTCAAATGCATCATGCAAGAAATTGACATTTGCTGGGTACAACGAACGGACTGTCTTGATGGTCAAAGTTGGCACTCCAAGACACGAACTCCTTGCACGAACTCCACATCCACACGCAACGAAATTCAGTCAGCCAGTAAAGCAGCATCTGAGACGTATTTCTGGGACCCAATATTTCCTGACCTCTCTTCCGAAATCCGCAACGTCACTAGTGCCTTAGCGCCAGCCTTGATCTGGCACGTGACCAACCGCGCAAAAAACTCCAGTCCGCCAGAACTCCACTGAATTACCACCATGGCTCAGGTTCAAAGACAGACGCATTCGAATGCCACATTCAGAGATAAGGAGAAGCCTCAAGAGGTCAGAAAGGCCAACATTCTCGCGGCTCGCGCCGTCAGTGACGCCATCCGCACATCTCTCGGTCCCAAAGGAATGGACAAGATGATCAAGACGAAAACGGGCGAAATCATCATCTCCAACGACGGTGCCACAATTCTCAAACACATGGCCATTTTACATCCAGCAGCCCGGATGTTGGTGGACGTCAGTGCAGCTCAAGACATCGAGGCTGGTGACGGAACCACGTCTGTGGCGATTTTGACGGGCTCCTTGCTTGGTGCCGCGGAGAAATTGCTCAACAAGGGCATCCATCCGACACTCATTGGAGAGTCGTTCCAGACTGCTGCTGCCAGAACCTGCGAGGTCTTTTTGGAGATGTCTCACAAGATAGATTTGCTGGATAGCGCCATGTTGACTAAAGCCGCGTCCACGTCGCTTTCCTCGAAGATTGTGTCGCAGTTCTCGCTGAGTTTGGCGCCCTTGGCCGTGAATTCTGTCTTGAAGGTTACCAACGACACCAAGGACAACGTTGACTTGAACGATATTCGTCTCATCAAGAAAGTCGGTGGCACCATTGACGACACAGAACTTGTGGACGGCGTGGTGTTGACGCAAACAGTACTTAAATCAGCTGGTGGTCCCAGCAGAATGGAAAAAGCTCGCATTGGTCTCGTCCAATTCCAGTTGTCTCCTCCCAAGCCAGACATGGAGAACAACGTCGTGGTGAGCGACTACAGACAGATGGACAAGATCCTCAAAGAAGAGCGGGCGTATCTCTTGAACATCTGCAAGAAAATTAAGAAGGCCAAATGTAATGTGCTTTTGATTCAGAAGTCCATTCTACGCGACGCAGTCAACGAATTGGCATTGCATTTCTTGGCGAAGTTGAACATCTTGGTGATCAAGGATATTGAGAGAGATGAAGTTGAATTCTTGGCCAAATCGTTGGGCTGCAAACCTATTGCTGATGTTGAGAACTTTACAGAGGACAGATTGGGTGCCGCTGATCTCGTAGAGGAGATTGAATCGTCAGGCTCGCGTATCGTGAAAATCACGGGCGTCACATCCAAATCCACTAAGCCCACCGTATCGGTGGTTGTTCGTGGTGCTAACCAGCTTGTCTTGGACGAGGCAGAGAGATCCATTCACGATGCTTTGTGTGTGGTGCGTTGTTTGGTGAAGGAGAAAGCATTGATTGCCGGAGGAGGTGCTCCCGAGATTGAAGCATCTCGTGTTTTATTTAAAGAGTCTTCCAAATTGAGTGGTGTGGAGCATTTTGTCTATCAAGAGTTTGCCCAGGCCCTCGAGGTTATTCCAACGACGTTGGCGGAAAATGCCGGCTTGAACCCCATCAATGTGGTGACTGATTTGCGCAACAGGCACGAGATGGGCGAGAAGAATGCGGGAATTTCTGTCCGTAGGCATGGTGCATCCAACACGTTCACAGAAAACGTGTTGCAGCCCGTGCTTGTCAGCACGTCTGCCATCACGTTGGCAGCGGAGACGGTCAAGTCTATCTTACGGATTGACGACATTGCTTTCAGCCGCTAATAATTCCTTTTGATAAATAGATTCCCTCGGTGCAATGGGAACAGTCTCTATGTGCGAAGAGAAGGATCTCGTTAGTTATCGTGCTCGCGTTCAGTATCTTGCGATATTGGTTAGTGCCATCAACTTGATCAGCGGTGCCGAGTCGTTACCAAGAATGTAACGATCTCTCGCGACTACATACCTTAATACTAACTCTACCGTCCACTCTTAAATTCTTAATTATTAATGAGCACCCCTCATAGAAGCTGCTACGTCACTACACCTCGACGACTCTCGATTCTCTATGATACATGGATTACTGAAACTTGACCGACCGCGAGATACCCTTCTTGATACCAGTGGCCTCTCCCGCATATGGCCCGCGTTTGCTGTTGTCGTAAACAGCGCGCACAGACTTGAGCTTCTTCGTGGCTTGCTCGTACTTCTTTCTCTTTTTAACTCTTGCGTTTCGAGAGTCATTGCGTCTGTGTGGTGTAAGACCCTTGTTCTTGAGAATTTGGAAGTTGAGTGCACGCTTACCATCAGCGCCATCAACCTCGTTCAACTGAGCCAATGTACCATCTCTAGAGGCCTTCTTGGCCTGCTCGTGTGCAGCTCTTCTAGCTGCCTTCGACTCGTGTTTGCCTGCAAGAACAGACTCATAATAATCGTCTCCATCCTGAGCAGACTCTTCTCTGTCAGGAGCTTCCGCACCGTCAAGATCATCACCAAAAGCGTCTTTATCCAAACCCAACCCTCTCTTCCGTGCCTCCTCGATAAGTTTCTGCTGCCTCTCGAAAAGTCTTTCTTTGTATGGCACGTCATCGTCTCCAGTAAACTTGTCTTTGCGAGAGTTTTTCTGAGCTGCATGATCAATCTTGGAAGTGTAGAAGCGCAAACTCTTCTTGCGACGACTTTTGTCTTCGGCATCCACGGCATCAGGCGCTGTGGATTCAGAGTAGTCACCGGCAAGGTGGGCCGACTTCCTCGTGGATGCCACCCTGTTTTTGCTGATATCAAGTTCGATATCCGAATCAGAATCGTCAGCGCCCTCTTCCTCTTCTTCATCGTCTTCGCTTTCTGAGTCCGTGGGCATGCTGTCCGAAGGTATAACTTCAGAGTCTGAGTGGAGAACCACACTCTCAGCATCGAGGGCATCCTCGAGGGGAATATCTTCCTCTGAGTCTTCGCTGTCAGCTGCCGATCCTGCCAAATCGCTCAACTTGCTGGCCTGCCACCATATCTCTCTGGCGCTCAATATCAGGCTCATAATGGTGTGCTCCTTCATTGAAAAGTGTTGTTTTGTGTGTAGTTTCTCAGTAAAGAGAGCAAAGTATTGCGAAATCGTGCTCAAATATGTTGACAACGCTGCTACCTTGGCTTCAACGGCAGGCAATTCTCCGGCTCTTTGTAAGTCTTTCAACTTCGATGAGAGCAGCAGGAACTCTCTTACAAGCGGCGTGAATTCGGGGAAAGAGCCAGCCAAATATTTCTGTTTTTCTTCCGCATCGAGATTCTCAAAATCAACCTCTCCTTCGTCGATCACCAAACCCGCTGGTGTTTCCTCTTTGGCATCGTGCTCCTTGGCAGTACGTTTCCATTCCTCCATCATGTCATCATCCATGTAATCATCCATGGCGAGGTCTTCAAGGTGCTTTCTCTGCTGGCGAAGTGCCTCAGCTGTGATTTGCTTCCTGTCTTCATCATCACTCTCATCGTCTCCGCCATAATATACTTTCTTCGATCCCCACCGAGTGCTTTCTTCTGCATTCTCTTCCTCGTCTTCGTCTTCTTGTGCGCTGGCTTCCAGGTCATCGCCGTAGGTCTCAGTCTGGGATTTGAGAGCCATTACCTCCTCCTCTTCGTCGGATTCATCGTCCGAATAGCGTGATCTGGCGTACTCCCCAGCATCATCAAGGGCAATTTTCTCTCTTCCAGCCTCAAAGGCGTCGAGCTCGTTGTCAGAAAGATCGTCAAGATTAGGCATGAGTTGAGACTGAGCATCTCATCGCTACTTACATAGGCATGCAGGATGGCCGAGTCTCCAAAAGCAAAAAATCAACAACAAAAAGTGCAAAGTCGGGGAAAGATATCGCTTGTAATTGGCGAATGCAATTCTTGCTCTACACATATATGTCCTCTCCCCGTTTCGAAGCAGGGCACGGAACATGTTCTATGAGACTGACCTACTAGCACCTTCATCATTCTATGCTTGCATCGCTGTTCTTGCTCGCAGGCTGAACAAAGTGGAAAATATCAACATTTCCTATTAGCAGTAAAACAACTCAGACCTGATAATTCTCGTTTCTCTCGTTCCAGAAGTAATCTCTCAACCCAGTGGTGCACTGGTGTGCATCGCAGATCACCAACACCAAGTCAGACAATGTCACAGCGCCCAGACTCCACGGGAGGAGGCTCCTCTGGTGGCGGAAAACCTTCGCTCAAATTCAAGCCAAAGGTCGTCGCCAGAAAGTCCAAGGAAGAAAGAAGCAAGACTGCACCTGCTGTCAAGCCAGAACCACGGCATCATGCACCCTCCAACTACCCCACGCGTGGTAGAGGAAGGGGACGAGGTGCTATGTACGCAGGAACTCACATGGTTTCCTCCGGTCCGCTTGCTGCCGGTTCAGTCAGTATGGGCGGTGCAAATGTCTCGTCAAAGACGGGGCTCACCAGCGATCGGGTGTACACAACCAACCTGGGAGAGCGTGATAACAATCCGCTCATGGACCTCATTCAAAATAGAAAGGCAACGATGCCTGTAAAGGAGGGCGTCGATTCTGACGATGGCGAAGACGATCCTACAAAAATCAATATGAGTAAAGAGTATATCTTCGATGAAGTGGAAACAGCCCTTTTCCCGGTGCGTCCTCAAAAAGATGATTTGGGCGACCAGGAGGTGGTCCAGATTTCGGCAACTCCGCTGATTGCTCCTTCCAGAGCTCAGAGCGTCGAAGTCAAATCGGAGGCCGGCGAGGAAGTGGCTAAATCATATGATTCATCGGGCATTGACCCTGCAGAAAGAGAAGAACTTCAAAAGCGTGCTAATGACCAGTATGCGATTCAGGAGCTTATGCTGAGCTTTCAATCGCTCAATACGGCAGATGACAGCTTCTTTCTTCTTCATATGCCGCAGATCTTGGCCGCACTGGGCAAGGTTGGTGACCAGTCCGAACTCAATGGACGTGTGGGTGAATTGAACTTTCACAAATCCGGTAAAATCACCATGGCAATAGGGAACTCCGTCTTTGAGGTAAGCAGGGGCGCATCCGCAAACCTGTTGCAGGAGGTTGCTGTGACCACCATCAAGAAGCAAGACTCTTCTGATAACGAGGAGATGCACATACTGGATGCCGAAGGCCGCAAAATTGCAGGCAAAATTCACAGTCTAGGGTACATCAGCGAGAAGCTTGTGGCCACCCCAATTCTATAGCCGTCCCTGGTATCTAGCCAAAGCGAGAGAAAAAATTAACGAATCTGCCCGACTAATATAAATTTCTATTTCAATACGGACTTCGCTTGCACTTCATCCGATTCATGCTCCTACATCTTCTAAGACCCAATCAAACGGGAGGTCAACGCCTCGAGATCCTCCAAAGTCTCGGGTTCGTCTAATTCCACCACACCATCATTGTCGTCACTCTCCACCGTCGACTCTTTCTGGAACCACTTGGGCTTCTTCGTATCGCGAACTTCATCTTCCAGTTCCTCAAGATCATTGTCCAAATCGGCCGTGCCCAATGTGAGTTGTGGCTCGTCCTCGCTTTCATCCTCGAGGCTTCTGCGTTCGGCTTCTTTACGCTTACGCTTCTTCTCTTGTCTCTTAACACGCGCAAGTTCTTTGTCTTCCACGTCCGCTTCCTCCATGACCTTGGCTTCTTTAGACACAAATGCTTGTTTTTGGGTGGTGGCATCTCCGGCAGCCTTGAAGTCGTCTTCGTCGTCGAGTTCGTAAAGGGAATGAGCCCCTCCTTCGTCATCGAATATAAGTTTCGTGGGATTGCCGTGGTTGACCAAAGACTTCTTTTTGGACAATGCCTTTTTGGCTTGTCTCTTGGAGACTGGAATCAGAAGATCTGGTAACTCTTCCTCGACGATGTCGTGGTCCTTTCTCTTGACAGATATGAAGTCACCCTCGTCGTCCTCGTCGTCGCTTTCTTCCTTGTCGCCCCTGATCTGCGTGCCCGTCATGTTCAAGTACTGCTCTGAAAGAACCGTTTGGTTCTTTCTCTCAAACATTCTGTCGTACTTTGTTCGCGTCTTCGTCGCACTCTTGGATGCCGCATTGTCATCATCTCCGTCATCACTATCAGCCTGCTCTAGCTCCAACATCTTTCTCAGCATATTCTTCTTCTCCTTTCCAGCAGTACCTCCTTTGATCAGAATCTTGGGGGCACCGGGCAAACCAAGTGACTCGGCGTATTTTTCTGCGGGAAGCTTCTCGACCTTGAACACATCCTTATCTTTTTGCACATAAACAGAACGGTAGTAAGCAATAAACGCCCTTTGTCCAAGGTTCTTCATCTGAGGGTCTTTGAAACACAAAGATTGTAGTTGTGGTCTAATCGACTTTTTGCTCTTCTGCTTGATGTTCATCATCTTTGGCTCGATGTTGTTGGCCTTCAACTTTTTCAAAAAGGCCTCTTCCTCTGCAGGCAAAAGCATTAACATCGACTTACCGGGTCTTCCAAAACGAGCTGATCTTCCTACACGATGCACGTAAGTAGCCGGGTCTTCAGGGCAGTCCACTTGCACAACCCAATCGATAGCAGGGAAATCAAGGCCTCGTGCCACGATGTCAGTTGCGAACAAGCAAGCGTGTTGTGCGTGTGAAAACTTAACGGTGGTTTCAAGACGAGTGGCCTGCTTAGTACGGCCATACAACTTCATCAAAGAGATACCTGGCTGAAGCGTTCTAAACGTCTCGTAAGTATACTGCACTTGCTTTGAAGACGAGAAAAACACCAAAATCTTGCTCTTCAAATGCGATTTGATGAAAGACCATAGCATGTCGAGCTTTTCGTTCAAAGGAATGCGAACATAATACTGGTCCAAGTTCTCCGGTGTTGCCGCGACTGTATCAGACGACACCCCAATTCGAAGTGGATTGGTAAGCGAGAGTCTAGCAAGGTCCTTGACGTTCTCAGACTGGGTAGCTGAGAACAAGAGAGTCTGTCTTTCAGGTGTGAGATGTGCCACGATACTATCGATCTGCTTCTTGAATCCCATGTCTAGACAGCGGTCGGCCTCATCCAAAACAAGAACCTGCAAGTTCGTAGTCTCCATTCCCACAGTCTCATTAAGATGTTGTGAAATACGACCAGGTGTACCGACCAAAATGTTCATGCGGGCAACTCTCTCTTTTTCATACTGGAGATCTTTTCCGCCTGTGACGAGACCAGCGGAGAATGAGTTATATTTGCCGATCTTTGTGAGTACTTCGAATATTTGCACGGCAAGCTCTCGAGTTGGTGAAATGATTAATGCCGCAAGACCATCGTACTCGGTGATGTTGCTGTGAATCAAAGCTTCGATGGTGGGAATGAGAAATGCAAGGGTTTTACCTGACCCAGTCTTAGCCGTGCCCATAATATCGTCACCCTTCAATGCAAGTGGAATGGTTTTTTTCTGAACATCGGTCATCAGGACGAAGTTGGCATCCTTGAGGCCGTTCTTGGTCTCAGTTGAGATGGGTAAATCGTCGAACTTGTCCAACAAAGCCTCGTCGGTTTCTGGATCATAATCATCGATGCGCTTTTTGAGGTCTTCAAGGATCGCTGCCTCGTCCTTTCGGCGGTTCGTTCTGTCCACTTTAGTGGGTCTTCTTCCTTTCATGATGGGGTAGTTGGATCGCGAAGAGCATCTCGAATGCCTGCAGTACATGAGGTAGTAAGAAATTATTGAAGCTACATTAATGGAAGTAACAGAACGTAACAGAGCCCGAGCCCGTTATTCGCGTATTTATTTTCTGAAGTCATGATTTCTTCTCTGATTTTATGTACTCGGAAATGTCCTCACCCCACTGATTTGTGCACTAGTTTAGAAGTTGAGAATCTGAGCATATTGAAGAGCCAAATCGCCTACTTCATCAGATTGGGCAGTGTCAATGACGTCGTAGCAGATGTTTCCAGCCGGGATGTTGTATCTCTTTATAATCTGTTGGAACAACTGCTGTGGCTCAACGCTAAGGTCCGAGGACTTCGCTTCAAGCTGCAAGAGAAGGCCCCTAAAGTTGCCATGTAGCGTAACATTTGACGTTCTTATTACCAACCCACCATTTTCCAACTCATATATTTTGCCTCCATCGCCCTTAATGGTTTGCCTGAGATTCCATAGACTCTGCATTCGCTGCAGAAGGAAATAGTCGAAAAAGTCATTGAGTCCCGTTGTCGCACCCTCGTGAAGTTGGGCATTTGGAATGGGGAATTGGACATGCTTGTTGGCAGACTCTTCCTCCACAATGTGGCTGAACACACCCGAGGCTCTTTTGTCGATGAGGGTCACAATCGCATCGTTGAGATAGGACGACGACCATGTATATAAGTACTTGCTTCCAGGCGCAGTTGTTGCAGTGGCTGCTAGCTCCGGTGGGATGGAGTATATGTTGTTTCTGAAGATCTTGAATGTGAAGGTCCACTTACCTTTCACCGTAGGTAGTTTATTGCTTAGTTCATCATGGAGTTGTAATATAGAGTCAGGAGTTGCATCCTGGACTAGAATCACACTGGGGTTAGCTAGAGCCGGTGTTTTGTTATTCAATTACATACGCTGATACCATATGGTGCAGGTGAAATATGTGGGGTGCGACATGACAAGGTCGGAAAACACTAAAACAAGAAGATCTTGTTGATTTGGTGACCAAATGGAGATGTATAGTAATGAGAATAAAGTAATTCAAAATTCAAAATATATCAATCGAGTTTTGCAAATATGAGAAAATACACTACTTTATCAAGTTATTGGTTGAAACGACCTCGAGCTGCGAATTGAGAACTCCGTTTGGCACTCACCAGTTGTGAAAACCCACAATTCCTTACATGATCTCGTATCATAAATAGCCATTCACCGTACATGTCAATTGTTATCAGCGACTGAAATTGACATTATTGCTCCTGGGGAGTTTCATCCTAGGAACCAACCTCATCGTAGATCTGCACCCGTGCACCACCATCTCATCGCTATGACCACAGAAGTTGCCGTCTTTATAGGCGCCAATAAGTTCAGCGGGAATATCGACCATTCTAATGATTTGGTTGCATTTGGAGCAAATTCCACGGTGGCCCTATGGAACCCGATGGCTACTGACAGAAGGGGTGTCACAACTACATTAAACAAGCATACTGGTTTAGTCACCAACGTGAAATACATCCCTGGTGACAACAGGCTTCTCACGGCTGACGACCAGGGAACTATTTGTATGTGGGAGGACCAAAAATTGGTTCTGCTGGCGAAATACGATAAGGGATCCGTAATGTGCATGGACGTGGTTGATAAGCATATCTTCATTACTGGCCACACAAACGGAGATGTTTGCATCCATAAAATCACTCAAAATGATACTCAACTCGTGAATACGTTCCAAGTGAAGGTAGGCTTCTATGCAACTGCACTAAATCTACAACTTGTTGGTGAGTCGTACCTCTTACTTGTGGCAGGCACACTGCCCAATTTGTTCGTTTACACGTTGGACGAAGATTTCAAACCGCTCCAGGTGGCCGTGCTTGCTGGACACGAAGACTGGATTCGCTGCTTAGCATTTGCATGTGAACGCGAGGGAGAGGACTACATCATAGCTAGTGGGTCTCAAGACAGGTACATTCGGCTCTGGCGATTGCGGCTCAACGAGGCCATTGACGATTCGGATGAGGACAGCCGCAAATTAACTCTCCTAGCCAACAAACAGCACAAGTTTCCCATCGGCGCCAACCGTGCCGCTATAAGCTTCGAGGCACTTATCATGGGCCACGATGATTGGGTTACTGGTCTTCAGTGGGGCCCTGGTGAGAAGAGGCAGCTTTTGTCATCCGCCGCAGACACTGTTCTTATGATATGGGAAATGGACACCGAGTCCGGAATCTGGGTATGCGTATCTCGACTTGGAGAGCTCGCAATCAAGGGTGCGTCTACGGCCACTGGAGCTTCTGGTGGGTTTTGGTCATGTTTGTGGTTTTTGAATGCTCAGGGTGAAACTATTTTGACAAACGGGAAAACAGGTACTATTCGAAGGTTCCACAAAGTGGGCGACTCTTGGGACTCTGCGCTCGGAGTTTCTGGACCGAACAGAGAGTCTACAGATGTGAAGTGGTCACCAAATGGCCAGTTCCTCTGCTCAACGTCATTGGACCAGACAACTCGTCTCTTTGCACAGGCTAGCAACACCAACACATGGCACGAGTTTGCCCGGCCCCAAATTCACGGTTACGACATGATATGCATGGATTTTCTCAGCAACACCAAGTTTGTGTCTGGAGGAGATGAGAAGATATTGCGAGTCTTCGAGATGACAAACAGCATCGGTTCATTACTTCACCGCCAGTGTGGCTTGGAGTTTCAAGAATCTGTTTTGCCTCAGGCAGCGTCGCTTCCGGTTCTCGGGCTTTCTAATAAAGCTGCAAACGAGCAGATGGAAGCAGGCGAAGCGCAGCAGAGAGAAGAGGATGACGAGAACGATACGAAAACTATCGCAGAGAGAACAGACTCGTTGGCCATTCTATCGACTCCGCCGCTTGAGGAACATCTTCAAAGATACACACTTTTCCCTGAGATTGAAAAGCTCTATGGACACGGCTATGCAATCACATGCTGTGCCGTTTCTCCCGATGGCACTCTCATTGCCTCGGCATGCAAATCCAACAATGCTAAGCACGCTGTTGTCCGAGTTTTCGATGCCAGTCGAGAATTCCATCTTGTGGATGAAGTGTTGAGCGCGCACAATCTCACAATTACCGCATTGCAATTCTCCCCCGACGGCTCGTTCTTGGGTGTTGTTTCACGTGACAGACAATTGTCGTTGTGGAGACTTCGAGACCAGGAGGGCCACTTTGATATTGTGGAGCTCATACCGAAAGCTCACTCGAGAATTATCTGGGACTGTGCGTGGCTCCTTGACGAGGGCCAGCATCAATACTTTTTAAGTGGTTCTAGAGACAAGAACGTGAAGTTGTGGAAAGTGAGTAAGGATAGCGTGGAGCTCGCTTGCACGTACACCTCCTCAAGCCCATTTGCGAACTCTCCGATTACTTCGGTGGCCTCGTATTCTCACATTGTCGCTGGAAAGATGCTTGCCGCAATCGGTCACGAAAACGGTGCAATCGAAATTGTTCGCATCCAGCCTTCGATGGACAATTCCTTTGAAACTCATAGCTTTATTCATGGGCTCCATGCCCCAGCTTCGAGGATCTCCAGAATGGCTTTCAGCCTGAGAAATGACCAGGTGTTGCTAGCTTCGGCCAGTGACGACTCGTCCGTACGAATCTTTGCCCTCTCTGGCGAAACAAGACAAAGCGACCAGACATAAGACATGCATGAAATTTCCGAAAAAGACAAAAAAAAAAACAAACTCTCTTTCATTTCGCTACTAATGATATTTTAAGCCCCAGTGACATCATCCAGCTTTCGTGCCCACCCCAGCCTCTCCTGCACACTTGTCAACAACAAGTCGCAGTTCAACTAACTCCACCTACAGAATCAGCATGGCAGACAAGTTTCCGGAATTGGACGTTGACGCCGAAGGTCAAGTTGATGGCGACTTCTTAGCAAGAGAGAAACAGCTCTTGGGAGACGAATTCAAAACTGAGCAAGACCAGGAAGCCTTAGTCGAAAGTGACGACGACATCCAGGAATTTAAGGAACAATTTCCTGAGGTAGGTGAGAGCGAGCCATCCAACGTCGTTCAGCAGGACGATGATGACGATGAATTTGAAGGTTTTGGTTCCGCTCCAGCCACCACGACTGCTTCCAGAGACTTGGGTGAATCTGACCATGTGAACGCGTGGAAAGAACGCCGCAACCTTGAGATTGAGGAAAGAGAGCGCGTCAGCACGAAAAGAAAGGAGGAATTGGTTAACAAAGCTCAGGAGCAGATCGACGATTTCTATGACAACTACAACAACAAGAAGGAGGAACAAGCCAAAGAGGTGTTGAAAGAGGAGGAAGCGTTCTTAAAGAAAAGAGACGACTTTTTGAAGCACGGAACGTTGTGGGACCGTGTAAATGAACTCGTTGGAGAGATCGGAGAAGTTGCTGACGACAAAAGCGATAAGTCCAGATTTAAAGACTTGTTGACCAAGTTGAAGGGCAAAGAGAATGTGCCAGGTGCTGGGGGCTACTAAGAAATGAGGTAGAAAAATAGCTAGGCAGAAAGTATAAACATCATCCTAGTTGTACATGCGTAATAAATATAGGCCGCTTGACTGGTCGTCAATTCATAATCTTGTCAATGCCACGCATGAGAGGAACGGACCGAAGACGTTGACATTCCGCATGAACCAGCCCGTATTGGTTTCTCGCGGTGAAATCGTTGAGATTCATGAGTTTCCACACACCGTAGCACATTACTAGTGACTCCAACTTCTCCCAAGTCCCTACTTTGAGGGTTGTGAACCAAGGGTGGTTTTCCTTGACAATGCGCCACTTGGAAAGAACCATTAAGCGAAGCAAGTACTTGTTGAGCTCGTCATAGAAGCTGGATCCGATTTCTCGAATATTGTTCTTGGACAGACCACTATGCTTGTAAAACACATCGGGAATGAGATTCATTGAGTTGAGCACCATGGTGCCGAGCGCTGCCCCGAAGCCGATCACTTTAAAGTAATTCTTGATGGTTCTTTTGAAATCACTGACGTAGAATCTCTGCATCGCAGGTACGCTCGTCAAGAGCGGCGCCGTAAGCGCAAGAAGAAACATGGATATCACATTCGGACCGTACATGAAGTTAGCCATAGCGTTTGCTTTGTGAAGGATGTAGGTCACGTAATTTCTGACTATCAGATTCATATCCGTATCCGAATCCAATGAGCCGTGCCGTAGCTCATAATACTGATCAACAACCTTATCCTTGAATGAAACAAAGCCGTAGTAGGCGAGCAAAAGAAGATTATGGCGTGCGTAACTAATTGCAAGACCCATCCAATTCATCGAGTGAGAAGTGGCGCCCATACTAAAGTTAATCCATATTGGATTAAGGATCCGGGTTTTGATAAATCCCGAGAGGTACTTGTGGTTTCGGCGGTACTTTGTGGGTGTAAGGTAATGGGAAAGTATCTGGCCAAAGATGGCGGGGAAAATCACGAAGTGTTTCTTGTTGTAAAGCCTTCTCACTAAGCTTGATTTTCTGAGTTTGCTGACCTTCATCCATTTCTCTGTTGTGGGCAGCACAATGATTTTCGAGCTCGGTGGGTTGAGCTCCCCATAGTATGTCATGTAAAGGTAGATCAGTAAATAGTCTTTGGGAATATTGACGTTCAGCGCCAGCGCAGCATACAAGAAACACACCGAAATTAGGTTTGACAACTTTCTTACCCTTCTATCCACGGTCTCTCGATCTTTGAACCGTGCATCGATCCACTCGGTCAAATGTGATCTGATAGTGGGGTTCAACGAAAGGAACATTGTCCACTCAATGGGTTTCTCTACTCTCAAGAGAAGAAGAGCAGGTAACCATTTCACAGCTTTCCCTATTGAAGGGTCTGGAGGCAAGTTGATGTATGAGTCGTCCATGAAGGTGGTAGGAGTATCTGTTGTGGAGCGCGCCGAGGGTGACGTGACGAAGGTAAAATAGGCGGGTGCTTCACTGTTTCTTCAGAAGCTGTGGAAATCGTTTCTATCCGAAACAAAATTCAAATAGTAGGCAGTAGAGCCTCTTGCTCAGTATTTGGTAATGTTCAATTTGAGTTTCCTTCTTGAAGGAAGTCGTAGCGCTGTTCAGTATCTAGATAAACAAGAACAGAAAACAGCGAACAGATTAAATATTGGCAGATGTGCTGCCAAATTTCCCTATCTCACACCTACAACTTTGTATTAACAGATCGTTTTGCTTGACCATTTCCCTCCACTGTTATCGTTGTCTCCGCGATTCGCGTCTCCTCATGACACCAACCACCCGTAAAGATACCACGCCGCCGCCATTCCAGTTATCGCGAAGACTGAGCGTGGCAAAATCAACGCCTCGTCCTAAGGGGCTCAATTTGAACACGGTATCGCCCAGCCCCAGCCTAAAACATCCGTCTACACCAGATACTTATGGACCCCAATCGTGGCATGAACAGGTCCACAGTTTCGAGTACGACGTCACAATTCCGACAACTAAAGAACTTGAAAAGATCTCGTTGAATGAGCAGCTCCGATATCTCGCTCTCAAAGAAATGTCGGTGGTGGAAATCAACGATGCCATCAACACATTGAAGGGAAAGCTACAAGAGGCCGAGGACGACGTTGCCAGTCTAAGGCGGGTAGTCCAGCAATCGCTTTTTCGAGAAACGCGGCTCAATTCACCGGCCACACACAGCGATCTTGAAACAGGCTCAAGAATATGGAATAATCTCTCCAAACCACTTACATTCATTCAACAGTTGGACAGTTTAATCAACACGGAGTTTGAGAAGGCACTTGCGATGGATCAAGACACTCTACATGCGCATTCAAAGGGCCACCAGCCACGAAAGCGACCTGGCCGAGCTGCTCCCTCACCCTTAAGAGACAAATCCAATACTATAGCTCGAGAAAGCCACAAGAACCTTGCTGTCGACGACGACATGTTTCATACCGTCTCGTCTTCGATTTGGCTGTTCGTTAATGATGTGAAAACGAATATAATTTCTTCTCAAGACGAAAAGACTCCAGCATGCGAGGTCAGAACTTCATCGAAACTACCGGGCACAGGAAATTACTCCAAGCCTTCAATTACTCATGGCATGCCACAGGCTACATTGCAAATGTCCCCAGAAAAACCAATGAGCGACGAAGATAAGGTTGATTTATCTATTTATTCCTCGATGCGACGAGGTAAACGTGGCCAACGAGACTCAGCTCGACACGCAGCTTGACGGGCTCTAGAGTCCCTGTAAGCCCTTGATAACGTCCGAATGCTTAGCATTTTCGGCCTTCAACTCCTGTGTGTCGCCAAGCGACCGCACATCTTTCAACAAAATATCCTTCAACTTGTCGAAGTACACCTCCTGCATCATATTGCGGATGTTGTTCTCGGAAGTCTCAATAAGTTGCCCTAAATTGATAAGATGAGCAATTTCAAGATCGCTGCTGTCATTTACAAGCGACTGCGTGGATTCAAGCTGCCTCGTCATAGTTCCCGCCAATGACATTGAGCTGGACTCAGGGTTCGCCATGTCCAAAATCACTGAGGTGGTGACTTTGTAATGAGCTGACGATTTGGACTCCACTGTAACCTCAAACACGTGGATTGAATCCCATTTGCCTGACTTGTCGTCCGTCTGTTTTTGGATGAGCACCACTCCTGCAAAGCCTTCCTCCAAACCATCTGCATCCTCATCTTCAGCGGTGTCCCATAAATACACAGAGCTCAATCCGCTTCCCTCATAATACAATTCCCTGTAGATGTCAAAACTGCTGTTGGCTCTAATCTCCAATTTGCGCAAGCTTGGTGAGGGGTATGGCGAGTCATCGTCGTTGGTTGGGGGAACAAACTTGTTCAGATATGGCGACCGGTACAGATCTCCGTCTCTGTTGTAATCACAACACAAGAACTGCTTTTTTGAGTCGGGACAAGTGGTCACCTTCAATGGCGTGTCCACAGATGATAGTAAGTCCAGGACCAATTCCTCGGATCCTGGAGCGTGATCGCTTTGAATAAGCTGACAAACGCGATCAAGATTCTCTGTGATATTTTTTGGATCGAGCCTCCGCAAGAGTTCAAGTGCAGCGTCGAATTTGTCCTCACTCATGTTGTGGTCGATTGAGTGTGATACGTCACGTGCCCTGAGTACCTATGACAAGGAAAGAACGCAAGCCAGCTGCGTTCCGGAAAAGTATTCAATGGCAGTTACCTTATTGCTGCCGGAATCCCATAATCAATTTTGTCTGGTTAGATGAGAGTTCACTATATCATTGCAATTCACAAACAGAACGGAAGAGAGAATCCTTGCGTTGTGCAAATCCGCTAGTGTAATCAGTCTACTAAGAGTTTTAGAAATTCCAATTCATATCCATTCTTAAGCTACTATACATAGCTTGAATCCCTTACTCTTGTGTATCTGTTTAGACAGGCGAGTAGACGCCGCCGACACGAGGAGCGTTCAAGATGATGCCAGTGATAACACCCGAGATGATACCAGCGACAGGCAACGTGATAATCCAACCCAGGTAACACCAGATAACCATTCTCCAGTTAACACCTCTCAAGTCCATGTTACACAAACCAACGAACATCGTAGCACCCACGGCACACTGGGTGGTGGACACAGGAATAGCTAATTGGGTGGCCATGACCACAGTAATGGCGGCACCAAATTCAATGGCAAAACCTCTTGAAGGCGACTGCAAAATCATCTTGTTACCCAACACACTCATAATCTTGTAACCAAAGGTCCAGCATCCGAGCACCAAGGAGGCGGCGGTGAAACACAAGATCCAGATTGGGGGAGTAGCTTTCAAGCCCTGGTTGGACCACACAAGGTAAACGGTGGACAATGGTCCAGAAGCATTGGAGATATCGTTGGCACCGTGAGCAAACGACATGGTACAAGCAGTAATAGCTTGGAGCAAGGAAAACAAGTATTCCACACGGTTGTCGTAGTACTTGGATTTGCTGTGCATGTCCTGAACACCACGAGACAATGCACCCTTTGAGTTGACTTGCTGAGAAAGAACGTCCACGGTAAATCCGTGGGAGACGACCAACCACGCAAGACGGGGCCAAGCCTTGGGTCCCTGGAACAGGAGCTCCTTCCAGTACTGAGCAGTGGTCTTGTCATGGGGCTTGGGTCCAGAAGGCAAGGCAACAATCTCCTCATTGGTGGATGCAACCGACTGCTTGGAGTCGTCAACAACTTCACCATTGGCAGGCTCAGAGGCATCAGTAGGAGAGGCAAGGGCTGGACGACGTCCGGCGTAGTAGTCAATGGTGAGCTCGTATCCTTCAGGCATAGGGGGAATCGAGTCATTAGACTTGAACCAGAACACTGGGCCTCTGAATACATCGTACCACTTAATGGTCCAGTCGTTGTACAAGACTTTTCTGCGGACCACTGGGAAGATGAAGAGAGTATAGAGGATGGTAGCCACACCACCCACGCCGAAAATAGCTCCGCAGGTTGCGGCCCCACTCAAGTCGTCCAAATTCAACTTTGGAGAACCCTTCCACACAATCAACATGGTCAACACACAGAACGTCACAAACACCAAGATTGGAATGGCCAACAAGGCTCTCTTGATGGCGACTCTGGTGTCTTTGATCTCCAAGATAGTGAACTTGACAGTGAGGAAAATCACCGAGGCAAAGCCACCGGCAATCAACGGAGCAATAAACCAAGAGGCAACAATCTGGGCAAATCCCTTCCAGCCCCAAATGACATGGTCGGCACCTTTGGAGGCAATGCCGACACCGATAACTGCACCGATAATCGAGTGGGTAGTAGAGACGGGCATACCGATCGAAGTTGCAATAGAAAGCCAGATGGAGGAACCCACAAGGGCAAAAGCCATCGCGAGCATAAGCACGGTTTCGTCGTTCTCAAATGTGTCGGTTTTGATAATCTTCTTTCTGATGGTGTCGGACACTCTGTTTCCTACCAACACCGCACCCAAGAACTCCATGATGGCAGCGAGAATCATTGCCTGCCAGTACTTGAGGGACCGCGAAGAGACGGACGAACTGAAGGAGTTAGCCACATCATTTGCTCCGATGTTGAATGCGTCAAGGAAGGCAAATAAGACCGCAATAGCGAAGATATAGTCGAACTGGTGGTAGTGAGCCATTAAGTTACGAGTTATGAATGTTGAGATGAGCTTGCTGGAGAAATCAGAAAAAGTCAAAATCGCCGATTCGCTCGTCTCACTTTTATATAACTGTGACAGTCTACGCCTTGCCTCGAGCTAATACATTAGAAGGCGGCATCCCGGATTTTTCTTAGCTTGATCGTAGGGAAGCATGGGTGCGAAAAGGCAGTTTTCCTGTACACAATGGGCTTGGCGACGTGGACAAAGCACCAAAAGACCCACGTTCCTCAATCTCAGGCTTGGCAAACCTGTCAGATCTATTAACCATGAAAAATCGAATGCCTCTGTTCCACAAGAGGAAACCGGGGATGGAGAGCACAAATATCATCGCTATCGCGAAAGCGTAGGCTTATCTGTCCCATCGCTACTTACATGCGGCTGAATCGGGCTGCGCACAGGTTTCCACATAACTCTACATATCCGCGCTTCAAAACCATCTCGCACCACGTGGGCGGAATAGTCTTGCGAGGAAACCATTTATTAGTCCGCCGCACCGCACAGCCTGGAACGTGAGGTTCGCCGAGAACACCAAGGAAACGTTTTTTGGCTAATTACCTTTGTTAAGAAAATAATGTGAGCTCAGCGGGAAAATATTTCTTCGAAGGTGGCGGCCCCGTGGCGAGAATGATACTTACGGTGTCGTCGCGTGAGCAATGGTTCTGAGGGGAGCAGGGGGTCGGATGTTTCTTTTAATTTTCCGGCACACGATATTGTAACAGTCAGCCTCCAGCTTTTTCCTGTTCGGGAGAGATCACGTTGGAGGTGCCGAAATACGCGAGGTCGAGCTTGCGTGAGATCAGGACTGTGCAAAAAGAATGCCCTCTCCCAGGATTATGTTATTAATTTTTGCCGCTAATTCGCTGTTTGATAAATTCGTTTTCCCAAGTGGAATTACGCCGCCTCAAGGAAACGAATGTTGAAAGCGGCGAAATTACGATTGTCCCAAATTTAAAAATTACCCCTTGTTTCTCCATTTCTTGTTCTCGGGTACGAACAGGCAATTGTGCCTCCACAGCATGAACCTTGAATCGGACCCGAAGAAGTCACCTTCTCCGAGGCTTCCTACATGCAGGACGCTAATCTCCATGAAAATCAACCTCACCTTCTGCAATGCCACCGTGTTGCACCGAAGAAAAGAGCACGATTTCGAAGAAAAGTTGCACCGACTGACCACTGTTGCAGCCTCCGCCGCCTGACTGATGTCATTGTCCACTCACAGCCCACCATTAGTCAGCTTGGGTCTCATCACGTGATCTGGGGTACGGGATGACTTTTGTCCGTCCTCTCGCATAACTCATATCTCACATTATACGCCACCATGATCCGCCTAACAAGAAGACTCCTATCCTTCAAGACATACCCCACGCCCAATGAAAATGCGCTCAAGTTTGTGTCACCAGAAAAGGCCATCACTCCCTTAGAAAACAAGACGTTTGAGTTCGGGTCAAGTCTCCAGGCTGTTCATTCTCCTCTAGCCCTCAAGTTGTTCAAGTTGCCGGGAGTCCGCTCAGTAATGATTGGGCACGATTTCCTTACCGTTAACAAGCAAGATCACATTAATTGGGCGAACTTGCGGCCTGAGGTTGTAGGCTTAATGGACGACTTTCTCACATCAGGCCAAGAACAAGCGGTCACAAAGGAGTTGACCGACAAGGACGATTCACTTACAGCTTCGGATGAAGATTCCGAGATTGTCCTGATGATCAAGGAGTTGATTGACACTCGTATCCGTCCTGCTATTCAAGACGACGGTGGAGACATCGACTACAAAGCATTCGATGAGGAGACGGGAACGGTATTCTTAAAACTTCAAGGTGCCTGCAAATCGTGTTCAGCTAGCGAGGACACCCTCAAGGGTGGCATTGAGTCAATGCTCAAGCACTACATTGAGGAAGTCCAAGAAGTGGTGCAGATTCTTGACCCCGAGGAAGAGGTGGCCAATCGAGAATTCGAGCGTCTTGAAGAGAAACTTAAGCAGCGAAGTTCTTCGCCACCGCCACCTTCTCTCTGAGACCGAATTTGACTTTAGTCGCTCTATATAACTCTGCATGCCCCAAATTTTCAATCCCTATTTATTTAATGGCCGTTGTAGCTGTATGAGGATTTACTTCGTCGTCGCGAAGTCAGTGTAGCTCCGATGATTGTCTCAGCTTCTTTCGTTGTGGTGTCGGCCTCGCGAGATTGGCAAAGCCATTCACACTCGACACATGAATTTCAAGAGATACAAGAATTGCCTACATAAAAAACAGCGACATCGACCAGGAGTGAACTATTCTAATACTCCAGAATGCTTGTTTATGCCTTATTTTAGTTGAAGCGTCTCTTCCCTTTTCCAATCACCTCAAGTACCTGCCGCTTGATGCGAGCAAGGTCTTTCGCCCCCTCATATCTTGTTGCAAGCTCTTTCAACAAACCGTTGTCTAGACACCCCTTAGATATGGTCAAGCGAACTTCTTCGTGCAAGTCTGCCATGAACTTCGTGGTGTAGGCATGCCATTCACGAGCCACATGATTGAAGCCTAATGTCCAGCCCAAAATGGTGATAGCTAGAGCGGTTTCACCCCCGATTCCGAATAGTGTATATCCAAGTGCCGACAACAATGTCAAGGGCAACTGGTAATACATAAAACCAGTTGCTAAACATTTGTAGACAGTCAGCTGAACTTCTGTTGGAATTGGGCTCCTGGTGTACTTCAGTTTGAGCTCAGCAAGCGGATTGTGATTCAGAGTCTCGTCCGGAAATTTGGCAAATTTTTGCTCCTGCAAACGAGTTACCAACTGCCCTCTTACATAGTTGTATGCATCGATGCTTTTACTCATGAAATTGGAAGAGAAAAAATCCTTCACCATGTACTCCACATTGTCGTTGTACCAATAGAGTTTCCACCAAGGAAGTTTCTTCCGCAAGAAGGTCGATGTCTGAGGCATCAAGGAATCCTGGAGCTCGGCATGCATTTCCTTCGAGAATCTTGATATAGACTGGAGTCTCAAATCTTCATAAATTTCTTGCACGCGCTTCTCTGACAAATTGTTACGTGCAATTTCGATTCTGATCACCTCGAAAAGCCACAGGCAAAGATTCTCTGTTCTGGTGTACCACAGAAGAAGTTTGCTGACTTCGATGATGTTGCTCAGCTGAAGCAGTTCGAAGTACTCTGAGGATGCTTTGACATCGTATTCATAAAATTCTTCAATGCCGTGTGCCAATTTGTTGCTGTCCACTTTGATAACATGATGTGCAAGGGCTTCCTCGGTGAAATTAGCCCGCGACAACTCATTGGACCGTGGCGAGTACTCTCTGTTATCCACAACTGTAAGCAAAATTTTCTTCTGTATACTTCGAGACACGCTGTCCATAATAGAGGCGAATTCACTAGTGACGCATACGTAGAAGTGGCATACATCCAATAGTTTGGGAGCATCGGCTGCTTCGTTTATCTCAACAAGAACAATGTCATTTGCAGGTGAATCAGAATGCCCAAGTACCTCGAGGAACTTACTACGGTGTTCACCACTCAATATTGGAGACGGGACCTGTGTGGTGTTGCTAGCTCTTCTGAAAGACTCTGGAAGGAGCAATACGGACATGTCCACGTCGGTATGTGAAATAAGATTGTTTTTCGTTTTCGATCTTTGGCTCAATTTGCTGTACCAGTCAGCGCTGTGAGCCGACAATGGGTCTGCTAATAAGGTCTCGATGAGTCTAGAAGTCTCCCTGGCCGTTGCATTTTCATACATGACAGCGATCAAAATCTGCTGTGGCTTTTCCAGATACCGTCTGAGTGACGTGAATGTTTCAATGTTAGCGCATGTTACCGAGTCGAAGGGGTACCATCGCATGTACTTCTTCAACGAGCTTTGCACCTCAGCATCGGAGGCAGCCAGAGTGGTGTTGAATCTTGTTGAAACAACTCTCTTCAATTGTGCGATACTCAGTCGAGAATGGGCATTTTTCACTCCAATAGGAAGCCGTAGTATACGCATCTAGATGTTGTGGATTGGCGCGACTCCGATCGAGGCCATCATCACGTGTTCCAGCTAGGAGCGGTTGATACCGAATTTGGCCTAAATAACGGCAATTATATCGCAGGAATCTTCAATCCCGGTGATTGCTCTCTAAAACCAATTTTCGAATATGCTGAGCATCCGGCTTGGTCCCATGAAATGCGATCTTCTCCTAGTTCCGCGAGCCCGAATCCCGGGGCCACATTGCAGATGCAGCTGTTGCGGGTATGCACGAAGTGCATAGAACGTACTTGCTGAAAACCAACCACTCTCTCCAGAAACAAAACCAAGGCACTTGCGATTTCTCGTCATACCCACGCTGCTATGCCTTACGATTTCAGTCTGTTAGAGGTCTCATCTTGGAAGCGAATGGGGCGCTCCTTGAAAAAATACGCCTCGTTCATTGGCCCCGGAATTATGGTTTCGGTGGCATATATGGACCCAGGCAACTATTCCACTGCTGTCTCTGCTGGAGCAGACTATGAGTACAAGTTGTTAATCATTGTTTTTATCAGCAATCTCTTTGCAGTTGTTTTACAATGCTTGTGCGTTAAGCTCGGCACAGTTACTGGTTTGGATTTAGCAGAAATGTGTCGCTTGACCTTACCGCCCTGGCTCAATTTGCTCTTGTATGCGTGCACAGAAATTGCTATTATTGCCACCGATTTGGCAGAAGTAGTCGGCACTGCCATCGCACTTGAGATTATCTTTGGCATCCCATTGATTTATGGTGTCATCGTCACAGTATTTGATGTGTTGATAGTATTATTGGCGTATAAGAAGGACGGCACCATGCGTCAAACGCGAGTGTTTGAGCTTATTGTGTTCGTTCTCGTGGGGGCAACCTGTGGCTGCTTCATATTGGAATTGTTCAAATGCGATTTTGCACCTGGCTCCTTAGGGAAAATTGTGGAGGGGTTTTTACCCATGAACCCAGGAGTCTTCAAAGAGTCCAATGCTTTATTTCTCAGTTGCGGAATTGTCGGCTCTACGGTTATGCCTCACTCGTTATACCTTGGGTCCTCATTGGTTCAGGCTCGTCTCAAAGACTACGACATAGCGCATGGCAATATCGACGGAGACCTTAATTCTGACGGTGAATATGAAAATCCTTCAAGCCAGAGTTCAATTTCAGAGCCCTACGCTGCTGTGCGCAACAACTTTTTGCTGATATCGGATGGCACTGCCCTTTCCAGAAGATACAGGCCTTCGTACTCTGCCATCAAATACTGCTTGACTTTTTCGTATGCTGAACTCATTGTTTCCTTGTTCTCCATTGCAGTCTTCGTTAATGCTGCAATTCTCATAGTTGCTGGCTCGACTCTTGCTGGTAAGCCTGATGCTCTGGATGCCGACTTGCTCTCCATATACGAGATGCTCTCTCACTACATTTCACCTGCGGCAGGGATGGTGTTCGCGTTGTCTATGTTATTTTCAGGGCAGAGTGCTGGCATAGTTTGCACAATGGCTGGCCAGATCATCTCTGAGGGTTTCATCAACTGGTCATTCAAACCGTGGCTCCGGCGCATTATAACTAGAGTCTTGGCGATTATTCCGGTGGTCATAGTCATCATGGTACTTGGCCGTGAAGGAGTATCGACCATCATGAACTCATCTCAAGTAGTGTTGAGCTTCATTCTTCCTTTCGTGAGTGCCCCGTTAATTTACTTCACAGCCAGCAAAAAGTATATGACTGTTTACGAAACAACTAGCGAAAATCGCAACGAAACTTCGGCATTGTTGCTGCTGCATGCTGCTCAGCACCATCACAGAGGCTATAACCCCGACCGGGAGGAAAGCGACCTTCAGAAGATTACATTTGAGAACGGCGCCTGGTTGAATGGGGCAGCTCTTTTTACGTGGGTGACCATAACCGTACTCAACATCTATTTGGTCTATCTTTTCTCTATCGGCATAGATGTCTAGGCCTCAAAATTAAGGACTTGGGCCAAACTTGAAATATAAGCACTTAGACAAAACGGCTCTTTTTCTTGTATGGACCTCTCATTCCTGAAATGCGACCAGGACGACCAAATCCACCACCTTTCGATGGGACTGGGCCTGGCAAAGTTCCATGATAGTCAGTCGTCAAAATTGGCAACTTATGCGAGTGCGGAATGTCAAGCTCTACGGCTCCAGCTTGTGACGAGAGTAACAATCTCATGTAAGTTTTAATCTTCTTGTAAAGAATGAGTTCGTTGCTTGAAGGTTTAGACCCGGAGCTTAGGAGTCTTTCTTGACGAGCCATGTTGAGCTTAATGGTAAGCGCCAGAATATGCTTCTGAAGGACTGCAGGAGATTTCAAAACCTGCTTAATCTCTCTTTTCATTTGCCCAATAGACGTTGCAGCCTCGGGATCGAACTTGACCAAATTCTCAAGTAGAACTTTACCAGATGGGTTGACAGTATCCAAATCATCTGTGTCCTCTGTCACCGGAGTGGCAATTTTAGGAGCTGATTCATCTTTCGCTGCTGCATGCAGCTCGCTGGAGCCATTGGTGGGGCTAATCTTAGAGATTCTCAGTAGTCCAACATGATTTACCCAGACGGCATTTCTCAATTCTTCTCCCAAAACTGCACTCCTCGAATCTGTTGCTGGAGCAAAAGACAACATTTGAGTTGCCTTGCCAGTAGCCCTGTATTCAGTCGCGTTTCCGTTCTTTATCAACGTGGACTCGACAGGTGCTCGAAGAATCTCTTTCTCGTAGGAAATCCATTTGGGTGCTTCAATAGTATACCAATTTGGATGGAAAAAATTCTCAAGAACTTGAGATGACGCCTGAGAAGGTGCAGGGATCCTGGAAGAGATATTTCCAAATCCTTTGAGGGTGCTAGTGTTTGTCAGCACCGCCTTTGGATAACTGGTCACTTTAAGCAAATTGTAGGGATCAGGCACCACAGTTTCACGCCAGTCGAGTGATGACTTACCCGTAATCGAGGAGAACAACGGTTGCGAAACTGATTTAGTGGTGGGTGGAGCTTGCTGCCCATAAATTGTGTGGATTGCTGGCGCAACCTGCTCTTCATATGTGTTGATGAATGAGAGCGCTTCCGAATCGCGGGTAAGAAACTCTGAAGAGATTTTAACAAAGTCGTCTCTCAAAATATCAAGTTGAGTATCGGGTAACTCGCGTTCAATTAGGGAAAGATGGAGACTTTTTGTTTCGTGAAATAATCGCTCACTGGCATACTCGAAAAAGTTATCAATTTCAAGATACACTGGGCTCCCTACCGGATGTTTAACAATTTCCAAAGTAGCGAGCACGCTGATATCGTGAAATAATTGATATGGACGGTGATAGAAACCACTTTTCACTCTTTCTGAGATGGAAACTTTAGGATAAGTGCCACTCTTGCTCACAAATTTGGCTAGAGAATCTCTAATGGCATTAGGCTTATCTTCCGAGAAGGTCAGAGGAATGACGGATTTCTCAAGCAAAGAATGAGAGTCTGCATCCTGGAGTATAAGCAATAAGTCGGGTAGTAGCTCTGAGAAGGCTGAAGGTTAGATAACTTATTAATTTGAAGGAAAAGCTTCGGTACATACTCGTATGCGATGGCATGATTGACGCGAGGTGTTGGTCGGTTTGTTTTCGAAGGTTCAGTGCGGGATGTGCAGGACAGCTACAGCTTTGGAAATGCCTGTATATGTACATTAGTCGTCAAATAACAACTTGATCTCCTCGATTCTTTGTTTCCTTCTTTCTTCTTCTTCGACTTCGACTGCCTCGCCCATCATTCGCTTGCGCTCTTGAATTTTGAGCATTTTGTTCTCAATGCTATCCTTAATAATAAACCGTACTACCTTCACACTTTTGCTCTGGCCAATGCGATGAATTCTGTCAATAGCTTGATCTTCTACTCCAGGAGACCACCACGGGTCCATCATGAAGGCACGGTTGGCACATGTCAAATTGAGCCCTACTCCTCCAGCTTTGAGTGAAAGAAGCAAGATGACAATCTTTCCCGAAGGTTCGCGGTCGGCCCCAAATCGTTTCAAAATTTTTTCACGTTCAGCAAGGTTTAATCGACCATCAAATTTGTATACCTCAAAACTTTGTTCCTCGTTGTTATTCAATGTATTCAATTCGTTCTCAATAAGATCAAGATACGATGAAAACTGAGAAAACACTACCACTTGTTCTCCTGGACTCTGAACTTGCAATAGACGCAAATGCTTGATTAGAGCCTCTATCTTGCTTGACGATTTGTCGGGATCGTAGTGGTAAATCTGAAAATCATATGAGCCCAAGGGGTCGTCCAAAGCTTCGTTGGTATGGAATCGAACTTCTTTCATTGGTGTCGATGTCGACCGCACTTTAAATAGTCGATATCTTGATATAGGGTGACGACAATCCGGACAAAGGGGCTCCAAATTTTGCTTAGTCTGGAATTCTAGGTGGTCCATCAAACAAAGCAAGCAGTACCTGTGTCCACATTCGGTAATCGTCAACTCATGCAACGCAATGGGCACCTGGGTGCAAATCGAGCATTCCGAGTTTTCAATATCGATTCGAGAATAAAGGGCATAAAGCTTTTGCTTCATCTCCGTGTCGGAACTAAACTTCTCGTTTTCCATATGCTTTACTTGCTCGGACAACTCATCGACCCATTGGTTGTCAATATCTGCCTTTCCCGTAACAAGTTGTGGGTGACAACAGATCTGCCTCAAGCGGAGGATATGAGTCAAGATCTGAGTGTACTTTTTGAGTAACTCCCCAGTTCGCAACCCTTCGGCAAATGACTGGTGTGCTCGGCGTCTAAAAAAGTCGTATTGAATTTGCTCAAGCTTGCTGAACTCCAACTCTTCGATAATTACTTCTTTCTCGGGTAACTCAACAAGCGGAGTTCCATCACTTTGCTTCATATTTTTAGTCCTTCGCAAAAATATTGGCTGAAGAATCGATTTCACAACGTCTAAAGTTTGATTGAACTTCTTTTGTTCGAATGGCAATGTAACAAAGGTTTTCCAGTAAGAGAACGTGCTCCAAGGTTCAAGTCGGAGAAACTTGACCAATGAAAAAATGTCGTCTAACCTATTGATAACTGGTGTGCCAGTGAGGATCCAGCGCCGCCTTGCTTCAAGTTCATGCACTGATTTTGCAGTTTTTGTGTTTCGGTTACGGATATTGTGGCCCTCGTCGAGTACCACCCTGAAGAACTCAACAGAGAATAGGCCGACTTTTGGTAGAAAGCCATCCTCATCACGAAGCTTATTTAGTCTTGACCATTCATTCTGAACAGTGCCAAATGTGGTCAACGCAACAATGGGGATATTTGTTGCTCGATTGCACATTAGCTGAGAGAGGTCGGCCTGTACCAGCTCGCCGTAGTAAATATAGCATCTGTGATTACTATTGGAATTGGAGCGGTCAAATTCAGCCTTCCACTGGGATAGAAGAGACATTGGAACAACAACTAAAGTTGTTTTTGAAGCGTAATTCCGATTGCGAGTGGTTTCATTACTCGTATCGTATGGTACTGAGTGTATGAGAGACAAAGTCGAGATAGTCTTACCCAAACCCATCTCGTCTGCAAGGATGCCACCTTTGACAAAGTTTTGAACTACCGGCTTCTCAAGAGATAGCTCACCGTTGTATAAGTTGGCGTAGAAGAAGCCAGCTTCCTCTTCTTCGTCTTTTGTTGGATCCTTGGGCCATCTGAATTTGCCCCAAAGAGGATTCAATAGTTCATTATCTCCACTCTGTAAGGCGCACCTCTTTTGGGTCGAAAAATGTTCACCTTCGCCCGAGGACAAGCGGTCCATGACGTCAACTTCTTTTTCCCGTGACAACATCCAGGAGAGGCCATGCTTCTGATATGGACGTAGCTGGATAGATGTATTTTCTGAGGGGGGACTAGTGGTATTTGGAAGGTTCTCCAAAAACTCCAGTTGCTGGTAATTCAGATAGAACTGCTTGATCTGGTCTAGGCTCAATTCATCAGACGGATCAATGTCTGTTTTCAGAGTTGCTGATGACTGGCTATTCTCGTCAATCTCGATCACTTCGGGTGTGTCATCGCTATGAGGAATTATTCCTAGCTTGTCAAATAATCGGCTGAGGGACTTCTGTTTTAGGCGGAGAGCGGCTTCAGCTTCAGTTTCTCGAGTATTATCTTGCGCTTCATTCTTGGAAAGTTTCCTCTTCTTAGCATCTGGGCCATCCTCGACATTGATTACCTGTGTTGCAGCGAAGGTAAGGTTCGTGAGATAACACCTGATCTCGACAAAGAATGGGTCTCCAATAGAAAGTCGTCCCTTTGTGTCCATGATAACAGAAACCTCAAATTCCGCCACTTGGAGATCGATGAGTGGAGCCAAGATTCTTGTTATATCCTCGGGAATTCGGCCAAATTCTCGGCCATTCTCCCCCTCAGTGTATATGCGGATGATTGCCGAATCACCAAATTTCGCGGAAATAACAGTCGACTTTTTCATCTTGTTGGGCACAAGGCGGCGAATTTCCAAAGGTTGGCGATAGCGTAGAGGCTTAAGGTACGGCCGTGTTGCCCACGCTTCGACATCTAGGGATCCGATAAAACGGGCCCACTTTTGTTCCTTTTTGAATTGTTGTTGCGCTTGCTTCTCAGAATGGAGTCTCTCCATCACCTCTTTCAACTCTTCACTCTTCTGCATCAGATCATGCTCAACAAAAGTCTCCGAAGGGGGTGAAAGATTCAAGCCGTTGAAGTAGTGATTGGCAGCGAGATGTATGTAATTTGGTCTGTTGAAGTATAGAGCAAACAAGTGCTTCATGGCTTTCTCAGACACATTCTCTCCTAGGATGGACGAGAGTTGAGACTTGAACATCTCATAGCCGATCTGGGATAACGTTTGTTCGTGATTCTCGTCTACTTCGACAGATTCAGCCACTTCAGAGTGATCATTTTCATTCAATTGTAACGTGTTTGACTCGTGTAGTCCCGAATCTGACATCATTGCCACACGCGTCGGACCGGCTTCGATGATCTCCACATCTTCCTCGAGATCATCTTCAACAACAAATAAGCTGGGTTCGGAAACAGAAACAGAAGGAGGTGTAGAAGCATCCGATTGAAAAAATCGGCGCTTGTCGACCATTTTGGTGGCGTTAATGATTGTTGGAATAAGTGGAGATGAGTGTCTGATATGCACACCCGATATGTGAGTGGATCTAGATCACCAAAGCATCGGGATTGAGCATGGAAGGCAAAATCCGAGGATTAAAGCGATGAGTTTCAGCCCACTGTAGTAGATCTTTCGGTGAAAATGTCACCGAGTTACCCAGAAGGTAGAGCACACCCATATGCTCCAAAGCAAATAAGATGTCGTCTTTTCGAAATCCCGTCTCGTTGGCTAAATCCTTCAAAAGAACTTCAGACAGTTCCTTAAAACTGTTGAGAAGACAGAACACCAACCTCTTGGACCAGTAATTCAAGTACGCCACTTTGCCGAAAGGTGAAAGCGGAAGTTCTGGTCCCAGCCGAGCTTGTCCCGGCGTAACAGATGCAAGCGCAAAAGAAAACTCAATTAAAAGGCTACCTAAGTGTAGGCGCTGATACGGAGGGAACACGCAAATGCAAGCCAAGTTGTTATCCTTGTCCCACGAGTTGACTTCTTTGGAAAAGAAGCCCATCGGCTCGAAACGTCGCCGAAATGGCGTGCCGTACTCCTCTGGCTTGGTGGTGTCTTGTCCATAGAGAACGTAAAAATCAAAAGCATCGACATTGTAGTAGACAGACTTATCATCCAAGAATAACTTGCTGAAAAGCGCCATGTTTTGACAAAAAAGTTCATTTTTATAACCCTGGATTCTCTTGATTAATATTGAAGCTTTCATATCAGCGTATACTAATTGGCCAACTTTCGGGTAAGCCGTGTCATGTGAACATAGAACTCTGTGAGCCGTGAAACACTTTTGGTCGGAAGTGTACTTAAAGCAAAATTGGCAGACATATAAGTTGTCGAGCCAATATTGTCCTGGCAGGGAGGAAGTGGAACGTTTTCGGGACACTGTTGTCTTGGATATGCCGAGTTCGGAATCGCCATGGTTTAAGAAGTAAGCCCCGTTGCCGTACCATGCATTGAATGTGTAGTCTCCAAAAGTAACCCGGTCAATATTCCTAGAGCCTAGAACACCGTATTCTTGGTCTCTGGACACCTGGGTTTTGGCCTGTGTCATGCCATCAACATCAATGCGTGCAGGCTGGGGAGGAAGACAATATGAGAAGAGTTGAAATTTTCAGAAAAAAGATTCAAAATACAGAAAGAGCACAAGCAACGTGGAGCCTTCAGTTCAATTCGAAATCATTTCAAGCAGAAACCAAAGAATCGAGTGAAGAGTCTCCGAAGGGCCGCTCGGGGAAGGAAATAAGTCGTCGCCTTCGGGCAGCTCTTGACTAGGCAGAAATATCGCGGTTGAATCACTAAGATCTTGCAAATCCAAGTATTATTCACGCCAGGATCTGCCCAGTGAACATTCTACGGGAAGTTACAATAGCGGGTGTACGGGTTCATCACGCGTCTGACACCAACTACATCACCATGCCACCAAAAGGTTGGAGAAAAAATGCCGACAGCAAGACCCCGCAAATAAGCAAGGAGGTAGAGGCTGTATCTATAGATGAGCTTCTTTTCCCCAAATCGACAATTCAAAAACTCACCAAGAACGTTACCGCACCCGACAACATGATCCTCGCAAAAGACTCGCTTGCGGCAATTCAACGTGCAGCCACTGTATTCGTGTCTCATATACTCTTCAATGCTCAAGTCTCTGCTAAATCAAGTGATAGAAAGACTATCTCAGCTCAAGACGTGACAGCTGCTTTAGAAAGGACTGATTTATCGGGATTCGTGCCTGAGTTGAAGCTGAAGATTGCAGTTCACGAACAGGAACTAGCAAGCAGAAAGCAGCAGAAAGCTGATCAGAAAGGGTCAACTGATAAGGAGGGCCCGGTGACAAAAAAGCTCCGGGAGAATGGCTCAAATACTCTGGACGCTCAGGACGGCGATGATGAAGATGAAGACGAGATTGAAGACGACCCCGAGTCGGTCGATGCAGAAAACGAGGACGAATCTATGGATGAAGCTGAGAATGAGAATGGAGCAGAATCATCGCAGAATCCGATTGCTCTCCTAGGTAAAGAGGAGCAAGAGTTGAATGGATCAGACAACGAGACTATAGAAAACGAAGAAGCAGAGTCTAGTGGTGAGGAGCAGTAAAGTTTTTGTGAATTTCGAATGTATGCAAGGCGCTAGTGGTGGAAACAGCGCAGGTAAAATGGATACCCACACTCGAGGCCAATCAACAAATATGCGAAAATCAATATTGCAAGGATGGTGATGAGAACAAATTTTGCGTTGTTGAGCCATATCTTACGCTTGATAGAAACGGCGCTCTTTTGAAAAAGCCCCAGCGATGACGTGAGTCGGTCCGTCTGGTCCACCAAGTTATTGATCTTGTCGCCGCGAGTCATGAGCTTGTTGACATTGTCAAGCATGATGTTGCGAACCTCCTCAACTTCATCATTAGCGGCCACAAGCTGGTTGGGTGTAAGAACTTCGGAATTATTGACGTCACTCTGGGCGACCGAACCATACAGATAAGCATGAGAGTTACGATCGTAGCGCAGTTCCTCTTGAAGAATGATCTGATTCATGTAGAGCTTAAAACCTCCGAGCTTTGATTTTGCAGGCGCCTGTGGTGATAGGGGACTATTAGGAGAAGTTGGACTATTTTCCGAGTAGGTAGTTGCCGCGGCGGAGGCAGGCATCTCTTTGCGAAATTCAAAGTACTTGTCCATGATCTTTTTGAGAATGGAGAGAATGAGCATTTTTGGCACCCCTTGATGTGCCAATGTAATCACCGTGACCAAGTCATTGCTCCCATCTGGGTTATGCAATGTTTTCTTCATGAAAAACAATGCAAGAGCAGATCGCGTTACAGATGCATCCGTATACACAGTCATCAGGCCGATGAGTGTTTTCGATGCATTAATCAACCCGAGATCCAGCAGTATTAGCTCCGAGCAATTGAGCTTCGGAATAGAGTGAACTAGCTTGGAATTCTCAGTTGTGAATAGCGTTGTCGAATTTAGCGTGAGAGTCGTAAATATTACTGACTGTTAGTAGGCGTTTTATTAAGAATGCCATGGTATCAAACATACATTTGCGCTGTAAATCTGTCGTGCTCATTTGGTGCTGGTGTAGTACATGTGACGATTCGCACTACATGGAGGACATAGGCAAGGAATATTGTAGATTACTCAACAATAGATTGATTTCTGAACTGATGCCTGATTCTAAGTAATTGATATGGCTAAACGTAAACTATTTAAAAGGCTTTTATTGATTTTGCCTGTGCTTTAAGGGCCGGCTGGGCCACGTTATCGAAACGGCATGGTGTTGCGAACAAGATAATAGTCTACACGACAAAAAAAAGATACCCATGGTAAGTTGTAAATAATGCCACTCATGGCTTTCTGATCTTTTTTTTTTACTTTGAGCGTAATCGAGGCTTGTTTTGGGATGTCAAAACGGCAGATGTGGGGAGATCACGTGCGCATCTCATCTCGAAAAGGCTCATATAGAATCAACTACGCCATGGGAAAGTACAGAAAACGTTTCAATGAGAAGGCGCGATCAGGCATGCTTGCTAAGCAGAATGCCTTAAAACGTGCAAGAAATAAGCAGTTCCACCAGAACGAAGAAGCACAAGACGATGCATCGCATGCTTCGCCAGATCCAGAAGATCAGAATGACGACCCCAATGCAGAGATTCTCAAACCCATGACCGAAGAGGAGAAGGAAGACCGCAAAAGAAAATTGAAGGAGTCTTTGTATGCTGAAAACGAGAAAGAGTCCAAGCTTTCGAGATCAAAAAGGAAGAGATTGGATAAGTACATCGAGCACCAAATAAAGAGGGAGGAGAAAAAAGTTCTTCTCGAGAAGTTGTCAGCAACTAAAGTTGATACTCATCTATTTGCACCATCGAAATTTCTCGGAAAGGGAAAGAACACCAAGCGTGAAGATTTGCAAGAGGCTCTTAAGCTTGAGAAACAAGGCAGAGCTGATGAACAGACTCGCCAATTACTATATGAAGATCGCACAGTTAAAGACTGGGATGATGAAAGTTCGGACGATAGTGGAGACAAAAGTCCTTCTGAGATCGCTGCCTCTGAACCTCAATCTTCGTTTGTTGACAACAGACCATCCAAGTTCGGGGGCACCGGATCTGGCTTTCTGTTCAGTAACATACCGAAGATTGAGAAAGATCCCTCTCAAAAGAAATACACCTGGAGGCTCAAAGTGGAACGCGAGGAGCGGAAACGAGCCAAAATCGAAGATGAAAATGACTTTCTAACTTCAGATGAATCTGAAGAAGATGCTCCGGAACTTTCAGAAGTCTCCGGATATGATGAAACTGGAACTGAAACCCATATATTGCCTGAAGATAATGATGCAGCTTCGGATAATTCGAGTTCAAACAGTTCGGTTTCTGATGATAATGAAGGCGGAGACGAAAGCGACGAGAGTTCCGCAGGTTCTGACGAAGATGAATATCTAGAGTCTGAGGACGATGAGGTTAAGCCGCGGCTTGTCCAACAGCAACCTAAGCACTCTAAGGTTGCTGAATCTTTCAAACAATGGGCTGAGGAACAAGTACGAGAACTTGAAGGTCGAGTGAACACAGCGCTCCCAGAGCTTTCAAGTGGAGTTAAAGAAAGGTACGCAAAGGGCGCCCATCAAGATTCCAAAGACTCAGACGACGAGGACTCCGTGGCGATTGATGAGAATTTGCAAAGAAAGGCATTCTACGTGGAGGTGACGCGGCCAATTGAAATCCAGCATCAGAGGATGCAACTTCCCGTGTTCGGCGAAGAGCACCGTATCATGGAAGCTGTTCATCACCACGATTGTATTGTCCTCTGTGGTGAGACAGGATCGGGTAAAACAACCCAGGTTCCTCAGTTCTTGTATGAGGCTGGATTCGGGAACATTGATTCAGATACATATCCTGGAATGATTGGTGTCACTCAACCAAGGCGTGTTGCTGCAGTGTCGATGGCTAATCGTGTTGGCAACGAGTTAGGTGAAGTTCACGGCAAAAGGGTAGGTTATCAAATCCGGTTTGATTCCACAGTTGCGAATGAAAACCAGAAGAACGGAACTGCGCTCAAATTCATGACAGATGGTGTCTTGCTTCGGGAGATGATGAACGATTTTCTTTTAACAAAGTACTCGGCGCTTATCATCGATGAAGCCCACGAGAGAAACGTTAATACAGACATTTTGATTGGAATGTTGAGTCGAATTGTTAAACTTCGTCGCCAGAGAAACAAGCCATTGAAGTTGATAATCATGTCCGCCACCTTGCGAGTTTCTGATTTTGCAGAGAACAAAACTCTCTTTAAAGTGCCTCCTCCTATCATCAAAGTCGAAGCTAGACAGTATCCTGTGTCTGTGCATTTCAACAAAAAGACCAGATATGATTACTTAGAAGAAGCATTTTCGAAGGCATGCAAGATCCACAAAAGGCTTCCGCCTGGCGGAATCTTGATATTTTTGACTGGTCAGAATGAGATTACCACCTTGGTTAAAAGACTTCGAGACGAATTCCCCTCCAAAGCAGGCTATCGTGAAGATAAAAAAGCAAAATACAGAGTGAGTCAACAGGTCGCTCTCGAGGCAGAGGATGTTGACCTTGATATCGCACTCCGCGAGAGGAACGCTGCTGAGGTCGATAATTCTTCGTCAGAGGAAGATTCAGATGAAGAGGAAGGATTCGATGAGGTTTTGGAACCTCACCAGACTCCACAAGATCCACTCCATGTACTCCCATTGTACTCGCTCCTTCCTCAAAACCAACAGTTGCGTGTTTTCGATCCACCTCCACCAGGGAGTCGTCTTTGCATAGTGGCCACCAATGTGGCCGAGACTTCCTTAACTATTCCTGGGATTCGATATGTCATCGATTGTGGCAGATCGAAGGAGAGAAAATACGATGAGGATACCGGAGTTCAGCTGTTCGAGGTTGATTGGGTTTCGAAAGCTTCGGCTGATCAGAGAAGTGGAAGAGCAGGTCGTACAGGGCCCGGTCATTGCTACAGACTTTACTCGTCTGCAATCTATGAAGAATACTTTAAGCAGTTCAGTGAACCTGAGATCTTACGCATGCCTGCAGAATCCACTGTTTTGACAATGAAGAGCATGGGAATTGACCACATTGTGAATTTCCCCTTTCCGACGCCTCCGGACAGGTCTGCACTTGCAAGAGCTGAGAAGCTTTTGGTCATTCTTGGTGCGTTGGACCAAGAGAAAAAGAGCATCACTGAACTTGGTAAAACGATGTCGCTATTCCCACTTGGGCCCCGCTACGCTAAAATGCTTATCGTTGGAAACCAGCTTGACTGCTTGCCTTACGTCATTGCTATCGTTTCTGCGCTTTCTGTTGGCGATCCTTTCTTGGATGAGCAAGAGATTATTCCAGTGAGATCAGTTTCTGGGTCTGGTAGTGACACTGAGGAAGAAGAAACTCAAGGCGAGGTTGAAGAACGCCGTACGTTACGGGCCAAGTTTCACAAGTCAAGGGCAATGTTCTCGAACATAGACTCCAAGTCAGATGCTATCAAGCTACTTTCGGCAGCCTGTGCATTGGACCATGTCCCCAAATCCAAAAAAGCAAAATTTGTCGCCGACAATTTCTTGCGGGCAAAGGTGATAGACGAAATTCAAAAGCTTCGTCAGCAAGTTGCCCACATTGTTACTATAAACACCGGTCTGGATACGATCGCTGAGAAGGAGCTGCAGAAGCAGAAACTTGGAATTCCATCGAAACAGCAGGTAGCTGCGCTCAAACAAATCATTGCCTCGGGGTTTATTGACCAAGTGGCGGTCAGATCTGACATCGTTGATTCCGAAGTTAAGTTGGCCAAACGCAACAATATTTCCCAGGTACCTTACACAGTTCTTCACCGACCTGCTGAATCCGACGAAGCATTCGTCTACATCCATCCGGGATCTGTACTCACTTCGGCTGGGGCTGAGCCTCCTCGATTCCTCATTTACCAGACTCTCAACCGGAGCAGTAATACCAAGGAGGGATTCTTGAATAGGTTGAGGTTGAAGCCTTTGTGTGACATTTCTGGTAAACAACTTGCTAACGTTGCCAAAGCATCATCTCTTATCACCTACTCCAAGCCATTAGGGCATCCATATGCACCAAAAGATATTTCATCCACAAAAAGGGAGTGCTACGTGATTCCTCGCTATGGCTCCGGCATGACAGAAGGCGGCATGGGCTGGGATCTTCCTGTGATCAAAGTGATTCAGGAAAAGGCTTACGGCCAGTGGGTTACCAAAATTTGATAGAAAATAGATTCATCGAGTGCTAAATACATCATGTACCTTAAAATTTCAATCGTCTTGAGATTTCACTTCATCTTCTCTCCTACTATCTTGGTGACAATATGCACTCTGGGTGTTTACATCTTTTCATCCATCGCAGTTCGTTCCATCTCACAACCTTCCCGAAATGGAGAGATCAGATGACGAGCCTGATCAAGAACCATTGATTCCTCGCACTGTCATTGACCTGGCCTCCCAAAGGCGATTCGTGATCTCGTTGTTTGTTCTCATCCAATGCTGGAAGATCTACGATGTTTTGCTAGTCAGGGCCAACTCCTATGCAAACTTGGGGAAAACTGGGTCAGATATAGAAGTCTCTTTCACTCTGCTCAATAGCTTCACATTCGTGTTGAAGTATGTGGTGGTTGACGGGCTTTACCTTTGGCTGCTACCGATTCTCAACATACCGTTACTCACTTTCCTGCCCCTCGTAACGATTGGCTTCATATTGGCAACCAATGCTTTCACGATATTTCTTGGAAGTAATTTGGCCCTTCCCATACTATCGTCTACGGTTTTGCCTATCTGGAAAGCAGTCCACAAGCACCGTGAGTTGACTCTTGTCGGTGATAGCAGAGCTTCTCAGAATGTGATAAATATTGAATCTCACTTCAAAGGCAAATACACAGTTCATTATTTACCGGCCTCTTCGGTTATGATGAATCCGTTTGGACTGAAGCCGTGTCTCAATCCATTCTTTCAGCTTCCCATCGAGTTCAACACCACTTCTCAAATTGTGCATCTACAGCTTGAACGTACTTCACCCCTGAACGAGAAGTCACTCATTGATATTACCAGTGCAGAGCTAGCTAAACTTCGCAGAAAGGACTATTCCCATCTTGTAGCTGAAAACGGGTATGTCTCCAACGACGATCGGGTGTTTTACCTTGAAGTCAAAATCAAAGAACCCGGGCTTTACAGAATCAAAAGTGTTCTAGACTCGGATGGCTCGAGCATCCGCCCATACAGAAGCGAGCTTTTGATAGGCTCGTGCCCTTCGGCTAAATTCGAGTATTCGGGACCGAAGCTGGCATATTCAGGATACAAATGTATCGATCCCAAAAACGCTACAATTGACGCGGAATGGAAACTTCCTCTTGTCTCTAGCACTGGTGTATTTCCTTTGACGGTCGAGGTTGCCTCTAGATTTAATGGCAAGCAAATTCATGTTTTCAACGCGACTGTGAATGACCAAGGTGATTCTGAGGGTCTCAAGTGGCTCCAAACAAAGCTGCTCACGCGGAATTCTCTAGAGCAGAAGCTCCTTCAGAATCTGGAACTCACAAAAGTGCCGGGAGCTGGGGAGTTTGCATTTCAGATCTTAAGGGTTGCCGACAGAATGGGCCACGTTCAAGAATACAATACAAAGTCAAAAGACCCGGACGTTCACTTTACTGTCGATCTTCGGGAATCTTCTCGTTTAACATTGGTGGATAAACAACCCAATTCACCGTTACTTCGTGGTCTGACCAAGTACTTACATATCCAAAATAGCCAGAGGCTTGAGCTTCCACTCACCATTTTGCTTAGGCATGAGTTTACCTCAGGAGAAGTGAAAGATACCACATACACCTTCAACAATGTGGAGGATTTTCGCACGGGCATTCCGGTGTCTGAACCTGGCTCATATGCGATAGTGAGTGGGAACGACAAAAACTGTCCATGCTTTGTTGGTGGCCACGTTACTTTGAATGTCCCTGAGCCACCTGCGGTCGTGATTACTGGTAAGCTGATCTCGGACAAGTGTATCGGGGTAGTCGGCTTTGACTTCTCGCTTACGTTCGAAGGTGCGCCTCCTTTCCAGATTCAGTATGAAGTTCAGAGAAATGTATCTGGTATTCTTAGACCTGTCTTGAATGAGGTAGGCTTGAGATTTCACACCAGGAAAACCGATTCGAAAAGCTTCCGTTTCAACTATAAACCTATTCAAGCCGGTGAGTACATCTTGAAATTTAAATCAGTGAAAGACAGACACTATCAGAAATCTCCGGTTTCTATAGAAAGCGATAAGAATACTTTCGTGACACAAGTCCGTCAAAAGTCTAGATTTCAAATGGCAGAAAAGAATCTCTATCTGGTTCACCTCTGTCCGGAACAAACAGCGATGTGGCCAATAAGCTTTGATGGCAACTTTCCTTTCGCCTTCACCTATGAATTCCGAGATGAGAAGAACAATGTTGTTCAATCCAGAAAGATAGCTGATTTAACCAGTCTGACCTATACAGTTGAGTCTCCAACATTCGCCAAGACCGGGAAGTATTTTCTCCAGCTACTTGATGTGACTGATGGGCTTGGGTGTCCAGCTGAGGACATTTCAACTCAGAAAGTACGCATTTCTGCTAATCTGGAAACGCCACGAGTTTCGATTAATAGCGAAAGCCATACAATTGTGGAAGGAAGTTACATCGACGTTCCACTCAGATTCCAAGACTGTGACTTCACTGACAGTCTTATGTCGTTCACTCATGAAAACGAGAGCGGAGAAACAAAGTTCTTCAGCGTTCGTAACTCTGATAACGTGCGTATCAAAGAAGAAGGCATATATCGCCTCCAGTCTATCACTTGTGGCGGCTGTCCTGGCTTAGTCGACGAACTGGATAACAAAATTCATATTTCGTTTTACGAGAAGCCTCGATTGTCTCTCGAACCCATGGCTGGTCAGGTCTACACCCCTGGCATATTGCTGTATTCGCTGCAAATTTGTGCTGGGTCCTCAAGGGAGCTACACATTCGACTCGATGGACACCCTCCCTTTGATGTGAGGTACTCTGTCCAATATCCTAGTGGCAAGGTTAAATCTTCATCAATGAAGGTTGAACGGAACGAGATAAAAGTCAATTTACCAACAAATCAAGTGGGTGAGTACGTGCACAAATTTGACCATGTTTACGACGCACGGTACACCGAGGAAAAGCTCAAAAGGTTGAACTACTTTGCCAAACCTGAACTTGTGAAGTATGCCACATTGGGAGCGCCATCCTTGAAGATCAAGCAGCCCTCCTACCAGGTATGTGAGTCAGCTCTTAATTCAGGTACAATCAGAATACCTGCGAAAATAATTGGCCAAGCACCCTTTACTCTAATCGGATCAGTGCTCGATACCCAAACGGGTATCAAGTATCCATCCAAGAGCACCACAGATGATCATGAGGCCTTCGATTTGACGGTCACAGGTGAAATTGGTAAAGTCGTCTCTAGAGTTGGAACCTACGTGCTTGAAATCAGTGAACTTTCGGATTTCAATGGATGCCAAACGAGCTTCCTGGGTGGTACTCAAAGAGTAACCATACAAGTTACCCCAGTCCCCTCGATTTCTAAAGTCCAGAACAAAGATTATTACTGCGTGGGTGAGCATGTGGCTTACAATATTACAGGAGTTGCGCCATTCGAGCTCTTCTATAATTTCAACGGCAGGAGTCACCGAGCAGAGCTGGGCCCAGAGTTCTTGCGCTTGGCTTCAGAACCAGGAAGCCTCTCCATAGATGCGCTTTCTGATGCCTCTCCGGGTAGTTGTAAGGTTAGCTTCGTCGGCACCCCAGTATTTGAGACACTTCATCTGGAAATCAAAGCACTTCCATCGGTGGAGATCAGTCAAGGAGAGAGCATCATCAAAAATTTACATGAGGGAGATCAAACGGAGGTTGTATTTACATTTACCGGTGTTCCACCATTTGAAGTTGAGTTTGTCCGATATGCCGCGTCCGACTCGAAAAGAGGAAAGGCTGGCCAAGCAAAAATCTTGGAAACATATCATGTCAAGGATATTTGGGACCATGAATATGTCCAGGCTGTGAGTTTGGAAGGTACATATGAGGCCACCCGTGTGGCAGATGCTTACTGCAGCGCAGAGAGACTGATCAACGGTGTTCATTAGCTATGCAGTCTTCTATTGTTGTGTGAGGTCGTTAATTATTTGGGAAGCTTTCTGGACATTCGTTTTCACGGGCGCCTTCGCCGAGGCGAAGTCTTTCTGGTACACATTTTCGATCTCTTGCGCTAGCCTGAGATCGCGACTTGTGATATTGTTTTTGGCATCATGGGTTGTGATGTTGAACTTCACATGATTGTATGTGGTTGTTATTGTCGGATGGTGCCTTTGATCATTTGCAGTCTGGGCAACCGCATTCAAGAACTGCCACGTCTTGGAGAAGGATCGAAGCTTGTACTCGGCGACAAGTTCTGAGGACCCCTTGCTTATCTGAGCTGTCCATCGAGGAACAACCATGCTCCCATTTATCGCTCCAATCATTCTGGAAAGAGCATCGCGGTTAATACTATTAAGCCTGACAATGCTGAATCGCATCGGTGGAGGTGAAGATCGCGCACAACCTGCATTGGCAATAATGGCAGCCCAAGCCGAACGGATAACAAAATATAACAATTTGGTACAGGGAAGTCCTGAGCAGTAGAATTGGTGCAATTGCCTCAACATTGAAAGTACGTCGAGTATCCCCGCCATCTTTGGAATCTCTAAACACTGGAATACTCTGTACAGGAATTGACATATCTATTCTTTTGACTTCATGGTTCTGGCGACATATCTTCTTCACTGGCCCGAGCCAGATCTTCCATACCTGCGATGTCAACTTCTACTACATAGAGAATTCAAAAATGATGTTCCAGAACCTGATGTCGTCCTACGTCGCTTTCAGCGGCTCTATTCGGGTCTTCCTCGGCAGGAACAAACACCCATATTGCAAGACGGAGGCATCAATTTCCTATTTATTTGGTGTGCTAATGATATTGTTTTGCTTTCAGTTGCGAAATTTAATGTTAACGCCATGCTGACCATCACCTTTCTTGGTCATTTCCATCACATTCTTACTCAGTATTTTCAACTGACCAAAGAAGAGGAGGATGAAAGTGAGGTAATCCTTGACAGGCTGGCATCTCAGGTACTCAACTCTGATACCATCACTGACAATTATGCATTGGTGTATGATGTTCTAGATGAATGTATGGACTTTGGCTTGGCCCAGCACACTGACTTCAATACTTTGAAGGAATATGTGAAGACGAATCCACAACAAAGCGCATTGGTCAACTACGAGAGTAATTCTGATTCCGAAGCAGAGCACGAGCACAACTCGAAACGGAAGAACAAGCACAAGGCATTGTCGCTGAAGAAAGATATCAATATCAAGTCTTCCCATAACCAAACCATTCGCACAGATGTCGGTATTGCTGACACCCTTGTTAATTCGTCGATTTTGCGAACGCAGTCGCTGGCCATTTCCTGGCGCCCCAAGGGCATCTTCTATCCCAAGAATGAGATCTACATAGACATCGAAGAGCAATGCATTTTCGAGTATGATCTCGAAACCCAGCGGATCAAACAGAACCGCGTTGAGGGCCGGTTTCAAATTCGTTGCTACCTTTCCGGGATGCCCGTCTGCAAATTGGGGCTCAATGAGAAGTATATTTCGCAAGTGGATAATACCACGTATGAGGAAGAAGAAGATCAAGTTGTCCGTGAAGGTAACCAACTACCGGATCCCAGCTCACATGATCCAGAACTGCTGGACCCGAGTCCCGAACCTCTGGATCAAACAAAGAGATTGAAAGTTCCCATTGAGAACGTTCAGTTTCACCAATGCATTGAACTTGACAAAGTGTACAAAGACAATCTCATTGCATTTATTCCACCTGATGACAACTTCCAACTACTATCTTATACTGTGGATCAGCAGCGTCGCCGGGATAAAAAGCCACTACTCCTTGTTGAACCGGTCTACAGGTTACACAAATCAACTCGAAGACTTCAGGTGATGTGTACGGTTAAGTTGAACTTTCGTAAAAGACTTCATTGCCGAAAGCTATGTGTTCGACTCCCTGTGAATCCCCTATTGTTCCGACTGGCAAATCAGTCCGGTGACCACTTTCGCTTCAAGGCAGAGTTTGGAGACGTTAGCTTCGGAGTCGACAGTTCAGAACTCGTATGGGACATGAAAGACTTGCCAGGATCCAAAAAATGCGTTCGGATGATGGCAGAAGTCCAACTTGATCGAAATCTAGACCTTTCTTCTGAACAAATTTCGTTCTTGTTTGAGCGGACCTCTGTCGCAAAAGATAGCGAGGAGAGGTGGGACGAAAAGGACAATGAGCTAGATAGGTACTACGGCGTAGGCGGGCTGAACTCATCGCTGTTTATGCGTGCCCTAGAGCACGCGACACAGGAGGGGCTGCTGAATGAGGTCTTGGTGGAGTTCGACATTCCGATGCTAGCATACTCTGGGCTTCGAGTGACTTATTTCAGAGTCGATGAGGAGCTCATGAAGTACACAAGCTTTCCGTGGGTTCGCTATCGGACTCTGGCCACGGCGCAAAAGAGATCCTTCAGGTTCTTTATGGGTCCTTCATGTTTGGAACTAGTATAATGCTAAGGCATTTCTTGACATATTTCGCGCAGCGGGATCCGCTTACCGCATTAGGAAAGCCAGTCCCTGCGCGCGGTTTATCTTATCTTAGCGGGGCCAAAGAAACGAAGAGCTACACAAGTTCCATAGAGAAGAAGTTTTCACCACATGGCTGGTTTTGGAGGCTCTTTTTCATCTGCCACACAAAAGGTAGAACCACGCCACAAGACAAAATCACGAAAGGGTTGTTTAACTTGCAAGCTCAAGCGACTCAAATGTGACGAACAAAAGCCATTTTGCATGAAATGTACTAGCAAAAATATTAAATGTGGAGGATATGCAGTGACCTTTAAATGGCGGTCATTTGATGGTTCAGAAGGAGGAAGAAACTCGACGCCAGATGATTCACAGGACCAGAGATCAGCAACATCAGAATCAAACAAGAACAGCAACAACAGCCTCAAAGACCACATTGAAAGAGCTTCCTTACTGGTAGTTGGGAAGTCCATGAAAGACATCAAGTTTGAAAACGAGCTCATTCAGAGAGGCATCAATCCGGCCACCTATAGTGATTCTGACGACGAGGAGCCAGCAGCTCAGAGCATGAGAAGAAGTTACAGCCAGGGTGCTAATGTCAGCTCAGTTGAGCCTCTAACTAAGCGGCGTCGGTCTTATTCTACGAGCTCTTTTCTGAACACTGAGGCTAGCAGCACGTTGGGTAGGAATCGGAATCATGGGCTTGAATCGTTGGTTGAGGTTGCTGTGGACGAAATACGAAAATCTCCAGGCTTGAGGGAGTCGAGTTCAGTGCAAGGACGATCTCTTGTTCCGGCTATTGGAGCTTCTAATCAGATGAGCCCGAAAGAATGGCTCATCAATGACATCTCACATCCTGCGGACGTTGCGAGTCCCACAGGTATAGACACCTTCGCAGACTGCAACCTTACGCCGTCGCTTACCGCACTTATGACTTACGTTTTTAACTCCGACAAGGACATGCTAAGGACTGAGATGGGTCGAACCAGAGTGTTAGGATCAGCTCCCAGCCCCCTTAACTTGGCTGGCATTGATCTGTCTCCCGGAGCGGAGCTAGTCAAAGCTGAGCCCTTGCATGACAACGTCCCTGCACTGCCAGGACTGACACCCTCTCTTCTTTCAGATGTTGGAGAACAGCTCATGCGCGTTGAATCTACTTCTCTGACAATTTCACAGAGTATTTCCTTGCGCCACCTCTTGCACACATCCGAGCAGGAGCAGATCTTACTATTGTATTCAACGTACACATGCAGCATCATGTCGATTAAGTCGGGTTACACTGAGAATCCCTGGCGGAATATCTTTGTACCACTCGCTGCCAACTATCCCTATTTATTCGACTCGATTGCGTCCATGACCTTATTTCATTTGGCGGGCAACACTCGGATTCGTGAGAAAAGTAGCCTCCTCAGATCAAAGGGCTACTTCTACATGAAACGTTGCATTCTTGAGCTAGCGTCTGGCCTCTCGAGAATTGACAGCGACTCCAATTTTGATAGTCAGTTCCCAGCTGACATCGCATTGGCCACCTGTCTCAATCTCGCCGTAAGTGAGTCGTGGGACACACATACGTCCAGTGGAATTGCCCACTTGAAGGGTGCCAAGAGCATGATTCAGCGGGTTTTAAATGTGATAAAGCATCGTGATCCTGGACACTCTAAACGGAACCAGTTAGTTCTCGTTGGCCCCGAGGAGTGGCAAAGAATTGAAGAGCTTGAAGGACCTGGGACCCAACGCGAAGTGTTCATTCCTCGAAAACTCCAACTTCTTTTCAACCAGTGGATCTATTTTGAGGTACTTTCACAGATGACCCTGAACTCCAACGATGACAAAGGGATTGATTTAGTTGCGGCCATCACCAACATCATCAATGTTCAGCGGAAGAATAAAGACGAGTCTGCTGATTTTCTTCAGAATGAAAATGTCAATTCGCCTGCCAAGCTGGAAGATTCAAGTGGATGTCAGAGCGGCCACTTCGATCTATTTGAAAGTCTCGAGACCCTGAACAATAGTGATTACGTCGATCCGCTCTTGGGTTGCGCCCAGTCGTTGTTTCTGATCATGGGGAAAGTCGCTACCCTCATTCTGAAGATTCGTCGAGCAAAACGAAACGACCCCAGAGCATCTAGAAATAGTTTATCTATCATCTCAGTTGCTTCTGAGTTGAGACAGCAGTTGCTAGACTGGCAGCCCAGCATGTCGGCGCAGTTCATGGAGCGGCAAATGGCGAGATCAAAGGACTCTACATGGGACGTGTATTCGTGTATCTCCACAGCCGAGGCATACCGCTATGCTACGCTCTTGTACTTGCACCAAGCAGTGCCCGAAATTCCATCCATGACGTCGCATCAGCTCGCGGAGAAGATATTCGTATTGTTGGCCTCCATCCCGCCCAACTCCAATCTCTACATTGTGCATATATTTCCTCTTTTGGTGGGTTCGTGTGAGGCTTTGCCGGGAGAGGAGAGAGAGTGGTGTGAGCGGCGGTGGGAGCTTTTAACAGACCGAATATGGATTGGTAACATTGACCGTGCTATAGAGGTGGTAAAAGAAGTGTGGAAAAGAAAAGATGATGCCAGCAGAAATAAAGAGGGCAATAGTGATTTGGAGGGCTCAACGAAGTTGTCGGCTCATTTGACTGGGATCGTCAACTCCATCTTGACTGACGGAACCGAGGAAATCACGGGAAGGACACATTGGTCTTCGGTGATGCGGGAATGGGGCTGGGAAGTCTTGCTTGCTTGAAAAAAGTGCACTCAAAGCATTTCATAGAATAGATCAGATGCCGTAAGATAATTGTTGTAATCGCAAAGTACTGTCACTTTATTTTAGGAGCCGTTCTCTACTGTCATTTATAATTCCTGTTTATAAATATACCACTAAACTTGCTCTCATTTTCACATTCGATCATTCTTGCGTGGAGCTCGTAGCTACAACTCTCACTCTAGGAGATACGCGCTGCCATGTTCAAGACTCGAAACGTCTGGCGCCGACACTATAGTCGTGACCTGCTCATCTTGGATCCATTGCGGCCAGAACGAATTGCTAAATCCCAGGCGGCCAGTGTTTTCCCCAAACCTCACTTCGTCTCACTCGACTTATGGGGCACCATATTCACTCCAAAAGCTCCAATTGCTGAACAGTATTACAAAATCTCCAATTCGTACGGATTGCAAAAGCTGCTCGAATCCATCCGAGCTGATTTTCCCAGGGTATTCAACGATCTTCAAAACGAGGCACCAAATTACGGCAAGAGCAGTGCCAGTATCAAGTCCACAAGTGAGTGGTGGGAAACGCTAATAAAGCGACTCTATAAGCTTGAAAATGGGCCACTTACCGAACGCCTATGCGCCCACCTAGTGGACCATTTCAGCACATCCGAGGCTTACGAGTTGTTTCCAGACGTACCAGCGACACTCAAGACGTTACAGGAAAATGGTATTCCAATCATTGGTGCCACTAATTCGGACGATAGAGTCGTTCTGGTGCTTTCCAGTCTTGGAGTTGCCGACTACTTCGATGATATTTACATGTCCTACGACTTGGGCTGCGCCAAGCCTGACCGAGCCTTCTTCAGAGCCATTGCCAATAAGTTCCTGCTGCATAGCCGCAACAGTGGAGGCCAAAAAGTGAAATCCCCCAGCTTTTTGGAAGACGTCTGGCACGTTGGCGATCACTACAATAAGGATTTCGTGGGAGCGGTGAAGAGTGGGTGGAATGGTGTATTGCTCGACCGCGAGAAAACAAGTGTATTTATGAGAGCAGGAAGAGCAAAGACATCTGCAATTAGCAATGACTGCTTTGAGGCACAACTGACTCTGAGCATTGAGCTGGAGGATTTGGTGGTCATTGCAAACAATCGTGCCTGTGTATCCTCTCTCCGCCAAGTGCCACGGATCTTCGGCATTGAGGTGGAGAAATCCTAGAGCTAACGGCGGAACTGCAACTGCGAAAAACTCAGAGCTCAAAGTCGTTTTGCTTTGCACCAAATACAGCGACATTCTTCCTGCATTTCTATTCGCGTCTTTTCTTGTCCTTTCTTGACTCGGCGTGTTTTTCTGGGTTAAAAATACCTGGGGGAAACGCCTGCATGTTCGCGCACTGCCCGAATCAACCAGAAAGAGCTCTTCTTCTTCTGCCATCATGAAGTTTTTCAACAGCTTCGTGACGCTCGCTCTTGGGTTTGCCTATGTGGCAGCAGTATCGCTCGACGTCACTTCTGATCTGCTGATCTGCAATGCAGCGTGGGACGCCGTCTTGGGTCAGTTCAACTATTACAACGGTTTCAAGTACGGAGGTGCGGTAGGCACGTTCGTGGAGCCATACTACTGGTGGAATGCCGGTGAGGCATTTGGTGGCTGGGTGGATTACTGGTCCTTTTGCGCCTCGGATAACGACACTTTCGGCGAGATTTTGCTTGATGCCATGTATACGCAGAGAGGTGAGAACAACAACTACATGCCTTCCAACCAGAGTATGACAGAAGGTAACGATGACCAGGGGGTATGGGGTATGGCGATTATGCAGGCTGTGGAGAGAAATTTCACCCAACCTGCGGACCACACTTGGCTCTACTTGGTGCAAGCGCTTTTCAACTCCATGAACAATCGGTGGGACACGTCCACTTGTGGTGGAGGCTTGAGATGGCAGATCTTCACCTGGAACTCTGGCTACAACTACAAGAACTCGATTTCTAACGGTTGTCTTTTCCATCTTGCTGCCCGTCTATATCGGTATACGGGAGACGAGTTGTATTTGGGAGTGGCCGAGAAAGTGTGGAATTGGATGTGGGATGTGGGCTTCATGAACTACACCCAAGACGACAACACCTTCATCATTTACGATGGTGCCGACGATACCGAAGACTGTAAGGACTTGACGATTCACAAGTGGTCCTATACTTATGGTGTGTACTTGGCCGGATGCGCTTATTTGGCCGCAGCAACGAACAACTCGAAATGGCAGCAGAACACGCAGGTGATTTTGCAGGCGTCGCTGTACTTCTTCAACAACTCTGTCATGACTGAGATGACGTGTGCGCCGTTTGGGATGTGTAACAATGACCAGCGGTCGTTCCGCTCACTTTTTGCCCGTTGCCTTGGTTTGACTGCGAGTTTGCTTCCTCTGGATCGTGATCAGATTCTCAACGACTGGCTTATTCCCAGTGCAAAGGGTGCGGCCTCCTCCTGTTCCGGCGGAGGCGATGGCATCACCTGCGGAGAAAACTGGTCTTATGGTGGCTACGACGGAAAATACGGATTGGGAGAGCAGATGTCTGCTGCCGAGACGATCTTATCGCTCCTCGCCGTGGGCACTGACCCACTCACGACCAATACTGGAGGTTCGAGCGAGGGCGGCGACGTGAGCGCAGGAAACTCCACGACGTCGGCTACTCAAAACCAGAATCTCATCGATGTCAAAACCAAGGACAAGGCCGGTGCAGCAGTGCTTACCGCGGTTGTCCTCGGCACGTTGCTTGCAGGTGCCATTTGGATGTTATTCTAGAACGGATGAAATGTACGGTGTGAATTGGGATTTAGTAGCTGAGGTGATTATGATTTTTACCTTATCGCCGATGATTTGTTGTCTTCGGGCATTTTATTTCTTTCTCCCATATCGGCACTGTTTTGACATCTTGGTGCAGGTTGCAGCTCGCACAATCTTCAGCTTCCCACTTTTATCATGGTGTTGTCGAAGGTAATTAACCAGCTCGCCAACCCCAATTTCTCGGCCAATCACCGAAGAAGACTCTATATTCCCCCATCCACCAACTATCCTCTCTTCAGCTATGGCCGCGGCGAAGACCAACGATCGTTCTTATCGCTCGATGAATCTGGGTCCATGGTGGGCGGAGAAGACGACGCGGCCAGTATAGCGTCGTCGAGATCACTTCCGTCAACTTTGAATTCAGCGCACACAACTGAAGATCAAGAATCCTTTCATAGCTGGTTGTTGGAGGAACATCAGAGGAGATACGCCAGCGCTGATAGCCAGAGCCTGCAAGACTCTGGCAGTGACAGAGCACGAACGCGAACAAACTCCAGCGCCAACTTTTCCGATAAGCTGGGTTCGATTTTCGAGGAAGAAGACTATGCTACGTTGAGGACTTCGTTCCGGAGAGAGTGTCAAATGATGGCCAGATACTCATTGCCGTTGGTGATAACTTTCGTGCTCGAACATTTGTTCTCCATAGTGAGTCTTTTGGTGGTCGGGCATCTTGGTAAGAATGAGCTTGCTGCAGTCTCCTTGGCATCGATGACATCGACCATTTCGCTTGCCATGTTTGAAGGTGTAGCCACCGCCTTAGATACCTTGTGTCCTCAGGCATACGGAGCTGGCAACTACGAGCTTGTGTCTCTTCATGTGCAGAGATGCACTGTTTTCTCTCTTGCGCTCTTCATACCGTGTGCATTGTTCTGGTGGTACTCTAATTTCGTGTTAAAGTTCGTCATCTCCAACGACGAGGTGCTTCGGCTTACCACACAGTACCTCCGAGTCTTCATAATCGGCGGACCTCCATACATATTTTTCGAAACTTTCAAAAGGTTTCTTCAAGCTCAGGGCATTTTTGAAGCTGGCACAGGCGTGTTGTTCATCTCGGCCCCAGTGAACATTCTTCTCTCGTACACGTTGGTGTGGAACAAAAAGTACGGGATTGGCTACGTGGGTGCTCCGATTGCGACAGTCATCAATTTCTGGCTCATGGCGGTTTTGCTTGTCCTCTACACTGTCTTTGTTGATGGCTCTAGGTGCTGGTATGGGTTTGCGAGTGTACGAGATGTTTTCTCAAAATGGGGCCAGCTTTCGCACTTGGCTATTCCCGGGATTGTCATGCTAGAATCCGAGTACTTGGCTTACGAAATCATGACTCTCTTTGCTCTGTATTTTGGCACTACAGAATTGGCGGCTCAGAGTGCCGTTGGTTCTATTGCTTCGCTCACGTACATGGTGCCGTTTGCAGTGAGTATAGCGGCGTCGACAAGAATTGCCAGTTTCATCGGTGGTCAGAACATGTATCTGGCAATTAAAGCAACCCGGACCGGATTGTTTCTTGGTCTTTGCGTGTCAACCTTCAATTGCTTGGCGTTGTTGATTTTCCGCCGCCAATTTGCCCGGCTTTTTACAGAAGACGAAGAAGTCACAGACTTAATTGTTCTGCTTCTCACCCCGCTTGTTTCGGTGCTTCAAGTTTTCGATGGCGTAGCATGTGTTGCTGGCGGCATTCTTCGTGCCCAGGGTCTGCAGAAAGTTGGAGGCATTATCAATTTCCTATCGTACTACGCGTTCGCATTGCCACTAGCATTCGTTCTCACCAAAACCACTGACCTAAAACTACACGGCTTGTGGTACGGTATTGGCAGCGGAATGATCTTGATTGGATTCTCCGAGACAATCGTGATTTTGAATTCCAATTGGGACTCCATTTTGGTGAAGGCCGGACTAGTTAGTTACTCGTACGATGATCTGGATGATGAGTAAACGGAAATCTCAAAGTCTTAGGCGATGTTGCTTTTGACAAGCTTTTTCGGGAAGCAAAAGCGCCTCACATGCATCAGTGAGAAAGAGAGCGGGGATCATAGAGCAAGAGCTACAACAACCGAAGTCTTCAAATAAAAAAATAACTCGATGCCGGATGTACTCGATACAGAATGATTTTCCAGCCGGGTCTGTCATTACAATGCGCGGCTTTTTCTACCCTGTTTCGTGTCTGGAGATGCGTCGCATTTTTCGGCCACCTTATCCAGTATCTCCCCAGATAGGACATGGCACCCTGTTTGTGTGTAGGACAGGCGCCGACCCTGACGCATGCCTTATCTAATCGAGTACCGTGATTCGTCTGCCGTATCTACGACAGCGCCTCTGAATGCTGTATATAATCCGACTCCAACGCTTGCGTATGAGAAAGTAGTTTCTTTGAAAAACTTCACACGTTGCAACCTTAAGCATGTACGATCCGGAGAAATCTCACGCTAAGGAAAACGTTCGACCCATCAGATCAGTTGGCGTCGGCGAAATACACACATTCACCAGTCAGAAATTAAATCATGTGCTTTCGCCAGAGGAAAAAGTGAAGGCTGGAAAGCTCTTGGAAGAAGCTCAGGCCAACTTGCAAATGGCAGCCATGACAGGCTATGAGCCAGAGCTCCGCAGAAACTTCTCGGTGATTGCGCTCTTGGGTGTTGGATTCGGATTGACAAACTCGTGGTTTGGAATCTCTGCCTCATTGATTACAGGAATCTCCAGTGGTGGTCCCATGATGATCGTTTATGGAATCATGATCATCGCCTGTATTTCCATGTGCATTGCCGTGACATTGTCTGAGCTTGCCAGTGCCATGCCTAATGCTGGCGGACAATACTACTGGACTATGAAACTCGCTCCTCCCAAGTATGCCCCGTTCTTTTCGTACTTGTGTGGCGCATTTGCGTGGGCCGGATCTGTTTTCACTTCTGCTTCGGTCACCATCTCCATCGCCACGTCTCTTGTGGGTATGTATGCGCTCAGTAGCGGTGGCCCTGATTTTGAGGTGAAAACCTGGCACGTATTCGTCACTTACGAGCTAGTCAATCTTCTCATGGTGGTCTTCAACATTTGGGAGAAACCGCTCCCTTATGTGTCTCAGAGCGCATTATACATCTCCGTATTCTCGTTTGTGGTGATCACCATCACAGTACTTGCAAAGAGCTCGGGTCACTACGAGTCGGCACATTTCGTGTTTGTGGAGTTTTCTAACGGAACGGGGTGGGCCTCTTCGGGAATTGCGTTCATTGTGGGTTTGATCAATCCAAACTGGTCATTCTCATGTCTTGATGCGGCCACTCACTTGGCCGAAGAAACCTTGACTCCAGAAACAGATATCCCTAAGGCTATTATTGGTACCGTCATAATCGGGTTCGTTACGTCGTTCTCTTACTCTATTTCGATGTTCTTCTGTATCCGCAACCTCGACGATATCTTGAACTCAAACACTGGTGTGCCCATCTTGGACATCCTTTATCAGGCCATGAGCTCCAAAGCAGGCGCTATTGTTTTGAATTGTTTGATCTTGTTAACTGCCATTGGATGCAACATTGCTTCCCACACTTGGCAAGCTCGCTTGTGCTGGTCATTTGCAAGAGACAAAGGCTTACCTGGTTCCCGTTATTGGTCGAAGGTGAACACAAGAACTGGATGCCCTGTGAATGCTCACTTAATGTCTTGCGCGTGGTGTGCAGTGATTGGATGCATCTACATGGGTTCTACTACTGCTTACAACGCCATGGTCATTGGTTGCATTATTTTCTTGTTGTTGTCCTATTGTGTGCCAGTCAGTTTCTTGTTGATCAAGGGAAGAGACAACATCCCACACGGACCCTTCTGGACAGGAAAGTTTGGATTATTCGCCAACATCGTGGTGATCTTTTGGGCTTGTTTCACCACCATATTCTACTCATTCCCCTCGGCGATGCCAGTAACGGCTGGTAACATGAACTACGTGAGTGTGGTGATTGGTGTATTCTTCATGTATTGTGTCATCTACTGGTTTGCTCGTGGTAAGAGAACGTTCAGAACAATTGAGGACAGGGAGCAGAACATTGCAACCTTAACCAAACAGTTGTCGAACCAGATAGATGAGCTCGAAGTAATCATCTCCAACGGCGGAAAGGCTTGATTAGGGTCGGATTATATTTGTATACAATAAATAATAGTCTGTTGTGTAAAAGTCTAGATTTAATGGCTCTCTTCTCCTTCTTTACATTGTGCAACTATATACGTACAAGTCCACTCCGTGGCTTAATCAAATTTCAGCCTTTTCAGCTTCACGGCATCCGCCAACACTTGCAAAACGGATACGGTGTCATCGAAGCCGATACAGGCATCAGTAATGGAGCAGCCGTACTTCAAAGCATCTTTTCCTCCCTTCTCTGGAGGTGGCACATCCTGTCTACCCTCCTCAATGTTCGACTCAATCATCAAGCCACAAATGGCATTTTCCCCACCAGCAACCTGCTTCGCAACCTCGGCGGCCACGAGTGGCTGGTTTCTGTGGTTTTTGCTCGAGTTGCCGTGCGAGCAGTCGATCATAATTCTTGCGCCTGGCTTACCCTCAGTCAATACATTTGCTTTGAGGAGCGCTTGTTTTGTCTCCTTGACTGATTCGGCATCAAAATTGGTGCCCTTTTTGCCACCTCTCAAAATGACAAAGCAGTCTTCATTCCCATCAGTGCCAACAATAGCGGCAATTCCGGGCTTAGTCACCAGAAGGAAATGGTGAGGATGGGATGCAGCTCTTAAGGCATCGATAGCGACGCCTAGCGTGCCGTCCGTTCCATTCTTGAAGCCTACGGGAAATGACAATCCAGAGGCCAACTCTCTGTGCAATTGGGACTCAGTGGTTCTGGCACCGATGGCACCAACACTGAACAAGTCGGACAAGAACTGAGGAGAAATCGTATCCAACATCTCACCAGCGATAGGCAACTTCTCAGTCAAGTCAACAAACAATTTACGAGAAATTCTCAATCCCTTGTTGATCTGGAAAGACCCATCAATTTCAGGGTCGTTAATCAAGCCTTTCCAGCCCACTGTAGTTCTGGGCTTCTCAAGGTAAGCTCTCATGACAATATGGAGCTCATTCTTGTGCTTTTCGGCCTCTTTGAACAAGCGATTAGCGTAGTCGATGGCGGCAGCGGGGTCGTGAATCGAGCATGGCCCGATCACCACGAGGAGCCTGTCGTCCTCGCCTTTCAAGATTTTCACTGCATCGTTTCTGCCGTTCAAGATAGTTTCTTTGGATTTGGCAGTGAGTGGGATTTCATGCTGCAACAAGTCAGGAGGTGTCAAAGGGTCGTAGCCACGAACTAGTCGGTTAGTCATTGGAAAGTGGACAGCTCGAACGAACGAGCCGAAAAAGATTAGCCCACAATGGCGCTTGTCTTCGCGGTTAATAACATACTTCTCCAGTCTTCTAAGCGCGTTCTGTCGCCTATATTATCGTTGGTGATGAACATTTTATGATCTGATTTTGCGAAAAGAACAAAGGTATAGGTCAGTCACTCGGCTGTGATATTGCATTTAAATGTCTGCGGCTCTGCGAATGAATCATCCTCTGTATGCCGGATGACAAAGATATGAACCCTGGCCTGCGCGAAAAAGTCCGAAAGAAGAGCATCGCTAAGACCAAGTAGTACACTCTGATGGCTGGCAACTAAGAAAAAATGGCTATTGACTGGCGCAACAGAATCTCACAAAAAGCTTTGCTCGTCTAAGCGGGGGAAATTCTCAAAGTTGAGTCATACGTGCACCATGCAGGCAATGTCAGCGGCATTTTTGCCCTCTCTTATTTGCTGCCCTCGTGGGTCCGCGCAAAGAAGTATATGTACCCGTTCTTGACAGCATCGGTCAAGTTCGAGTCACAACGCACCACCTTCTCATCGTTAAACAAAACCCATTGTCCTTGATTCTTGATAAATGCAACGTAGTGTCCAGTGTGAGGTGTCGTGCCTTTATGGCAAACAATTGCTTTGAGCTCGTAGTCTCCATCGGCAGTTGGTTGCAGTAAAAGCTCTTTCTTGAGTTCCTCTTGCTCTTTCGCCAAATTTGCAACTTTGGGGTTCTCTTGAATCACTCCGTCGTCATTAGGATTCTCGAACAACCATTCCACTGCCGCTTCGGGGTTGTTGTCCTTGAGGATTAGGGCCTTCTTACTCAATTGTCCCAGAAATCCCATAGCGACTAAATTATCAATCTGCTCGGCCGTGGGGCCGCTAGATTGAATGGGCTGAGCATCTGGATTGAAAGGTTCATCGATGTCAGCGTCCTCCATGTGAGCAAAAATCCAATTCATGGCGACCTCAGCATCTGAGTTCCCGGTGTTGTACAATGCCCTCGTCGATCTGGCAACGCCGAACCCCATACTTTGAAGCATTTCGAGAGCATTGGCGTTGGGGACAAACTTCTCGCTGCTTCCTTCCGGCGTGACTTCCACCTCATGATTTTCGAATATAGGTGACCCAAATTTGGTCAAGTGAAGGTGCTCTGGAATGTAAACCGGCACGTCTTTTTTGACTGGAACCCAGTTTTCCAACTCAATTCGAAGTAAGTTCACAATCAAATATTCGGGGAATGTTTTAAACCCCACTTTTTTCAAAGAAAAAGTGGTCTGGCCGCAGTGATCACACTTATAATTGTCGATCTTCTCTGGAGCAGTCAAATGCTCGAAACCTTCTTCGACAGAGACATGCTCGAATAATTGCTTCCCTTCAGCGTCTTCGCCAAGAGCCTTCTTCTCCACTGGAATGGAAATATTGTCGATCAAATCATAAGAAATGCTCCCATGATGGCAGCTTCCACAGACAATCTTCGTTCCCATCAAGTATTTAAAGCCTTTGTTAAGAGCGAGACCAAACTTCTTGTCCAACTTATCGAGGAAGTATAGGAGAAATTCGTTGGCATCTTGTTGCCTGCTTGACTTGAACTCTTCATGATCTGCACCAATTAATGTTCGAAATGTTGATATCTTGATCCCTGCTTGATACTCATCTCCTTCCAAGTCACTAGGTTCGGAGTACCTTCCTGACAACAACCCATCCGACAACTTTATCATTTGACTTTCCAAATCTTTGGCCGGGTCGTTAACAGATTTGTCAAATTCGAGATTCGAGAAGTATTCTCGGTAGTTTGCGAGGCTATAAAGCGATTGTACCACTGAATTCATATAGCAAGTATTGCCTAAGTTCAGCATGCCTGTCAAGCCAGGCCCAAACAAAGGAACGAGTTTCTCGCCATCTGCGCCATCGAGATTGAATTGCCAATTTTTATTCGTCTCAAGATTAAGCTCCACTAAGCTCTTCTCTGTTTTCTGTGCATTTCTCAAGTCCAATCCAAAGAGAGCCAATTTAGCCGCCAAGCCAGGTACCTTCACTTCCTCGTTACACAGATAGCAATAGCAGTCGCTACTCTCGGGATCGGTGGCATTGAGAGAGCCCAACTTGACTGCAACAGCATGGTTTGATTTCTGGAAATGCTCTAAAGCATGGGAATTACCTTTGAGTGACGAACCGAACTGTTCGCGCCCACACCCAGTTACACCACAGGTTAAGCACAACCAAAGGTTCTCCTGAAGGCCGCACATTGAGCATTGGGTGAGATCAAAGCACTGGGCATCACTGTCGATACTCTCTGAGTGTTTGCAGGGGAAAATTTCGTGCTCCCACGTTTTGATCGCATCAGCAGTATTGGCTGAGTTGGCATTGATGATCTGGCGAGCCAAACTTGCGATAGCGGATGGAGCATCCGTGAGCGGAATCGAGTCATCTACAGCACTCACATAGATACTTTCGACTGTGTCGTAGTAATCCTCTTCCTTCGTTTCCAGAATCTCTAGTTTGGGAGCCTTGCGAAGTCTTTCCTCTTGCTCGTGCTTGATTCTTTGGGTCTCCTCTCGAGGTTTAACTATCTTGTTTATATTCAAATAAATGTAGTGATCCTTCGCCATACTGTGCTCAGCTGTGTAATCATGGTTGTCCGATCTTGAGAAAGCCTGAAAGCACTTCAAGCATACGTCGAGGCCAAGAGCATTGTTGTATGGAGTGTCAAAATTATACATGCAGTCATCTTTGTAGACCCTATCTGAGGGTAAGATAGTGGAGGACACTGCTGAATTCGCCTCGATATCTTGAAGGTACTCTGCTGCTGACATTGCAAGTATAGGGTGTGGAACAGGAGTGCACACAACATGGTAAGAACATGAATGAATAGCACCAGCTACAAAATATTTAGGATTGAAATCAAGTTCTCTGCATATTATCTAAGATTCTCTTTCCTCTGCATTCCCCTACTACTAATGACTTTCTCCAGAATCTGGGGTAATCGACTCATTCAAGTTCTGTTCGCACTATTTGCAGTTGGGGTCTGTACCTTGGCAATATTATTCATTACTAGCCTCAACAGAATGGGAGCATTAAAATCGAAACACCTTGACAGACGAGTTTCTGGAACCTACTTTTCTAACTGGTCTGTCTACGAACCCAACCACTATCCTCTGGATCTCCCCGCGGCATCACTTACTCATATCTTTTATGCATTTATGAAGATAAACTCAGAGAATGGTGAGGTGAGCCTCTCCGATACGTGGGCTGATGAGGAAAAGCCCATGCCTGATGGCGAGAAAGGGGCATTGAACCTGTTGAAGCAGTTGAAGAAGAGAGAGCCTCATCTTAAGTCGGTCATGTCGATCGGAGGCTGGGGAACTGAAGATCAGTTTCGCCGAGTGCTCGAGTCGCCTAACAACACGAAGAGATTTGTAGACTCTGCAATAGATCTTGCATCGAAGTATGGGTTTGATGGAATAGATGTGGACTGGGAGTATCCCCAGAATGCTGCCGAGGGCCTTCAATTGCAACACTTGCTCCAGGTTCTACGTAAAGGGCTTGGAGAAAACAAAATCCTCTCTGTGGCAGTCACTGGGCTGCCACATATTATTGATTATTATCAGATTCAAGAAATGAATGACGTCCTAGATTTTTGGAATTTGATGTGCTACGACTTCAGTGGGTCAGGTTGGTCGTCTACCACTGGCGAACAATCCAATCTCTATAAATCTACCGTGCACAATTTGAGCGGAGAAGCGATTGTAAATTCATTCATTGAAAGAGGAGCAGACGCTCTGAAAATAGTGTTAGGCATGCCACTATACGCACGGTCTTTCTATAAGCCGAGTGGGGACATAGTGGGTGCAACTTTTGCAAAGAGCTCTCCGTATCCATCAGATACAGTGGACTTCCTAAAAATTCCTCTCAGCGATGAGAAATTTGATGCTGGTTGTGTCTCAGCGTCAGTGTTCGACACATCTAAGATGCTTTGGCTATCATTCGACAACGTGGCAAGTGCAATTCACAAGGCAAAATTCGTGGAGGAGAAAGGTCTACGTGGTGGATTCTGGTGGGACCTGAAGGGCGACAGACCCGGCGATGAAAGCCTCATCGTGGCGTTCGCTCTGAACCTTCAATAAAGAAATCGTTATATCTTTTTCATGTTAGTGCTATGATTATCACAAAATGGAGTCCATACGTGCAAAGACACTTAAAATGGCGGCCACCAACTCCATCTGTAAATCTGAAGACGTTTCTGCCTCCTTGCCGATCTCGGCGCTCAAATTGGTGCCCAATCCCAATGGGCTCAGCAGGCCCTTCGACCCGAAAGGATACTCGCTGTAGTCATTTAACAACTCATCTGCACGCGAGAAGGCCTGATCACGCTTGTCGTAGTTCAACGACAATAAAACATTCTCTAGGACATTGGCGGCGTATGCGCCGCATACCAACGCAACCAGCCGCATATAACGGAAGCTGGTGTCAGCAGCAAATTGGTCATTGCTCAAGGAGTCCAAGTCCACGGTTTTCTGTGTCAACATAGCCAAAACCCGGTTCTTGATATGCTCCTTGGACATCTTGTCAGCAATAGGGTGGGTCGCCATGTCAAACAAGAAGAAGTTTTTGCGTTCTGTGCGCAAAATTCCCTTGTCCACCAAACCCTTGGCCAATCTCTCTCTCACCTGCTTCAACTGGTACGACATTTTCATCAAAGTCCACGTCTCACCCAGTAACAAGTCAATCCAGTTCAGCACCAGCAAGTGACCCTCGTCGCCCTTCATTATCTTCATAGTTTCGTCCAACAATACCTCGCCAGTTGGCTCGGTGTCCACTAATTCCACTAGTCTTTCGCTCAACTCAAATCGACGTCTAGCTGGGTCGTTGACCAACAGAATCTTGCCTCTGAAGGCGAGTTCCAACAAAATGCATCCACGGAGAGCATACGAAATGTTGTCATTCCAAAAAGACAAGTAGCCTTCCTTATCTTTCAAACCCATTAACAACACCTCTTCCATGAGGGTTAAGAAAGGCTCCTTCAAGGTCTTGTGGTCAACGATGTCACGAGAGTCAACCCCAATCTTGTGATCATACACGTCGTCTCCGCCCGTGTCTGTGCGAGTCGAGGACGCATTGCCGCCTTTGGCTCCGCGTCGCTTCTGCAATACGGACGACGACATGGTTGTATGGGTTATGCGCGTGTCCGTTGTGTGTGCCGGAAACTCGTACTTAGCACACTCTCGCTGGTTTTTGGTTGATGAAAATGTGAGCGCAATTTACAATTAGCATTGGCATGGAAGAGGAGAGGCTGACGCTGTGATATTTATCTGACGCACAAGGCGGAATTTGCCAAACGTGATGGTATGCTCATGGTGGTGCAGATTCCAGACCACCCAGGAATATGTGGGGTGAGAATTTGGTGAGTATACATTTCGAATTGTGGAACACCTGCGACAAAGAAACCTGCAAGCAGAATATCGGCCGGCTTTTTCGTTGCACGTGTGTCATTTCCATTTCTCTAGCGATGTCTACGCATCCGCAGCCTCCGAGTCTGACAGTGGTAAGTTTTGACTTTGGCTGTAATTAAGCCGGTTTTGCAAGAGAAGTATCGTCTTCACTTTTTAAGTGCTTCCTTTCGTTAAAGTTCTTCGTAATTTCCACATTCGGCCTCCTGATTTGGTCTGCCTCCTCCAATCTCTCCGATTAGTGCCAGGTGCTCTGTGCAGTTTGCATTCACAACCGACCCCACGTCTCCCCCATATGAAGCACTAGCAATGTCCCGCTCCATTGCTCGCAATGCTTCGGGTCCTTTGGATTCTAGTTTTGAATCCGAGCATTCTCCAAAAGACGACTATGTGTCTTTCCCCACAATTCCTAACCCAGATCTGGACAGTACCAGGTCTATCTCCACCATCATAACGAAAACGCTTCGCCGGGTAACAAACAACGCATCCACATTGGTGCATACATACTCCACCCCTAGACGCGATGACGATCTCCAGGACCTTCAACATGCCCTGCCTTTGTATGCGGACTCCGACCACGGCATTGCATCTTCTCATATGGAGAGACGAAGCGTGACGTCTGTGACGCCTACGCCGGTTAAACCAACAGTAAGGCTGGGAACTCATATTACTGATTCGGCGACTACGGCGTTGTCTTCTGCGCCAACAACCATGGAGCGTCATAAAACGGAAACTAGTACAGTGAATGGCGATTCACGCACAGAAGGTCCTACTACACTCTCGCGAAGAACAACGTTGGAAAACGTGGCTCTTCCGAACACTAGAGTAATCGCTGACAATCGGTCCTTGACACTCTCCAGCATTAACATCTCCAAGCAGCCGGCTCTGCTGATCGATACGAAGGAGGTGACTGTGATCGGGTCAGACAACCAGAAGAAAGCTGGCCTGTCGCAGTCCTTAGCTGAAGATAATGGCTCTCACGATGTTAGCCCGCAAACAGATACGGTTCAGCAATCCCTCAATCGCATCCTGACGCTATTTAACAATCTTCCAAATGACATCGAGCTTTCAGACGACTCGGCTTCTGATTTGGAAACCATCAACAACGACAGCTTACAGTCAGTTGCACCATCTAATGTGTCCAAGAATACCACGGAGGTGGCTCGTAGCCCAAGTTTTCGAAAACGGCCCCCGCAGTCCCCGCGGAGGAAGTCACGGTCACCGTCTGTTTCTACATTCCAAATCCTTCGCAATAAGGGCCAGATGACTCGCAAAATTTCCTCGAATTTTGGCTCCACAATTCTCGATAACGCGAAGAACATTATCCACTCCAACCTCTCGGGCACTGAACCCGAGCGAAAGAAGAAGCGAAAGCGGCCCGCAAAGCTCTCTGACAATCCCCTAAAAAATGGCGGCATATCGAAGAAGTATTGGATGAATGACACCTTTGTTTCGGATTGCTTGAATTGTTTCAAGCCCTTTGGAGCTTTCCGCAGAAAACACCACTGCCGTTTTTGCGGCCAGATCTTCTGTTCACTGTGTACACTATTCATCTCTTACTCCGAGTACAAAGAGCAAACTAGAAGACGAAAGGGTATTACTGGCCCCTCAGACTCGTCTAAATCGTACACCGACAAGCTACGAGTCTGCAAGCCATGCTATAGTGATGTCATTGTGTACCTTAGTGACACCCTGTCCTCGGAATCTGAAGAAGAAAAAGAGATTCAGCTGACGAACAGCTCTAGCGATGACGTCCCCACCTCTATCAATGGCTCCTTCTTGGCGAGACATCGTTCCTATTCCGTGGGGTCTCAGAGAAACAGCTCTTTTGGAGAGTCATCCACCCTAAAAAGTGCAATCAAACTGTCGCTGGATATGAATTTGACTAACAAGAGTCCAGAGGGAGTGAAGCACAAGTTTGCTCCTCAAATGGCCATTCCCACGACTCGTAAAGGTGAAGCAGTGGAAATTCCAGCACCAAGAATCAATGCCACGGAAAACTCTCCGCGCAATTTAGCAGCGATTGGACTCAGCTCATCTTTCTCTGGTCAGCCTAGCCCACTCAAACCTTACCAATCATGGTTTTCTCACGGACATGGCCCAAACGGGACCTTGCACAATTCAAAGGACTTGACCGCTCATTCGAGTTTCGAAAATTTGGGCCTCTTGTACAAAGCAGTGGTGCGATCAAGATATGAGCGGGCAGTCTCCAATGAAAGTCCAGCAATACGAAACCCTACTTCACTAAGGGACACCGAAATTGAAGGAGAGTCCGAAAATGAGGACGAGCAAGTGATGTCACTTTATACATCCTTACACCACAACACCATTCATCCTTCCATTGCGAAGACGACTTTGTCCCCACGGCCCCACCATTCCAATGCGTCCACGGTTCCCACCCTTCTTGAGTTCCCCATCATGGGGTCAGACAACAAATACATTCCATCAAATTCTGATCAGGAGAGTGCCATGCAAAACTTTGATTTTAAGCCTTTGGATTCTATTTATCAAAACTCATTCAATGAGAACAAAATGAGATCGGACAGGCGGTCACACGAACGAGCTCGTGCGTCTCTCCGCAGAATGAGGGATCGCAGAATACACCGTCTGACTAAGAAGCTTGCCGGTCCGTATTTGGCACCAATTAAAACCGATTTCGAAAGTAATATGGACGAAGGGAGCCCATCGTCAGTCCCAACATCTCCTACTCCCAGATTTCGTCTGTACTCTTTTGGCAATATGCCACAGAGGACATTGTCCAATCCTGGAATTTTATCAAAAGAGGGCCGCCTTGCTACCCCGGAGTTCAACGACGTCCATGACTCCACGACCCAGAAGACGCTACAATCTGTGACCAATGATGACTTAGATTCAGGACCAAACCCAGCGGTATTCGGGACCGACAATGAGCTAAACGACTATTTTGGTTCGTTCAAAGTTTCAAGCAAGGAGCGGTTTGATTGGAGAATCCGCTCATTATTTTGCCAGTGCTTGGAAGATTGCGATATCACAGATAGTACTACTCAAAAGCGATGGATTGAGTCTCTTCTCATAAAACTCTCCAAAGTTCACAACCTCTCTACCATTGATACACTTGATATTAAACAGTACGTGAAGATGAAGAAGATCACTGGTGGAGCTATTGAGAATACCATGGTGATGGACGGCCTTTTCATTACGAAGAACATCGACCTCAAGAGCATGGCTTCTAAAATTCACGAACCAAAGATTGCTCTCCTCGTCTTTCCGATCGAGTACCTCAAACACAAGGAGCAATTCATAAGCTTGAGGATTGTAAAATCGCAACAAGAGGTTTACATCGGCAACTTGGTGTCTAGGCTCATTTCATTAGAGCCCGACTTAGTGGTAGTTAGTGACACAGTTTGTGGTTACGCAGAGAAGCTATTGGAGGAAGCCGGAATAACCGTAATCTCTAACGTCAAACCTCAAGTGATTGAGCGAATTCTGCGCTACTCGGGTGGCGACATTTTTCAATCTGTTAATGAGTTGTTTTTCAAGAAGGGGGCCCTCGGGTCTTGTGCCGAATTTGAGATACGGAAGTTTGTTTTCGAGAATGTTGTCAAAACGTACGCTTTTTTTGACGGAACAAATCCTGCGGCTGGTTTCACGGTCTGTTTAAGAGGCGGCGGTGAAGAATACCTAAGCAGTGCCAAATATGCCGCTGAGTCTACCATTTCTGGAATTTTTAGTGCCAAGTTTGAAGTTAGCTTCTTGGAAGATTTACAGCTCACCATTGAGGCAGTGGCGCCTTCTGGATGTCAAAACCAAATTGATGCTTTTCAAGCGAATTTAACAGCTCTCGAGGATGAAACTGCAACAAAGCTTCTCATAGAGAGAACTGGAATCTTATCATACCTCGAGCGTTTCAATGGGCGATTATTGACCACTTCTCCAACAATCAATGTCACACTCCCAACTCCATTGCAAAACGTTTTGATCGCGCTAGATGAATTCAAGCAGCAAAAGGCCATATATGATCGTGTTCATTCGGAGAGCATAACAGAAGAAGATTTCGTGAATCTTGCCAAGGAACTTCAATTTGAGATTCATGTTAATAGCTTTCCAAGCTTTGAAAGTTCGAAAGGAGCTCTCCGCTTGACAAGCGCTAACATTCTCAAAAAGGCCGCCAATAATTTGAGCTATCGGGCAAGAACGTGGGGTAACTGTATGAAGTTTGCAACATACCAGTTATACCCGATTTTCCATAAGAGCCTTAATTTGCTACATTCGTCAGTCTCAATAAAGCATGCTACTCCATGCTATGGACCCGTTCAGGTCGTAATTGACTATTTCACGGACAATGACAAATGTCTTGGCCAATTCTTTGACCAAGCTATCCAAGATACCAATCGGATATGTGACGATTGTGGAGAATTGATGATTGATCATTATAAAACCTACGTGCATGGGAACGCTAAAATTGATTTGATTGTGGAGAAAATAGGCTCTGGGTCCAAAGACGACAAGATCCAGAGTGATGAGAGAAATATGTGGAGTTTTTGTTCAATTTGTGAAACACAGACTCCAGTTGTGCCCATGAGTGCTGACACATACTTTCTTTCCTTGGGAAAATTTTTCGAGCTTTGTTTTTATTCAGACAAGATTTGCACACCATACTGCCCTCACGATTATTTTGAGCATCATTTGAAGCTCTTTGGCTTCCGGGACTACATTATTAGGTTGGAGCAGCGTCCTATTGATACCTTTGAAGTTGTTGTCCCAAGGAAACGGCTAGAGTTCATGATTCAAACCGATATTTTACTCAAGCTTGAGGTCTTTGAAAGTACAAATGCGGCATCAAAGGCATTCTTTGAGAGCGTTTGGAAGCGACTCAATCGTGTCAACCTTGACAGTTTCGAAAAGGAGAAAGCGGGACACGAAAAACTCGAGGAATTAAAGCAGCGGCTTCATGATGAGGAATCACTTATATCTGAGAGGATTTCACACGTGAATGAGAATACCTCACCTGCAAACTATCTGGCTTTCAACATTATCCAACGAGAAATACAGGAACTTGGAGTTGTTTGGGATAAGGAATTCAGCGATTTTGAAACGGCCTTCTTTCTCTCAGAAAACGAGATCAATCGAATCACCCAATTTCATTTGAGAAACTTTCTTTTGGATAAGATCGATGTTCCTAAGGATAAAGACGTCAACATCTTCAGTGATTTGCAGCCTTTTGAGCAAAAAATCTCGGAGTCCGAAAGCACTAACTGCGATCAAGCTGAACAAGCATCGTCACGGTCCATTACCCCTAGGGACAGTCTGCCAAGGCCACCTTTGGGACCTCGTTTACGGGTACCTCTGACTTTGATCGAAGACAAAATAATCCAATACCAGCAGTCATTGGACAACGGTGAGGTTAGCTCATTACAGAAATCTCCATACCGCCAACAGCAGGAGAAGAAGCCAGTTCCGGTGACAAAACAACCCACAAACAAGGTTCAAGATTTAACGAAGTATTTCAACCAAATGACACTTGAATTCAAACGCCAAAGAGAACGCGCGCTCGAGTCAAGATACGATAACTTCAAGGCGATCCCAGTGATAAATTCCCAGCCAGTTGCTGAGATATACGACAATATCGAGGATGTTGTTGATGTCAATGATCGCTTCAAAGACGAACGAGGTGCAAGAACAGAAGTTGCCACTAACGGATTGCTGAACTCGGGCCACAGAGAAGAATCGCTTTCCGATGGTCAAACTTTAGGATCTGTGTCGAAAACCGATCTCCCACCCGTGGAGAAGAACTCCATTCTCAAAAGTTTAACAAATTTTTGGGCGGACAGATCAGCAACCTCATGGGAACCGCTAGTGTATCCGCTTGAAAGCAATGAGCATACCTTTGCCGACTCTGAGGTTATTGTGCGCGAGGATGAGCCAAGTTCGCTTGTTGCATTCTGTCTATCTTCGAAAGACTACAAACAGAAAATTCTTGACATGACGACGAACCAAGAAGATGAGGCTGATCGTGCTCGTACCAACGAATACAAGCAAAAGCTCGCCAATTTTCAGAAACTTGAAAGAAAATTCAAAAAGCGCGCTGAAGAAGGCGCCGAGGAGATTAGCGAACTCGAGGCAATCATGCACAAGGATAAGACGAACCACTTAAAGTATCAGTTCAACGATGGTGACACCAACTTATCGTGCAAGATCTTCTACAGTGAGCAATTTGAGGCTTTTAGGAAGGCGTGCGCGGTTGACGATTCATTTATACAAAGCTTGTCGAGATGTGTGAAATGGAATTCAAAAGGAGGCAAGAGTGGCTCCAACTTTCTCAAAACATTGGATAACAGGTATATCTTGAAGGAATTATCCAAATCGGAGTTGGAATCCTTTGTGTCCATCGCTCCCTTCTACTTCCGTTATATTTCACAGTCAACATTCAACAACTTGACGACGGCTATTGCCAAGATCTTTGGCTTTTACCAGGTGGAGATCAAGAACTCCAGTACGGGGAAGACGTTCCGCATGGACTTCCTCATTATGGAGAATCTATTTTACAATCGCAAAACCACGCGTATCTTCGATCTCAAAGGTTCGATGCGTAACAGACATGTTAAGCAAACGGGGAAAGAGAATGAGGTACTCTTGGACGAGAACATGATCGAGTACATCTACGAGAGTCCAGTGTTTGTGAAGGAGCAGCTGAAGAAGTTGTTGCGTGGTTCACTCTTTAACGACACGTCCTTCTTGTCGGCCATGGATGTGATGGATTATTCGCTCGTCATTGGCATCGATGACACGTCTAACAAGCTCTACGTGGGCATTATTGACTGGCTCCGGACCTTCACGTGGGACAAGAAGGTGGAAAACTGGGTGAAAGGAAGTAGTCTCGTGGCCCGAAAAGGTAAAGACCCAACTATTGTTACGCCCAAACAATACCGGACCAGGTTTAGAGAAGCCATGGAACGGTACATTTTGGAAGTCCCCGACGTGTGGTATGAAGGAAACTACTGAGAATGCAGAGATAAGAAAGTGCGCCGTGCGGACATCCGTGCCGGACAGCAGATCAAATGGCGCGCCTGTGATGTGGCTGTCCGGCATGCAATTTCGCTAACAGATTTCATAACACACAGTGATTTGCATGAAACTTTGACTGGCACCGGCTGCCTCTTGGCTGAGAGTCTGTGGCATTTTTCTAATAATCTTTTTCCTTACTTGAGAGCTAGATTTCTTAACCTCTCTCCACTTCACACCCGTAGTTTACTGCCCCAGGCGCAGCAGCCGTGCACTACCCCCTATTGCGAAATAACATGAGAAGGCAGTTTCGACTGCAGCTTGTTGGTCGCGCGGCGTGGGATTGGCGCCTCGATTATTCTCCTCGAAGCAGGGAAAAATAATTACCGCCAGCTACTTGATTCATTCTGAGTCGCAGACTATCCATTCCAGAAGTCAAAAAATAACCTTCAGCAAAATCATTCAAGAATTGTTGTTGGTATTCTTGTCCAAATCCACCTAAGTCTCTCGCTCAATTAGGATCCACACTTGACTATGAGGGCCCTCGTGTTCACAGGGATCTCCCTCTTTCTTTTGATAGTGGCATTGGTCTTCATAATCCTTGCTACTGTGACTGCCCCCGTGACGACGACTCTCAATTTGGCAGCGGCCGATAACATTATTTATGGTATCTTTGGCTATTGCGACGGTTCAATATGTCAAAAAGTGGCATACCCAGTTAAATTTGGTGATATAAAAACGTCGACAACTGACTGGGCGATGTCAAGGGATATTCGCAACACTCTTTCCTCCGGTTTTATTGTGGCACCAATTGCTGCCGGCTTGACGTTCCTCACTGTGATTCTCACCGCCGCAACTTTGTTCGTGGAAAATTCTATCATCAAGATCTTGTCCCTAGTTTTTGGTGTGATTTCTTTCCTTGCGGCTGCGGTAATTTGCGTGTTTGTCGTGCTTGTTTTCCATCCCCATGTCGCCTGGGCTGGATGGCTTTTGGTGGCAGCTGCCGGACTTCTTCTTGTGGCAGTGCCGTGTCTTATCTTGTCAGTAGGAGTGGCTGACTCCAACGATGACCAGGACTCAGTGGCTACCGAGGAAAAGCATCTCGCCAACTACACCAAGATTACCGAATCCAGTTTCTCATCCGAGCCTAAGCACCACTACTTCGGAACTACGGTAGCTCCAAAGGGAAGCTCCACTGACGACATGTCGGACATTGTGCGTGACTACACCTACCGTGGAACCGTTAAGCCAGAGTTCACCTCGGCAGATAATGCTCTGGGTTCTTATGTGAGCAAGCCAAATGGACGGGGGGCGAATGAGAGTCTTGGAACGAGCAAGAGCAGCGTCTATCAGGATTCTCTGGTGAACTTCAGCCAAATCCCCAGTAAGCCCATTTCGGCTAATCAATCGGTCGCACCTAACTTCCAATCCAGCTCGGCTGTACCTGGCAATATTAAGCCCATAGTTCCTTACCCTCCTTCCGAAAGAGGGTCCGTATTAAATGCCGCAAACTACGGCGTATTCGACCACCATCCTTCCGTTGAGGGCCACAAACCATTCACAGAGTTGGACGATGATGACGAGAACGACCGTAATTCAATGCTGCCTGGCCAGCGAGAACTCGATTCTGATGACGATTCGGACTTTACAAGCGTTTCACAGCGCCCACCAAACGTCATGTACAATGCTCAGCACCCACAGCAGCAACAGCAGCAGCCATTCCGTGGCCAGCCCGGACAGTATCAGCCGCAGCAACAGCAGCCACATCCTCAGCAGCAACAGCCGTACCAACAGCAGTACCCCAATGTTTCGCAGTACCAGCCCTCCTTCCAACAGGGCCAACCGCCAAGCCCCCAAAATGCGTTCTATGGCAATGGTGCTTCTCTAGCCACACAACAGCAGAGTCAACAACGGCCACCTCAGCAGTTCAATCAGCAGTATTCTTATGGACCTGGTGCAGGCAGTCGAAGCAGCCCTCGTGGGCCAACCATTTCGGACAGCGTTTTAAATACTAATCCCGACTTTGCTGTGGGGCCTGCTTCAAGGAGAAGACCAGGTAGGCCACAGCAGGGGCAACCGCAAGGGGGTGCTTTCCCCAACCGGCCCGCTCGTAGAGCCGGTCCTTCCTACGGAACTCGCGATCCCTACAGCGCTTTCTAAATCACTTGTGTCACGTTGTGTCACTTGTTCTGGAACTGTATTACTAGGTTATTCAATAAAATGCTTCAAGTAAGATAGAATCAGATTATTCTGGGTCTGCGTTTTGGGAAGAGGGGACATCTCCAGAGGTGTCAGAACTGGGTTTCTCCACAACTTTTGTAGAATTGTGGGGTCGTGCAACCACTAAAATGAAAAGGGCCAACGCGATCAACAGCAAGAGAAATATGATCTTGCATTTGGTTGTTCTTTTCTGGTAGTTTTGAGCCTTCACGAGCTCCTTATCTGAGACTTTGAGGTCCTGGGCTGTGCGGGTCAAATTGTAGTCTATTCGATCCATCATGCTACCTTGTGTCACTACTAGAGTCTCCATTTCTTTGAAAATGGTGGAGATTTCTAGGATACCCATTGCGACTTTGGAGATTTCGCGCTCTCGCAGAGCAATGAGTTGCGAATCGGGGTTGCTTTGAAGTTGTTGCTGCGCCAGCTGGAGAGCTTGCCTCGAGTAGTCCTCGATATCTTTCAGCTCTTCGTCTAGAAGAAGAGACGACGTACTCGGCGCAGATGACAGCAAAAGCTGGGTAGCTTCATCGTCATCATCCTTCAAAAATTTCATATAATTGTTTTGCAAGTTTCTGAACACAAGCAGACCGTCCTGAATCTTCAAAGCATAGGTTTTTTTATAGTTTTCGATCATGGCAAGTTCGTCGGGACCGTATTTTAGTGAAAGTCGCTGGTAGTTTTTCTGTAGAAACTCAAATTTTTTTATCTGAACGTAGCACTGCTCAATGGACTTGGTGATTCTGTAATTGAGCTCCTCGATGTGGCTCTCTAGCGACAGGCGCTCACTATCTCTGGCTATGAGCAACCTCTTGTACAACATGTTGAGTTCGTTTGTTTTCAGTTTGGCATCGGATAAATGGCTGTCCAAGGCATTAGAGATATCAAAAATCGACGGAGCTAACGGTTTCATTTCAATAGCCTCGCCCTCCTTGACATTGTCGTGGTACGATTTCCTGCGATTGCCCGTCCGTCGTGACGATATTAGGCCCTCTTCTTCTTCTGCTATAGCATCAATGCGAGATGGGAGGTTTTTATGAGGACGGGCGATGGTACGCCTATATGAGAGGTAGAGGTTCGTTCTGTCTCTGAACATGGTATGCGGTGTGGAGTGCACATTGCCATCAACAACTGGTGGAGGTCTTACAAAGAAGTGGACTTGAATGATCTAATTTTCTAAGTAATATCGGCAATTATTGAAGGGCTTGTATGTGGTTTCCTCCACCCCCAATAAACCTAAATGTAACAATGTTTAATGTGGGCGGTAATATCAAAATTCACTCGCCGGGAGCCATGGTGAAAGTGGCCCCGCCAGTGAGCCGCATATTTTTTCTAGGTGTCCTGCTTTCTGCCGCCATCGAAATCAAATTGCTTGTCAGTGATTTTGCAGATCCCACAGGTGAGTTACCTCCAGATCCTGTCCGAGAACCTTTAAGACTAAACAGACTCAGACCGCGAGACAAGAACAGTCTGTTACTGGATGGCACCTGAGGGGAACTTGAAAGATTGCTTCTCAGTTGTTCCTCAAAGCGCCTATTTGCTTCGGTCAAGTTGACATTCGATCCGGGCATAGGCGGGGTATACGCTGGGGAGAGGGTGTCTCCAACTGAGTTCCTAATAGCCTCGAAGTAAGAAGGAACCTTGGACATCTCTACTCGGTCGGAGAGATGAGAGTCTGAACCAACGCGAGACATGTGCGCAATGCTAGGCGAATTGAGTGAGCCAGGCGAGGCTAAGCGATTTCCAGAAAAGTAATCATCGCCCTCACCGTCATCAAGATTGAATACCGCTCTCTCGCGTGGCGTGCCAGCAACAGAACTATGCTCTGATTGTCTCTGAATACTCAACTGGCGTAAGTTCTCTGTGAGTCTAGCTGTGTCAATGCTGTTCATGGAGAACTGCGAAACGTCGTTTCCAGGTCTTTGGAGCATCAGGATCCGGGGAGTAGCTGCGCCGGAGTCTATGGGCGATTCAACAGGGGAAATGTCTGACCAGAGTTGGTCGTACACGTGTCTCTCGTAAACTGGAGGAGCGACAAGTCCAGTGAAGGAAGAAACCGAATGCGGGTTTGACCGGAGTTCGGAACCGCTTTCCGTTTGAGAATTACTTTCAGCGAGATCCTCAGCCCTTGCTGTAGCTGAATCAGCCTCAAACAATATTTCCTCTTCATCGGCGTCTGCTTCATTGAACGATTCAGCATCATCTTCATCGTGCTTGGCTCGAATCATCACGAAAGGCGAGATGAACAATTGAACGGGCAACGATGCACGGAGCTCAGACGTGTGGCCGTCTGGGTTGATCAAGCAAACCACAAATTTGAGCTTGTGCCGCACCTTCAAGTGAGTCTTGATCTCGCAGTCTTGGGTACATTTAGATAGGCTTGGAGGTACACGCAAGAAGGTCGTAACCTCCCACTTGTCGAGCTGAAAGTTGGGATCGTCCTCGCTAGGTTTTGGTATTGTTTTTTCAGCCACATTACGCTCTAGCTGCTGAGGAGGCGGCACGTAGCCAACCGCAGTCGATTGCTCCACCAAACTAATTCGGATTTCCCCCAAGCGCAAGCCCTTGAGAAGTGGAACCAACATCAAGCTAATAGGCGTACCAGACCCTATTGCTATGGCTTTTGATGGTGTGCTGATGGAGTACTCAACCTTCTTCGGCCAGGTGTTGTCGACCGCAACAGTTTCGGACAACTCCACCGAGTCGGTAGTCATGGTTCTGACCACACGCACGTGCTTTTTAGCTGACATTTGGTTATGGAATTTTCCTCTGTCGATAGTCGACTCGAGCTTGTAAATCACACTTGCACCGGGCAAACCCTCCACGGATTCGGGCATGTTGCCAGGAAGAATGGCGCTGAAGGGAATTTCGTAGTTACCTGAGACGAGAGTGTGACCATTCTTTCCAGCCAAGTTCGTTGAAGAGCCCGACAGAGAGAGCAGCGAGAGCCCATTTCCAAACGTAGAAAGCGAGTTGGACGACTTGGACCTCAACGAGAGACCTAAGTTCTTGAGAGAGGTGGAGGAGCCCTTCATGGAGCTGTTCTTAGTCATCGCGAGTGCATGCGGTCTTGTTAAATCGGTCGAGCTCTCGTGAGGACTTCCGGAGCCTCCGTGGGTAGTGTTTTCGTACATGTTGCTGAGGTACTTCATGAAGGTTGAGCTGTCAAACACATACTCGTAGATTTTTTTCTCAAAGCGAGTGGATTTGGCGGCAGCATGTTTAGGTGTATCTTGGGAGCCCTTGAGGCGGAGCGTGGCGTATAACCTCAACGTTATCTTTTTGATAGTCATCGGTTCGTTGATAGCTACCACAATCTTTCCACTGAGGAAGGTGGAGGCAGCGTAGTGCTCTGAGCCTTTGAGTATGATGACATCGTGATCTGTCCCTTTGAGTCGTATGTCGTAAAGCAGGGCCAGCTTGTGGCCGCTTCTTTGTTTGACCATGATGAGAAAGGAGCTAAAGGAGTCTAGATAATGTGTTCGGAATGCATACACACCAAATCGCGCGTGATCGGCAGATACTGTTGGTCGGAGTCGGAAATAGAGCGCCGAACAAGAAGACGAGAGCCGCCTAGAGTTCTTAGAATAGGCGGCGCCTAGTTGCACGTGAAGAAATTGGGCAGTGCCCTATGGAAGAAAGTTATGTTTCCGTTTTCAGGCTACGTGTTTGCGTCTCGGAGAAACTTGCTGCAGTTTGCGCATCACAATTTTCCGGTGGCCTGCAGTTTCGTCACTTGCCCTTTATATACCGGCAAAATAGGCTGTCATCCGATATTGACAGACACTTGGCAATCTGAGAGGTGAGAATCTCCTGTTGAAGAGAACACGATAATCGGCGGTCGAAAATTCTAACGGAGAGCTTGCGTTGGGTGCCAGGGGTCAAACCGACGGTATTCATCACCCTAATTTTGGTTTCTTCGGAATCTTGGCAGACCAAAGCTAACCTAAATGATGTTTCCGTTTGTAAGTGGATTCAGTTTCGACTATCCCTCTAGCTTCTAACCCTCCAGAGTTATCTTGTTGCAAAGAAATCTACGAAGTTTGCGGTGCCACGCTGCCATGTAGTGTTCAAGCCCTCGACCCAAATTTAGAAATCTAACGACACTTAACCGCGAAGGTCTTGGCGATATAGTGAGTCCGGCCATGTTTAGAGCTCGTCTAAAACTAGATCGTGCCTGCACGAAGTGAGTGTACAGCTCGTAATTTCCAGACCCCACATAGAACGTTGAGGCGGCTTGGAAATGATGCGCATGTAAAATAAAGTGTAGATGGGATGACGATCAAATCGAAGGTGGCTCGGCTTGCTGAAGCCTTTGCCAATCAGAATATCTTGTCACCAGGTGGTGTTCCGGATACGACGATGATAAGCGTCGGCCAACAACTTCAAGGCATCTACGGGCGTTTTGGTTCCCTATGTAATGTTCGACATGAATGAAGCCAGCAGCAGGGCAAACCAGCGGATGTGTTAGCGATGCTAATTTTTACGGCAGATATATGCACCCGCACGCCGCACCCAGTAGAACTGACACATTGAGAAGATGGAGGAAGCGCAGTAGTCGACATCCATTGAAGGGGCCGCTTGAAAACAAGATCAAGTGACTTTCAGTGTATGTGCCCCGAATATCTTAGTCCTCAATTCTTTCTTCAGCCGTGCTTATGGCTTTTGTGGAAGCCACTTTGCAGCTCGGTTGCGCATGCACCATGCACGTTTGCGAGCCGACGCGGCGGACAACGGGCAACAGCCTCGCAGCAGTATCCTCGAGGTTTTGGCAATGGGTGGAGATTAAACTCATGCAAGCGTTTGGCGGCAGCGGCCAAAAAACTCAAAACTGTAACATAACGTCTCTACCGATCGCAGCACGCGGCGACCTGCACCATGCTCACGTTCTCAGCGAGACTTGTTTTCTTGTCAATGGCTTTCCTGCGCGGCCCGAGGCACCACCTTCTAGCACCAACAAAGGGCTGTAGATACTGTCCCATGACACCAACTCCAGACAAGCTACAAATTAAGCTCAGGTACGCTATCTCTGCAGCTCCCATCGTGTTTCTGCTCGCAACCACAGCACCAGCACACTCTGGTAAAGGGAAGATTGTCCTGCACATAGGCTACAGGTGGCTGGCTGCGGCACCTCTTTCTGGCCTATACTGCCAAAAGCATCCCATGTAGCCCCAGCTCACGCAGCGCCTGGCCCCCTGGCCGCTGGTGTACACCTGAAACTTCCTTCTGCGTCGCTGGCTACGCCCCCAATCTTCTGCCCTTGTTTCTGGCTGTCTGCGTCTACTACACACCACTCACATTCAATATATATAGGACGGGTCCAGCTGTCTACCAGGTGTCGAAATTAACGTTGCACCAAACTAGCTCGTTGACAGCTATCGCATAGGCTTGTTTGCCGACATCGTATCGCCCTCCTTTCCCACGGGCTCGACGCCACTTCCCTTCCCTTCATTCATTACCCCAGTGGCCTGTCACCATTGGCCCGCAGCATTTATTTCGTTGTTGCCTTTCCACCTTTTGTTTCGGTTTCATTTTCCAACCATATTACGTCGCCAATTGCCATGACACACGACTTGCCTTCCCTGCCGTTGTTGAAACGGGCCAGGTCTGTGAAAGATGCATACCCGCCTAGCGGGCCCAGAACACCCACCAAGACTCGTCGACACCGGCTCAAAGCTGCTTTGGGTCGCGACCGCGACCATCGTGATCGTGAGTGCGTTCGTACTTTGTCGCTTCTGGATTTCCACCAGGCATCAGCGCTGCTTCTGGTTCTGGATTCTGAGCTGCTTCCCGACTTGACTGATGATGCGTCGTCCATATGTTCGACTCCGCAAACGCCTTCAGCCTCATTTGTATTTGGAGGCTTTCTCTCGTCTCCTCCAAAGTTGCTGCCGCAGCCTAAACTGCATCGCATTTTCGAAATCCCCGAATTGGTGTTCAAGATCGTGGAGTATGCAGATTACGCGAGCAGTAGAGACCTTGCTGACCCGGTCCCCATCCGTCGGAAGCCTCTCTCTTTTGAGCACGCCTTGCTTCTCCATGGCAACGAGACCACGGCCAAGTTGGCTATGGCACAGGAGATTCCGCAGCCCGCATCACAATCTAAAGCCGGCAGCATATTACGCTCGTGTTTGTTAGTCAACAAACTCTTTTATGACGTCACGCGCCAGCTCATGGGCCGACACTTAGTGTTTAAGTCGCAGTCTAGCTTGTACGGGTTCTTGAGCAACGGCCGCGCCGAATACTATCGTGACTTCAAGCCGGAAAAACTCGTGATAAGCAAGCTCTACTCGGCAAAACAGCCGGCAAGTAACCGCCTCGCGCAGCTCGTGGACTGCTCGTCGCTCATTTGGCTTGAGCTCTTCATGTGCCCCAAGCTTCTTCCTACCATTTCACAGCTTCATTCAAGACTTCAAACGCTCATTATTCCGGGCTCCAAGGTCTTGGACGATCTGTTCATGGTGCAGGTGGCCCACAAATGTCCCAGTCTCCAGGTTCTCGATATCCGGGCATGTGAGAACGTCACCGACTGCGGTATCTACGCTTTGGCAAAATCCTGTAGCCAGTTGACGTCGGTAAATTTTGGTCGCAAGTCCAAGGGTCATCTCGTCACCGACCACAGTTTGGCGCCGTTGTTCCGTCACAATCCACGCCTCTCCACTGTCGGCTTGGCAGGCTGCCACGTTTCCGACCATTCACTTTGGGAGTTGGCTGCAACCTGCGGCCACTCCTTGAAGCGCCTTTCCTTAAATAACTGCCCTGGCATCACCAACCATTCGCTTCCCCTAATTTTGCATAATGACATGTTGAAGCAGTTGTCCGTCCTTGAAGTCCGCTTCTTGATCCGTCTAACCAATATCATGCCGCTAGTTACCTTCAAGCGTCGTCAAATGAGCAGAGGAATCTGTGTGCTCATTGAGACATGCGAGGTTACTCTAGCTCGTATTAAGCAGTGTGAGAGTGAGATAGACGCTGTTTTCCCACCTGCCATCATCCGCGACATTTTCGAGTATGTGAACACCAAAGATGATGATGGAGATGCTCTGCATCACGACCTCATCTTGGCAAGAGCCAGTTCCTCCTACTCGCTCGCTTCACTGTAGGGCAGGATCCCTTTTTGCATCACGCGTGTCCGCACGTGTCTAGAATAACTATTTGACATCATCAAATTCAATAACATCTACATAAAATTGCTGATAATCGTGGTTAGAATTCGCGCTAACCCCAGCTCATCGTACTTCTATTTTGGGGTCTTTGACACCACCTGCCCCACATTTCGCACCTCCTGCATCGCCTGTTCCCACTACAGCCAAACAACAACATCGTGCATACGGAACAATCGCACCAATTTTTTCTGCCTCTTGTTCAACAATTAAACAAAGCTGCATCACGCCTTGAACACGTACCAGAATTTCTTTTTGAATACGATCCCGCCCGGGTCTGATGTCCCAATTCCAGTCGCTACTACATGGTGTAAACCATCGATCTAAGCCCTTCACCATTTGCTCGTCTGCTATATCTTCCCCGTCAGAGCATAGAGGCTCCCAGCCTGACCGCCCGGCTTCGGTTTCTGCCCTAAGAGTACACAACTCAAATATAGAACGAAAACCACTACAGCATCAACAGTCCAAAATTGATCTCATCGATGATACAACCTTGACTTCACTTCCCCTACCGCCACCTCCTGCTAAGCGAAAACGACACACCGAGGAGCATGACGAGCTGCGCCGAGATGTCGACTCCACCACTGACCATTTATCTGAAAAACCGCTTGAAGACACCACAATGTGCAGTGATCTAGTGGACGACACGTTTGACGAAGCTGACGAAGCTGACGAGCCTATTGTGCTCGTTGAAGACTACTGGTCAACGTATTCTAATAATTTGGCTATACAGAGACAGCACCTGTTGCTGAATTTCAAGCGCCGAGTTGTAAGCAACTCTGTTCCTAGCGCAGGTCAAACTTGCCAGTCTTCGAAAGATGACCTCGAGGCCGTTTTTGGCAAAATACATGGCTCGGAGGAACTAAAACACTGTCTGATTTGCTCAAAGCCCTTGTACGAAATCAGCTCCATTATTAGTGGTACGAAGAAGACATTGCAACTGTACCAAGAATTTGTGTGCTGGAGCTGTATCGATCTATACGAACAATTTTTGGAAGAGGTTGAGGCAGAGTTCCGTGAATCACCGAATCAAGAACAAATGATGGAAACCAATCGCAAACTTGTTCGGATATTTCACCTGGTCATCGAGGCGTATGGAATTAAGGATAGTCCGCAGGAGAAACCAAAGTACTCGCCGGACTTAATTGAACGGCTACATAGCATTAGTGAGCGATCAGATGGACTGACAATGGGATGGCTCTTACGGTTGAGGTCTGAAATTCGAAAGAGTTGGCGATTGGGAAAAGCGCTACCTTCTTTATTTTGGGACAACGAGAATTGACTGAAGGGATAACAAATTACATAGAATTAATTGACAAAACAAGGTTGGGGAAAAATATATCACTAGCTAGGTGGATTCGGTGTCAGGTCCAACAACCGTGGTCATGTGCAGTCTCATCTCATGTTAAGATCTCTCCACACTGGGCATGCCAGCCACGCAGCCCGGAATCTCCAGATTCCATCTCTAGAGGAATTCTTGTTCCGTCAGAGAGTGCGCCATACATATAGAAGCCTCGTCAGACTGATATACAAGCACCACGAGAAGCAGGAGTTGTTGGCATTTGCTCGTCAAGAATTTAAGATGAACCAGGGAGAGAAAGAGCTTAGTCATAGAAAATATCTCCTACTGCTTGGTGAGTCCCGCATGCAAGATTTCGCAAAAATGTATGGAATTGGCGTGAAGCTTCATCATTCTAGTTGACGGTGACGTGGATAATATCATCTGCGAAGCGCTCGAGGTCGCTGGCAATCCCCAAATGTTCGACGGTCTTATTGAACTCATCTTTGCGTTTCCCTTGAATGTTGAAGTTCTTCACTTTTTCTGAGAGCTTCCTGGCCGCCTTGACCACTTTGGCGTCTCGGACTATTGAGTTCGTGATTCTGACCAAATCGTTGAGCTGAGTGATTATGGAAATGATTTCCCTCGACAAAATGGGAGCATCTGCTAAATGCTTCTCAAAGTTGCCAAATGCAAGATCTTGAATAAGGGCACTCAGTATTAGTGCCGCATCCTTGGGATCAGTTTTAATGCCTAAAGTAAACACTTTCACATAGACTCCCCAAATACGTCTCTCAAAGTTGCTGAAGTCGCTCATGAACACCTCATTGGTTGTCCATTCCGTGAGCTTGGTCACCAACATAGACTTTTCAGACATGGATTTCTCGCTCACCAAGAACTCCTTTAGGTACTGTAACTGGATGTAGTTCTTCCGATGCTGCTGCCCGAACAGGAATTCTGGGATGGCATCTACGGGAATTCCAAACAGATAACTGGCTTCGAAGTCTCTGTTGTCGTGGACTTCGAACTTGTCACTCAAAATTGCCGAGCGTTGCTCGTCGGCCACTTTGAGCATAAACAGATAATACTCGTTTCTGACTGCACGTGAGGACGAGATGATGTTGAGTATTAAAAGATGTCTTGAGACAGAGTGCTTCAAGCGCTTGCTGAAGCGGTGAAAGTCCTCGTATTTGGAATACACCTGTCCTTTCCATGCGCTCTTCATATACATCTCGCACTCATGATCGCTGGTCATGTAGAAACGGTAGATTTGCAAATACTCGTTGACGGTGCCCAAGCTGGGAGTCAAGTCGAGATTGTGGGACAAAGTGTCATGCTGCACCATTTTTATGTTGAGGTTCTTATAGACACTCAATGCAAGGCTCAGGGCGCCGATGTATGTATAGAGGTTGAGAAGCCAGAGCCTCACCTTGTAATTTTCGGGGTCGTTTTTTGCCATCCTCTCAAGCTGCGGAATTTTAGCAAGAATGTTCTCTGATGATCTGTCTTTTCTGAGCGACTCGATCATATTCAAAAGATAGAAATCGTAGAGCTGTGGCCCGGCGCGGTCGGCGTATTTTTCCCATGATCCGACAAATGAAGGGTCGTATCTCAAAAGGATTCGCTCAATGTTATAAAGCGTTGACTGGTCTTGAGGCGAGATTGTTTGTTGAGCGAGGGTCGCGGTCTTTTCTTGGATGACTTTCTGGTGTAGGCAGTCAGGAACCACAGGCAAATCTGTGGCACACGAGGGTTTCGATTTGAAGGAGTCGTAGAACTTAAGAATTGCATCGTCAGTATTATGCTGAAACGCCAATTGCAATTGCACACGAGCCAAGCTTGCATTCCTAGACGGAGAAGAGAGCAATGCATAAAGTTCGTCGTACGTCTTTCCAACGTGCTGGCCTGCCTTGATCAAAAGCTTCATTGTATCATAGTCATTGAAATCTTTCTCAAAAAGAAGGTCCTTACACGTGTCGTAAAGGAGTTGCCAGTTTTCGGTCTTGTCGATTGCGTTCAAGTACAAGAGAAGCAACTCCAAATCAGCCACACTGGACGGTCTAGCAGATTGCACGATTTCTTCGTAGTCTCCCTTCTTATCTAGAACAGCAGCGTAGACATAAACTTCTTGTGGATTCCGAAACGGCTTGCTTTCCTTGAGAATGTTAGCAGCGAGACCAACGTATAATGCGCTCAGTTGGGGTTCATCGTTAGCTCGCATCAAGTTGGTAAGCGCCGCCCAAAAGAGGTACTCGCGTTTATCCTTGCAGTACTTGTGAAGGAACATTGCAGATTTCTGCATTCCACCAAGGTCTAGCTCAGCCACCGACTTGGAGTGCCAGGCAAGAATCAACGACTCCGACGGGTATTTTTTGACGGCGTTTTCGTAGACTTCTCTTGCATCTGCCTCAAGTCCCAACCTTGCGAATGTCTTAGCGAGAAGTGCCAAAGCTGCTTCGTCAGATGGGACCTTCTTTTTGAGGTCAGTGCACTCTTTTATGGCGTCATTGGTGTTTCCTATGGCATGCAAGTAGTAACCCTTCAAGGCATAAAAATAGCTTTTCTGGGGATATCTCTGGAGCATCCTATCCAACTCCCGCTTGGCCGTAGGAAAGCGGCCTTCCTCAATCGCATCTAGGATCACCAGAGCCATGGAGATGATGGAGGTGGAAAACTGGGGCCGGTGCTATGTGCAGTCTGCTGTCGTCTTGGTGGGGCCGACGGAGATATCCACCCTGCACACAGCCTCGGTCCATCTCCACAATTTAGCGCCGCGAGCATCCAGAACCAAGCCTAATACAGTTTGCCAATTGATACGGGCAGCGTTGCACTTCCCGAGAAGCAATCTCACGCCAAGATAAATTGCCGCCTGCATATAGTGCGCTCGTGTGTTTGCTATATGGGGATCTCGGCTCTATTTACCCCATCGCCAAGACAACCAAGCCCACGACAGGGCGCCGCATTCTTGGATCGCCGAAAATAATGAATCGCTTCCGCTGCCAGTTTCGGCACGACTCCGGAGTGCCCGCCAAGGCACCCGTGGAGCCGTCCATGCAGAAGGCCTGCATGTAACTTATTGGTGTCTTCCTGTCGCGTTGTGTGCCCTGGCGCATCGCTATCGCGATGATGCGTAGTTTCTCCGCAGAGAACACTTCCATGGCGGAAAGGGTCTTATCGGGGGCAGGACTCGGGCACCGCACGCGAGGGAGATCGGCCTAGATGCCTCCGGTCTACCTTCGAGTGGATGTAGATCTCACGTGATACCGGATGTCTGCGCAGCGATGTGAAATTCAGTCATGCAAGTCACCACGGAGCCCCTCTTGGCACTTGCCTAACCCACGCAATATGGCCCTGCATTGCACAATATAAATAGTAGGACATTTCCTCGCACCAACACAATGAATTAGAGTTGATCATTAGTCAGCAATCCTAATAGTCTTCACCTTTTATGTCTTCGCTGCTGCTCTATAATGAAAAGAAAGCCAACGCCAATGTCGACCAGTTGCTGGATGGCTCACTAAGTACAACCACCTCTCCTACTGAGCCATACCTTTTGACTATCGAACAAGCTGCGGCTGCATTCCACACCGATATCAAAGATGGACTTACCTCGTCTGCTGCAGCGGAATTGCTCAAGCTGGTGGGGCCAAACTCCCTTGGTGAGGGCGATTCCATCAGCTACACGAAAATCCTTGCTCACCAGGTATTCAACGCCATGATCATGGTTCTTCTTGCCTCGATGATCATCGCCTTGGCCATCAAAGACTGGATCTCTGGAGGCGTGATTGGCGCCGTGGTGTTCATCAACATCACCATTGGGTTTTACCAAGAAATGAAGGCCGAAAAAACTATGGGTTCTCTTCGGACTCTTTCCTCGCCCACCGCTCGTGTGACCAGAAACGGAGAAGAAAGCTCCATTTCTGCCGAAGAAGTTGTCCCTGGTGACCTTGTCCACATTCACGTGGGCGACACCGTTCCCGCCGATCTCAGATTGGTCAGCTGCATGAATTTGGAAACAGATGAGGCGCTTTTGACTGGAGAATCGCTTCCTATTGCGAAAGTGCCTCAGGACACCTACAAGGAAACTGTACCTGTCGGTGACCGACTCAACATGGCGTTTTCTTCTTCCGTGGTCTCCAAGGGTAGAGGAACCGGTATTGTCGTGGCCACATCCTTAGATACTGAGATTGGAAAAATTGCTCAGTCTTTAAGAGGAAACACTTCCGTGGTCAGAAAAGTCCAACACGAGGAGGGCGAAAAGCCCAAGCCCAAGGACTACAGCCGTGCCATTTTCGGAACCATGAAAGATATCGCAGGCAACTTTTTGGGTGTCACTGTGGGAACTCCCTTGCAGCGAACCTTATCGTGGTTGGCCATTTTCTTGTTTGGCGTCGCTGTTGTGTTTGCTATTGTCGTTATGGCAACTCAGAAAATGAAAGTCAACAAGGAAATCGCAATTTACGCCATCTGTGTGGCACTATCTATGATTCCATCTGCTTTGATTGTTGTGCTTACCATCACCATGGCCGTTGGTGCCCAGGTAATGGTATCGAAAAATGTGATTGTCAGGAAATTGGACTCTTTGGAGGCCCTCGGTGGAATCAACGACATTTGTTCTGATAAGACCGGAACCTTGACTCAAGGAAAGATGGTGGCAAGGAAGGTTTGGGTGCCCTCTGTTGGAACCTTCAGCATGGACAACTCCAACGAGCCTTTCAACCCTACTCTCGGTGACTTGTCGTACACCAAGTATTCGCCATACTTCGTCAAAGAAACTGACGAAGAAATTGACTTCCTCCCTGTGGACAAATATGCCACGGACGCATTTGCTAGCAATTTCAAGACTTGGTTGACCAGTGCTACATTGGCAAATATTGCAACCGTCGATCAATCAAAGAACGAAGAAACTGGCGAGCTCGAGTGGAAGGCTCATGGAGATGCTACTGAAATTGCCATCCAAGTTTTCTGCAAGCGAGTTGGATTTGACCGTGCGATCATTGCCGAGGGAAGAGAACACGTTCAAGAATTCCCTTTCGACTCTTCCATTAAGCGTATGTCGGCAATCTACACCAAGGATGGCCACACCAAAGTCTACACCAAGGGTGCCGTGGAAAGAGTGCTTCTCAGATGCACTAGATGGACCGGCAACCCAGAGGAGAAGACTGACACTTCAGAACTCGTGCCTATGACCAAGGATGACATTGCCAGTATTGAAGAGAACATGAATGCATTGTCATCTCAAGGTTTGCGTGTCTTGGCTTTTGCCAGCAGAGACTTCAACCTTGACTCCGAAGACATCGAGGACAGAGAGGCCGTGGAGTCTGACTTGACCTTCCACGGATTGGTTGGAATCTACGACCCACCCAGAACTGAGACGGCCCACTCTGTGAAATTGTGCCACAGAGCCGGAATCAACGTTCATATGGTCACTGGTGACCACCCTAGCACTGCCAAGGCAATTGCCCAGGAGGTGGGTATTCTTCCTCGCAACATGTACCACTATAGTGACGAAGTCGTCAAGGCTATGTGTATGACTGCCAGTGAGTTCGATGCGCTTTCTGATGAGCAAATTGACCAGCTCCCTGTGTTGCCCTTAGTGATTGCCCGTTGTGCTCCTCAGACCAAAGTCCGTATGATTGAAGCCTTGCACCGTCGTGACAAATTCTGTGCCATGACCGGTGACGGTGTCAACGATTCGCCCTCGCTTAAGATTGCTGATGTTGGAATTGCCATGGGTCTTAACGGATCCGATGTGGCCAAGGACGCTTCAGACATTGTTCTTACCGATGACAATTTTGCTTCCATTTTGCATGCCATCGAAGAGGGACGCAGAATGGCTGCCAATATCCAAAAGTTCATTTTGCAGCTTTTAGCTGAAAATGTGGCCCAAGCCATTTACTTAATGGTTGGTTTGTGCTTCATTGACGACGACGGCTTGTCCGTGTTTCCCTTGTCACCCGTTGAGGTGTTGTGGGTGTTGGTGGTTACGTCTTGTTTTCCTGCTATGGGTTTGGGGCAAGAAAAAGCTGCTGACGAAGTCTTGGATGAACCACCCAAGCGCAAGATTTTTACTACCGAGTTGATCGCGGACATGATTGCATATGGTCTTTTGATGGCTGCTAGCTGCATGGTCTGCTTTGTCATTGTTGTCTACGGAAAGGGAGATGGAAACTTGGGAAAAGACTGTAACTCTACCGGTGCCGATGCTGAACTTTGTAACCTTGTGTTCAGAGGAAGATCTGCTTCGTTCGCAACCATGACATGGTGTGCATTGATTTTGGCCTGGGAGTGTATTCACCCCACACGTTCCTTGTTCTACATGAGACAGGACACCGACAATTCATGGTGGAAGCAGACATTGATTGACCTCTGGGGCAACCAGTTCTTGTTCTGGTCTGTTGTGGGCGGCACTGTGTTGGTGTTCCCAGTCGTTTACATACCAGTTATCAACACCAAGGTGTTTTTGCATGCTCCTATCGGATACGAGTGGGGCCTTGCGGTGGCATTCTCCATATTGTACTTGGCAGGTTCCGAGGCTTGGAAATGGGCCAAGAGAGTATACTACAGGAAGTATGCTAAGAAGGTCAAGAACCCAGAGTATGAGTTGGAGAGAAATGACCCATTCCAGCGGTACGCCTCTTTCTCCAGAAACAACACCATGGACCCTGACATGCTTGCCTAAGCAGTCTCCACATTCGCGATTAGAGATCATAATTTGAGAAATTTTAGAAATACAAGTCAAAAAATTAGTTCAATCAATTAGCTCTATACATTTCTATCTCTATTTGATCATCTGAGTTCCTGGTCTTCCATGATATAGTTCTGAGAAAGATGAGGAGTGACACCCACCACGTGGATGATGCCCATACCAGTGGGCTTGTGAACGTCAATCACACTAATGCCAGTGTTGAATGGGACTCTCAATGAAGCCTTGGATAAGTGTTCTGGGATCGAAAAATTCCGTTCGTCATACAAATGATTCAAGAGTTCGGTCACCACTCCGCCATGAGTGCAGAGCACAATGTTCCTATAACCCTCTTTTTTAGAGAGTTCAACCTCCCCATCCCAGATGGTGAAGACTCTTTCTAAGAGGCTTTCTCGAGGTTCCGCCAAGTTCCGGAAGCCTTCTCCGAACTTTGCGATTGCATCTGTTATCACCATACCTTCGGCATCACCCATATGTCTTTCCCGCAATGAGGACGTAGTGGGAAAAGCTTTAGTCAAATGCGCTTGATTTTCCACGATAGGTTTGCTGGTATTGACGCATCTCACGAGATCAGAACTCACGAGGCGGTCTATGCTTATCAGCCTTAAGTAGTGCCCTACTCTTTGGGCCTGACTGATGCCCTCCTCGTTGATATCAATATCTTTGTGGCCTTGGAGTATTCTCTTGGAGTTCCAGTCAGTTCGGCCATGCCTCACGACGAATATTCTAAGTACTTCGTGGTCCGAGTTTTCCAGCACACTTTCTAACATAGGGGAAGTTGAAATTTCATGCAGTGCTAAGCTCTCAGCCGTTCCATATGTAAAGAAGTCTGCATTTCCAGAAAAGACATTCGCGCGGCGAAAATTTTAATCTAAATAAATATAACTGGGCTAAACCCCTGGCTCTGTAGAAGAATCAACCATGTCTATAAGGCGCTGAAATATGCACTTGGCAGTTCTTGGCCAGCCTATGTTGCTGCAACCTGCCAGCCTAGCTTCTCGCACATGTCCATCCAACTAACCGTATGGTCGCCATCTGGATTTTCCAACCAGCTCTGCTCCACCACACGTTTCACCATACGCACATTCAGCACATTGTAGAGCAGTAGGAGCTTGTCAAACTTAAGCAGCAAAGAATTGCGGTCGGCCACGAAAGCGCAAGAGAACCCACATATCAAGAGCACCATGGAAGTGGCAGAGCGCAAGGGGCAAAGAATAAGCTCGTCAAGGAGCTTGAATGTATGCAATACAGTCATCTGCACCTCGGGCGCTTTAATGCAAACCTTGTCGATGTAGAGCAAGATGACCAACTTGCACGTATTTCTGAACGCCTCAAAAATGGTAAGGTGCTGCTCTAGTTCTTCAGAATCAAGCAAACTCTGTTGTGTCTGAATCGGCTGGCAAAGATTCACTTTCTCCATGAGCCGGGTCCTTTCGCTAATAGCATGCAAGTAGAGCAGAAGCCGCTTAGTCTGGAAAACGTCGTACGCTTCCGAAGTGGTGGTGCCCATCATGCCCTGAATCTGGTCCTCAATCTCTGTGCGTTGCGCCTGCAACGTCGAGCAGACGGTGAATATCTCTCCTAGCAAACTAAAAACCAGCTGGATGCACCCTTGAATGGAATCAAACCCGTAGTCCTGGGCTGAAGCGTCATGAAACAAATCTGCAAACTCGTTCATATCCACCAAAGTGCCCCGCTTCAATGCGGCTAGCGACATAACATCGTGGTACTGGATGGTCGAGACAAGCCAGCGGGCAGTGCGCAGATAACCAAAACACTCCAAAAATTGTCGAATCAGGCCAAACTCTTTGATCATCTTTACACTTTGCTCGTGGAAATAGTACCATTCCGAGGTGTCTCCTCCGCAGTTTCCCAAAGACGCCGCCAATATCATGGTGGCAGTCAACACAAATCGGTCCATAGCCGTGGTGGAAGAGCGTTGCATTTCTGCCCTGGCTGCCTTGAAAGCCTTGGCAAGGAGTTGACTGAATACCTCATCCGGACCTCTCATGGTGAGCGCACCCCATGCGGTTACAATACGTAGCGACGCCTCGCTGTAATGGCTTATTAATAAAGAAGAGTCCCGAAAATGATTAGGCAAACCGCTGGGCAGAATCACAAACTGTTGGGCAATTTGGGTCTGGAACAGCTGGAGGAATCCAAGCTCGCGGTCCGTGAGGATCATTTGAAAACACGGAGTAGGTTCCTTGAGAATCGACGGAGACGACCAGCCGCCAGCATCTTCCTCATATGACATACGGAGATCTCTGATCGGATGGCCGAATTCGTCGAGTTCCTCCATCTTAGGCAGCGACCTGGTCAGTACCAGATTGCTATATGATGACGCAGGGACCAAATACGATTCAAATGACTCGCTATCCGAAGCCAGGAAATAGGAGGTAGGGCTCGCTTGGTGTTGAATAATCCTGTTTTCGGGCTGAGAACTTGAACTTTGAATTTCCACCAGATCACCCAGAGCTGATTCTTGTATAGGCACAGCGTTCATAATCTTCGCTGTCCGCATCAGGCTGGAAATCATTTTCTTTTTAGTCTCATATACACAGCTAAGATGGCCCCGAGTACATCGACTACAGCACGGTCGCTGTTCGTCGCATTTCTTCTTCCTCTGGCGACAAGATACACAGCCATGACGAGACCGCGAGTTGCGAGGCTTGCCGGTAACCAACAGCACCAGTTTGTCAACTGGACCGTGTTGGATATCGACCTCTTCTAGAGATCCGGCACGTAGAGTTGTGAACATGTCAAATAGGGACTAAATGGTAAGCCGCACCGAATAGTTTGACACGAGCTGATAAGCCTGTGTATGAGCGAAGGAAATAGCGATAGGGTAAAAAATGAAAATTGAAAATAAAAAGATACAGCGGAATAAGAAACGGCCGCATTAGCGGAAATTGATGACTCGGTGGTCGCGCGTAAATTCGGACGCCTGCTGATGACTCCCCTTTATCTCGAGAGCCGCTATGGCTCGTTTTCCCACTTCCCCACACGCTCTTGCCTGCACACCACTTGATCATCACCCAATTAATGGAAAACCACAGCGAACTGGGGAGTCGACCGGGTCAACGCAAAAGAAGAGGCAAATACGGCCGCCCATGTGATATCTGTGCATCCCGCCGCGTGCGTTGTGTGGTTGAACCCGGGGCCACCCTGTGCAACGGATGCATAACTTATGGGCTTCGGTGCACGCTGGACAGAATTCGAAAGAAGTCGGGGCCCAAAAAGGTCAAGCGAGAAGGCAAAACTTTTCTCAACGAACAGGATGGTGGGGAGTCGTGCCAGGATGAGCTGACGGAGTTTCTACCTCGCTCGCAGGCTCTGTTTCTAATGCCTCAAATGTATGGCCTACCATATCCAGCGGAGGATATGAAAGCAGATCCCGTTGAACCTGAGCAACTTTTTGAGCCGCAGTCGCCATATCAGGCGCGAGTCACAGTCGACAAATTTCTACCCTATTTGCAGATCTATCAGACCTACTTCTATGGGTACTGGCCGGTGCTTTCGGTGGCCCATTTAGTGCTGACGATCGTAGACATTAATGACGCATCGCAGCATCATGCACATTTTGAGCTCACACCTGAGAATGCCATGCCATATGCTTTAAGTTGTGCTGTGTGTGCTGCGATAGCGACTCAGATGCTGTTCGTGCTGTATAAGGATCATGCGCTAAGTATTGCAGACCCGACCTCCGGGGCAGCTTTTGCTGAGGAGTCGAGACGGGTCAGAGGTCTTTTCGATTATATGGCTCGCCCTCGTGTTTCAACGCTCTTGTCGTCGTTCTTCTTGTACGCTCACTATGTCAACAACAAAGGCTGCGCTTCGCAAGCCATAATGTACCTACGCGAGGCCATTCTGATGGCGCAGATGATGGGCTTTCACGAGCCTGAAAAGTATGTTGACAAGTCAGCGGCGGAGACGCAGCGCTGGAAGAAAATATACTATATGCTCTTGGTTACGGAGCGGTTCATGTGTTTTGAAGATGGCGTGCCCGTGATTTTGGATGCATGTATTGAATTTCCTACCCTTGACAACGAAGAATACCCCAGCTTGCTTGCTGGTTTCACGGAGCTCATCAAGGTGTTTTCGGTGCCTGACAAGAAGTTCTTTGGTGAGGTCAACCAGAAGTCTCGCAACGCTTACGGAATGTTACAGACGTTTCAGAACTCGCAGTCGAGCGAGGAGATCAGGCGTTGGATATCTCGAGTGCAGCGTGATTTGAGTATGCCGGTGCAGTCGTTTTCCAAAGTCTCTGATGCCCAAAAACTCAACATTCTTCTTTCGCGGCTGTGGATTCAGTCTATAGCCTGGCACATTACCTCCGAGCATCGGCTTGTTCACCAACTGGACTCGGTTGACGACTGCTTCTCTGTTGACTTTCCTTTGCATGTGACTCGTGACTTCCTTCGTGCTACCAGCGGGCTTCCTCAATTTGCATTCGAAGCTAACGGGCCAGGAATTTGTGTGAAGTTACTTGAGATGGCCAACTCAATGACGTTTGCCATTGGCCGCTCGCAAAAGAAGATGATGATGGCCGAGCTGCTTCACGAGATCTTTTTATTGGTCAGCAAATTTCGCAACGATATCACGCTACCGGTAAATGTTTACGATAAGGTGCGCCAGACTATTGCTTGCTTCAAGCACTCTGTTCCCCGTGTGTTGCCTATGCCAGAATACGCCGAGCGGGTTGCGGACAAGCTGGATGACGAGACCCGGTCCACAAAGTTGAGTCCATTTGTGCCGTCTCCTCTGATACCCGATTCAGATCTGTATGTCAATATGTCTTTTGAGCTGCGACGTGGCGCCAACTTAGCTTCGGCCTTGGAGAATGTGGTCAATGCCTTCACCCATTCAAATTTCGACTTCGGGGACAGCGAGCGCTTTGAATATGTTTAGAAGATCACCTAGAATTAAGTAATCGTGTCAATCGTGTTTAATGTGAGTGGTAATATTTCTTGAGTGAATAACGTTGGGTGGTGAGTCGATAAGCTGCCCCTTCCTATGCCTTCGTTCCAGCAAAAGACCAACGGGACATTCCCCGCTATCACACCTTGGCCAGTGTTCAATTGTTAGAGTACTGGCGTCGACCGAAGCTAATAAGAATTGTTGGTCTGTCAATTTTGAGTATTTCACTGTTTTCACAACCTCCCGTTTCAGTGTGCAATACCTTCCAAAGTTGCTTGGCCAACAATGGGGGGACGCGGAGTAATTTACGAAAGAACTACAGACAAGGGAGACTATATTTTTCCAGGTTCAACTTGAAAATTTGAATGCTTTGCAAAATTCGACTTCACGTAAATTTCGAGGCGAGTCGGAAAGTTCCTCGACTCTCCGCAGCTCACTCAAGTTTTCCCCACCCCGCCAATCAAGTTCACACCAGTCCCCGACCATCGCCGCGTCCAGCAACGTCATTGCGTTCGGCAATGCACTTGCGTGGGGTCAGCCCCTCGTTTAACACAAAGCAGAAGCAAGATCTCAGCCCACACCTCGAAAAGAAAGCACCTTTTCGGCAATAAGCGACACGCAATAACCACCCAACTTCCCCACGGTGGTGTGGTCGCAAAAATTCGGGAATTTCGCAATGTTGCCAAGCAGCCATAGTAATGTGCCTTGCAGCGTGATTTAGAGTGGCTTTCGCAAAATTCGCGAAGATTTCCCCAGATTTTTCGAATCTTTGCGAATCTCCAGCCTCTAACCCCACGCGCGCGGCAAGTTGTATGTAGGATGCAGATTCGAGATCATTTTAAGAAACACAACTAAGCTACTTCGGCCGTGGGGCATCCGCTATGGGGTGCCAACTTATTGGTGATTATTACACCGTCTTTCGTGTATCTTTATTGTCATGTAGTTCTAACGTTATATCCCCCAGACGTTGCTGCGTCGATCTGCGTTGACACGCTTGGCCCGTCTTTTTTACCCCCATGCATCAGCACTCCGCAATTCGGAACAATTGGTCACACCTGCAGGAGGCTTTTTATGCCCCGCCTGCGAACATCACCTCAATGCATTTGATTTCCCCTCCACACAGTCCTCTGTTCAATCCTTTGGTTCGGTATAAAGGCAGCCACTCGGCCGTGTCTGTCCAACATCAACACTTTAAAACATAATGACCTCAAAACCTTTGGAAGACGAAAAGTTACCTTCGTTGATGACATCCACTAGCGACAAAAACAGTCTTCACGACTCTTTAGATGGAGAAATGCAAGACTATCTTGCAAAGTTCTTAGATATCTCCAACAACGCTAAGGAAAATGACCATAAGGAGAAAGGCATGAGCCTCAAAGAAGGTTTGAAAACTTTTCCTCGCGCCGCGATGTGGTCCGTCGTGTTGTCAAGTGCGATTATCATGGAAGGTTATGATACCAATCTTCTCAACTCGTTCTACAGTTTCCCTGACTTTGTTCAGAAATTTGGAAGATATTTCCCCGAGAAAAACACTTACGAAATTCCTGCCCATTGGCAAACCAGTTTGAGTATGGCCGTCAATGTTGGTGAGATTCTTGGTTTGTTCGTCGCTGGTATTATTTCCGACCGTATTGGCTACAGAAAAACGTTGATTGGAGCTTTGTTCATGGTGATGGCTTTCATTTTCATTGTCTTTTTTGCAAAGAACATCGAGATGTTGCTCGCTGGTGAGATTTTGCTTGGTTTGCCTTGGGGTGCATTTCAGACGTTGACCGTCTCGTATGCGTCTGAGGTGTGTCCCACTGTTTTGAGATTGTATTTGACCACTTACGTGAACATTTGTTGGGTTATTGGCCAGTTGATTTCGTCGTGTATTTTGAAAGGTATGTTGAGCTCATCGATGAAAGACTCTTGGAAAATTCCTTTTGCTGTGCAGTGGGTGTGGCCACTCCCTATCGCTATTGGTGTCTACTTCGCCCCCGAATCACCCTGGTGGTTGGTTAAGAAAGGAAGAATTGAAGATGCCAAGAAGTCTATTTCTCGTTTGTTGACTGAGAATGAGCATCTCCCCGACAAGAGAATTATGGTCAACGCCATGGTGGACAAGATGAAAATGACGCTTAAAGAAGAGGAGGAAGTTCAGAAGGAATCTACCTACTTTGACTGCTTCAGGAAGAAAAACTTGAGAAGAACTAGGGTGGCGTGCATGACTTGGGTGATCCAAAACATCACTGGTTCCGCGTTTATGGGTTACTCCACTTACTTCTATTTGCAGGCTGGTTTGTCGACATCTAACTCATTCACCTTCTCCATTGTGCAATACGTCCTTGGTCTTTTGGGTACGCTCGGATCTTGGGTGGTCTCGAAGAAATTTGGTCGTTTTGACATCTACTTTGGAGGTTTAGTTGTACAGGGCTTGCTCTTGTTGGTCATCGGAATTCTTGGATGCTTCCTGTCTCCTGGTGTTTCGTGGGCCATTGGTTCATTGCTTTTGGTCTTCACGTTTGTTTATGATCTCGGTGTTGGCCCCATTTGCTACTGTTTGGTGACAGAAATTCCTTCCACAACAACCAGAACAAAGACTGTGATTCTTGCAAGAAACGTCTACAATGTGGCAGGAATCGTTAACGCTATTATCACTCCTTACATGTTAAACCCTACGGCTTGGAACTGGAAAGCTAAGACCGGATTCTTTTGGTTCGGCTTTGCCCTCCTTTCTGCCATCTACTGTTGGTTCGAATTACCGGAAACAAAAGGCAGGACCTTTGCGGAATTGGACTTGTTGTTCGAGAACCATGTGCCAGCAAGAAAGTTCAAGACTACCGACGCTGATGTGTTCGATGTTGGCCATTTGATGGAGAAGCTTGGCCATGAAGGTATCAGGACTGTTGTCGAGGAGGCGAAGTCAGAAAGTGCTCACATTGAGTCAGCATAAATAAAATATAAGGAGATAAGATTCGAATGATAGAGTAACATTGTAGAGTCACGAGAAAGAAGCAATACAACAAACGTCTCAGCTTCAAGACAATTTACTTAATGCATTAACAATCTATGCTTTCGCTATCGCATTTCCTAATTCGCACAATTATTCTCCTTTTCACGCAAGCTGGCTCACGCTTCATGTAAGCTAGTTCACGCAACCAGGAAAGCGACATTACTCCTCGTCTTCGATATCAGTCTCAAGGTCACACATAGACCGGCAGTTGGGACAGTAAAATTGCGGATAGCTTTTGATGATTATCGGCCGGATGCACTTGTAGTGCCATGAGTGCGAACAAGGGCTGATGAAGAGGGCCTGGCAGGGCTCGAGTTTGAGCAAACATATGGCGCACTCATTGAGCTCTTCTCCAGGCGCACCAACACCATTTAAGTCCAGGATGCCGAGGTTACGCATTTTGCGGTGTATGTCCAAGTTAAACTGATTCACCTTGCGCTGCCAACTGCGGTTAAACTCGCACCTCATCTTCACGCACCTGTAAACCTCCTCCGTGCCGCCACGGTAATCTAGGCCGAGCTGGATGACATCGCCGTCAACAAGAGGCCATAGGGTCAGCTCCTGCGATGCCTGCGAGAGCCGTATATTATTGAGAAACGTGCCCGACGACGATTTGCAGTCCTTGAGGAACCACGAGCCCTGGGCATTACATTGCAACAATGCGTGCGTCCGAGAAACCACCTTCAGCTTGAAAACTATTGGTGCGGACAGTCCCTGTGGCGCATGCGCGGCGCTCTTATTCTTTTCTGTGTAGCGGCCTATCGAGATCAGGTTAGTTGGAGGAATGCGACGAATAAGTGGCGAGAAGTATAGCCCTGTGCTAGACGACGAGTGATCAATGATGGGCGTCAAACGCACCGAAAACGAGCCATCCTTATCTTGGCCGTTCTCAGGGAGATCCATGCTTTCAGCAGTATCAGCCAAAATATTGCCATTCTCTGGGGTATCGTCGTCGCGGACTGCGGTTTGATCAGCCGCCAAAAGCGGCTCCTCAGTGACCAGGGCACTGCGCTCTACCGCCGGTTCCAGAGGGTGCGCAAAGTTGTTGAGGTTGGCAATGGTAGGACTGTTGGACATGAAAGCCCCATGGTCGTGATGGTTGTTACTGGAGGGCCCGCCCCCACGAATGGTGTTTGAAAGCGAACTGAAAAATCCGAGTCCAAACGACGATCTCCGTGCCGTATTGGGCGGCCGCTCCTGGTCGCTGGAGTCTCTGCTCACGTTTGTGTGGCTAGAGGTGCCGTTGGGCGCATATGACGCTTGTGTCGCCGATGTGGCCGAATGAATTTGTGGTTGGATTTGTGCCAGCTGCTGTGTTGATGGCGGCTGGGTTTGCAAATGCTCTTGGTTTTGGAGTTGGTGGTCGTCTTCAGACAGTGAGTTGGAGTCACCATCGGATTCAGGAGTTGATGCCTGTTGCCGAGGAGAGCCGCTAACTGAGCCTGCCGAGGACGACACTGGCGAAGCCAACGTAGGCTTTGAGACGGTCCGCACGGGCGCAGAAACCATCCCGTTTATTCCGTCTGCCATGGTAGCCACAAAGCAGGGAAATCCAGAAATATGTAGGTTATGAAGTTAAGATCAAAAAAATTTGCTTCAGCAGATCGGCACCGTGTGAGTGGCCAACGGAAATGTTGTACGTTGGTGGGCGCCGGAGGTAGGAAGAGTTATTATGAAACTACGATGCGGGAGGAATCAGTGGAACGGAGCGAGGTATTTGTGTGCAGGTCAGGGTGTGCCGAGCGGGGACAGTGCAGTAGCGAGACAAAGTAATGAGAACATTAAGCATTTTGTTGAATGAGAACTTCCTAGCCGATGGTGTTTTTTCGACTCATCATCATTTGCGGTCATTATCAGAACCAAAACGAAGCCCCTAGAGAACTGCACACAATGCTCGGAGTGCGAGCGCAAGTAGCTTTGCTGGCTCCTGATAATTTCTTGTTCTGGCAAACGAGCTGGCTGAGGTAAAAAACGATTTGCGGATTTACCCGAGTCTTCAGTAGAAAATACGATTCGGTGGCTGTACTGTAATTCTTTTTGTATTCGAGGACGGATCTGGTTTTTGTCTCTGTTGCATCACACGATCGGCATGCTCGTGTCTCTTTTCATTCTCAACGTGCAAGGTTTCGTCAAACTAGGAATAGTTTTACCAACCAAAAACAAAATACTAACCCCATTAAAAAATGAGCAAACGAAGCGAACGGATTTTCTACGGTACTGTGACTCAAAAACGCACGGCAGCGACCTTATCGACCCCAAATCTGGATTTCCATCGAGTCCGTTTCATGGTCTTCCCCCACCGTGATCCATTGTTCTCGGCGCCTCAGTGCGTCGGGTGCGGCTTAAGATCGCATGGACACGGGCTCACACCACATTGATTAGACAAGGCAAAATGTCCGACCAAATTCGAGGGCAGGAAATCGGCACTTCATTATTGAGAAACTATTCGGCATCTATGGTTTGAGCGCAGGGGTCCCTGGTGACGTCCCAGCGCATCATGGGCCCAAAATTACTACTTCGAGACACTCGGGCCCTCTACATTTTTTGCTTTTAATTTCCATCCTCCTTTTCATTTCGCAATTATCAGTAATTTATTAGCGACCAGCGACCGTCTCTCAGTAATTGCTCTTCTCACTAACCAAGCGAAGAAGAAGCTGCTGAAGCTGGTCTCGACCCTTGGAGTTTGACCAAATCCAGTGGTCTGCCCCCTCAGCAACTACCCACTCCAAAGTGTTAGTGCTGAGTTTCGTCAACTCACGCTGCCACTTGCCCCAGTTCTGCGATGTCTTGATCATGAAGTCCGACAGAATCACCGCCAACGGCAAGTCCTTCAAGTCTGCATTGTGGACCTCGCTAAACGAAAGTATAGAGGCGGTGAGCTGCTCCTGAAGCCGGGCTCTCAAGTATTTCGGACTGTAGATCATGTCAGACCCAAAAATCCGACTCTTGGACAGATACTTGCGAGGGTGGAAAAACCAGTGTAGATTCCGTATCACACCAAGGGGCGACACAACTCCACGTAGCCACACCTTGAGACCCTGCCACAGGTCCATGAGCTCGAATATATTCTTGAACGTCCTGCGGCTCTCGTTCTTCTTGTTGGAACCACTGAAGGGAAAATGCTTGAGCAAATCCTCGTGCCAGCTGTCAACGAGAAGAATCGAATGCATTTGACCGAGATTTCTCAGTGCAAAAACTCTAGAGTAGAGACCGCCAACATCGAAACCAACGGCGGTAAACGGTCCTTCAATCTTCTCTGCCCTGAGTGCTTCCATAAGGTGCTCGGTACTGATTGAAACAGAAACCGGGGACGGCGCACTGTCAGAGAAGCCGTATCCAGGCCTATCCCAGAGACAGTACCGCTCAATTTTGTTCATATGGAAAAGCTGCTCGATCCATTCTTGTACAACCTCGGCAGAAGTTTGCTGGCCACCTTCGACAAGAAGAATTGGCTGCTTTGCAGTTCCATTTTTATCAGTTCCTTCCATCTTTGCGTGAACATCTCCATAACAAGCAAGATGGACTTTGAACAGGTCATCATCTACACTAATCATCTTGCCCCATGGCTTCTCATGCGAGTCGAATGCAGAGAGCCATAGTGACAAGGAGATGTTCCATATAATTAACAAGAGCACAAACTTGAGAACGATCTTAATTGTCATCACGAAGAGCTCGTAGATGCTCTTTCGCTTCTCAACCCTTCCGGTGTACTTAATTTCCTGAGAGGACTTTCCTTTCTCCACGTAGTAGTCGGCGAAGCAATTAAGCCCAAGAGTAAACAATGTCCACAACGTGAGGAAATTGCCGAGGAAGCCCTTTTGCTCACGGAGATATGGCACTGACAACACCACTACCACATCTACCACCACCAAAAACGCGCTGACGTAGCCCAAAAGTCTCTCGTAGTATGCGGGAACGGCAAAGCAGAACAAAGTGATAAGGGTGGTGGCGACATTGTACATGGTCAAGTCAAGTTCGTAGAATGACCGTCCAGCCGTGAAGAAACCCGGAATAGATATGAAATCTGACACGAGAACTAACAAGAACACGACGACATTGATTATCAAGAACACAAGAAGGCAAATCCGAAGAATTTGGATGCGGTACAAATTCAAGGGCGATACAATGGGGTCGTCTGGGTCCACGAAGTTCGAATTTTGTGCGATCAAGGGTTCGCGTTCGTTGCTGACGGGAACAGGTGAGCCTATCCTGCGGACGGAAGACTCCGTAACTGAGGCAGTTCCTTCATTTTCTGAGTCAGCCATAGTGGTTGTTCAAAAAGGAGGCAGGAATGGCAGGTTAGCAATCTTGCTCTTGCCATTGTGCAGGAAAATGTGGGGTCTTTCGTCACGAAATCAATACAAGATGGAGAGCTGACCTAAGCGATGGATATGTCACTCTAGCAACTGTGTTCACGCTAAATTCGCACACATTGGTTCTATACTGAGGTTTCTGATTTCTGTAGGAGAGGCAAGCCTCAGCCGTCAACGCTTATCAGGATGAAACTGACTCGACCCATACAAAATGCCCAAATACGCCACATCTCGCCACGGCTATGGCGGCTATTTTTATGGCGTCCTTTGTTATCTTTGTAATTTTGTAACAACTTCGCGGACTCGACCAGCTTCTGAGACTGCATCTCACTTATCGCACACATACTACTACCATGGCCACCATCTCGATACCGCTGACATATATTCAAGACCATGTCGCATATTATGAGATAGTAATTCAGTTACCTCTCAGAAAACTCACAGTTGCTAAACGGTATACGGATTTTGTGACGCTTGTCAGCCAATTATGCCAGAAGTTAGGCATTGATGCTAGTCAATTCCCCTACTCGTTACCGCCAAAGACCAGGCCCTTCATCGGCAAGCAGCAAAAAAGCTTAGAGAGGAAAAGGGGTTTGGAGGAATTCCTCAACAATTTGATACGGGACAGAGACCTTCAAAACAGACCTCAAGTTCATGAGTTCTTACTGGTTCCGAAGGGATTTAAGTTTTCGCCAGATTTATTCCAGTCTGGGTCAGGTACAACGAGCCTAGGCTCCAAGCTTCGGGTGACCGATAAATCTTCTACAGATAGCGAAGAGTGGTTAACAATGCTTAGACACGTCAGAGCTTCGATAGAAGAATTGCCCGGAAAGGAGCCTAAAGTCATCAGAGACCACTTGCATAAGTATGTCGAACCGAATATTGAAAAGCTTCTGGTGGGCATCGACGACCTACTAAAGCGCAGCGCGATAGACAATAAAGAGGCAACCAAGCGGCACGCTTGGTTGAATGAACTACGCGACACAGCGAAAAACGCAGAAAATGTCCCTGACCTTAGTGGAAGTATAACGCGCGTCACTCAATCAACAGCAGCGAAGGAGACGCCGCAAACAAGAGTGCTCGGCAATCAGGAGTTGCTCCAGACCCAGATTCAGATCCAAAAGGACCAAGACAAGGAGCTTGAGTCACTTCGCAAGATTATCGCTCGCCAGCGTGAGATGGGCGAGAGCATCAGCAGGGAAGTTGAAGAGCAGATTGAAATTCTAGAACGCTTGGACAATGAGGTAGCCGAAAGCGGCGAGAAGATCGATCGGGCAAGAAACAAAACTCACAATTTTCAGCAGCTGCTGTCAGCGTGTATATTGATGTGAATATTGACAAAGTCAATACAAGTTTGGGTACTTTTTCTTGAGCACCTGGCCCCATTTCTTCAAGCCTTCGGCGATTTCCTCTTCGCTCAAGAGTGCCACACAGAGCCGGGCGCCCTTGCTTCCCCATCCGGCAGAGTCTCCGTTGACTTCGAAATAACTGCCCTCGGGAATAATAACGTTATGAGCCTTTTGAAGGTCCAGCAACAGCTCGGCAACATTTACCTCGGGGTCATTGAACTGGACCCAGAAAAAATAGCCACCGTCGCCTCCATAAAGAGCCACACTCTTGGGAAGGTGCTCCGCAACTCCCTTCTTTAACGTCTTGGACCGGGACAGAAAATGCTTCGCTAACGTAGAGATTGTGTTATCCAATTCGCCCGAATCAATAAATTGCTGAACAACCAAAGAGTTCAACTGGCCAGGTGTTCCTCCCGATTTATTGGCACCGGTTGTTGCTAACTGCGTTGCCAAAGCGGACGAGGCTGTCTCCTGCCAGCCTACTCTAAGTCCCGGAGCAATGATCTTGGAGAATGAGCAGTTGGACACAGTATTGCCGTACTTCCAACCCTTGGGCAAAGTGTCCTCGTCAAGATGGCTTATTTTTGGAGCTGCAGTTTTGCCGTCATATGACAAATAATCGTAGACGTCATCACACACGAGAAGCATGTCGTGTTCTCGTGCGATACGGAGCAACTCTTTCCTGGTCTTCGGACTATAAGTGAGCCCTCCAGGATTAGAGAACGTGGGAATGAGGTACATCACGTATCTATAGAACTTTCTCTCTCCACGACTAGTCGGATCCACAATGACGTTGATTTCTTTGTCTGTCACCGGCTCCAATCCGAGTTCCAGATCCAAATCCTTCAATTTCGTCTCCAACAGCACCAAGTCGATTTCATACTCCTGGCCCGGGGTTTCTAACACGGCTGTCATCTTGCCTTCGAAGTCGGCATCAATGAAGGCATAGTTGATCAAGAAGTATGTGGGAGATACGATAAACGCATGGTGAGTGATATCTGGACGAGTACAAGCTGATAACACATTTGCAGCTCCAAAAGAAGCCCCGGCAGTGAGGTTTATATTCTCTGGGTTGACGGATTTTCTCCCAAATTTCGAGTTTGTCCATCTTGAGACAGATCTTCTTACCTCAAGGTTGCCCGGATCGGTTCCATACTGAAGCGGGTGTCTGTTTTCGGTATCCCCCGAGAAGTCGTTGAATTGGTTTTCAGTTATAACTTTGGAGAAGTTTGCGGCGATCTTATCGTGCGGCAATAACCCGAGCGTAGGGTGGCCCTTGAAGAAGTTGATGGGCATTCTGGATATTCCGTGCGCGCGATTGACGAGTGTTATCGCGCCTCAGTGCAAACGCCGCAGTAGGTAGCAAAAGTCTAAAGTAAAACACCAAAACATTACATTACCAGTATTCCGAGCAGTCGATCATGCGGAAGTAGATATCATCGCCGCCCACGCTCAGTTAACCAACACCGGTAAACTTTTTGGCAAGTGTTGAACCCCAGTTACTGAGAATGAGGATTCACAGAGCCTGAGGATTCAGATTCCACCGTGTAATTGAAGTACATCAAAGCACAAAAAGATAAACACATAACTGGGACGAGCAGAATAGTTTCAGCTTCCAGGTGTCTTGGTCTTGCCGACCATCCCGGTGTACGGGTGTGCACTACCCAATGACATTCGCACGAAAAAACCAAGTCTAATCCCAACAGTTCCACATCATGCCCACTGCCGCGGGATTTCTCCTCAGCACGTTCCTCGGTGCTGTCACCAGAAGGATCCAGGTTCAGATTGTAGGAAAGCAATACCCTAGATCCTGGGAAAGGCTCAACGGTTACGCTCTTTCCATCTCCTTCTTCCTTGGTGGCTACCTCGTAGGTGATCACTTTGTGGAGAGAAATAGACATTTGTTGCAAAGAAGATTGCTTCAATTGAGAGAGCAGAGAGCTGAGGCTAACGCGTTCCATCAGTTTGACTTGGAGGCTGACCACAGATACACTGCCGAGAAAAGACACCTGCGTTTCTACGACTTGCTTGACAAGTACGGCAAGGCTTACAAGTAGACGGAGGGGATTCCCATCGAAGAGATCAGGAGTGTCGAGAGTGGAATGGCCAAGTGGGGGTGTATATTTAGCATGAAATAAAGTCACAATACAGAGAAGTGTCCTCGTAGGCATGCAGGCAGAGGTTGGATTCAAGCTTCCTCCTCAACACCGGTCTGTAGTTTGTCGTTTTCGTCATCGTCATCGCTGCTCTCGTGGTTGCTGTCGAATTCCTCCTCGTTTTCGCTCTCAGGACTGCCGCCGTGGTACGAGCCGTCGTCCTCCAGATCTTCTTCTTCAGCTGGAGGAGCGGCCTCATTAGGTCCTTCAGCCAGAGGCTCAACTACCTCGACCTTCTTCTCCTGATGTTTCTGGTCAAAAGAATTATCGGCAACATTCATCTTTTTAACAAACTCATCAATGGCCAGGTGTGAGCTGTGGTCTATCATGCTGAAGTCCATCGCATCAACACCATTTGGCTTCGTGTGATCTTTAGCACTGATCGTCACGGTGAATGTGTGTTTGGCAATGTCTTTGTAGGCGACATCTAAAATCGAACTGAAGTCCAAAAGGACAATGGGCTTTTTAAACCCGAAAACAAGACTGGCAGTGGACAGCGACGTAGCAAACATAAGCAACGTTCCCTCTTTCGAGCCCTTGTAGGCGGACACAGCAACAAAGTCAACATTCTGATTTGAATTCAGCGATATGGCAATGGCGTTGTCGGTGTTCATGGTAAGCTGGTTTCTGGTCGGGTCCGACGATGGCATGAAGTTTGTAAGCCGGACTCCACACAAACTGAATTGCCGCTGAAGGAAGTCAATTATCAACTCATTGATAGGCTTGATGCCGTCGGGCTTCAGCTCGGCATTCTGAAGCTGGCTCTCTGCGTTGGGGGGAATCTTGCCATCTTTAGTCAACTGCTTCTTGACTAAGTCGAGGTTGAACGTGCAGATGATGGGCTCGTCACGTTTCGGGTCTAGTAGCGCCTCTTTATGGAGCCAAAAACACAACATCGCCGTGTCCTTTTTCGAAGGAACTGATGTGTTGCCTAGTATTGGCATCAACACACAGAGACGAACACACTTTTGTAGGTTGGTGACGGAAATTTCGGGAATGCCTGACAGGACATTGACTACAGACAACACAGGCCGAGGAATATTGTCAGCGCCAATGTATAAATGAAACACGAGATGAAACCTCCTTCGAAGTGGACTTGAAAACGACAACGTCGACAACTCAAAGATAATTTCTTGTGGGTTGATGGGCGAGGCAATCAGCAACTTGTAGTCATTGAGCACTGTGACCTGGGTAGCATGACTTCCTGGGATCTGCTGAGGCTGGACTTCAGGCTGAGGCTGAGGTTGAGCCTCTTCAATTTTTGGCAGTTGCCCGTTCGCAGTGGTCTGGTTCCCATTGGAATCCTGGATTTTGCGGCGTTTCAGCTCCGGAGATGCTGTAGCGAAATTATAGAGTTCTTCAAGAATTGGTGCACTGGAAGGCTGGGCTATAACGAGTGCGTTGACTTTGGCCCTGAGTTCCTTGGGCAACTCGTCCACCCACATAGTAGTAGTATTCAGATGTCAATACGCGCCCTGGTGTATACAAGATCTCATCGAACCCGGGCGGGTGAAAGTTGAATAAACATTAAATAAAAGTTGGGCAGAGCATCACACGAAAGGTGAAAATCTTGCAACTTTCTCGCCAGGTCTCGATCAATGGCCCATGGACGTCTTTCACGACAATGCCGCCGTGTTGGAGCTCCTTCCAGCGTTAAGCAAGGCATTGCTACGGCAAAAACCAGAGTTTGAAACAATTCTTGATTTCCTAAACTCGAAAAGAAGAAGTTTTGAGGAAGAGCAGTTCCTTGAATTGCGTCGGCAGCTCATGGCATTGAGAAATAAGGGTCAAGTGGATGAAATACTGGCGGAGCTCGACATAGACACCGCCAAGGCCACTGTTCTAGCCCACACATTTGGAGAGCTTTACACGCCAGCAATTGCGCTAGCAACTGGCGCTGGATCTTATGTGGAGGTTAAGACTGACGAAAAGTTGACAGACACCGAACTCGACAAGATAGTCGAACATCACTTGACCACCGACCCAGGTTCCCGAGTGGTGACATTGAAGTTCCCACGGATTCCACTGAAATCTCCGATCTCTGCTTCCAGGGAACAGCACGCCATTCTCGAACTTCGGCGGGTGCTTGAGCGGGTGGGAGTCGATGTCGATCTCGCTACGATGGAGATGAGGATACAAGAGAGAAAAGCTCCGGCTGAAGGGCTTCGCGATTCTTCTGAGCTAGAAGCGCCTTCTGCTGTCACAGCGTGCGAACTGGTGAGTCTTTACACCTGGTTCTGCACTTGCCAGGACTACGCTGCTAAAACTCGAAAACCGCATCCATTCACAGGCTTGCAAATTGCAAATGGGATCAGCGAGACGCCTGAAAACGGGTTTCTTCTCAATTACTTCCGCCATCTGCTGTGCTACCACATGGCGCCTTTGCCCGTGTGTGTTCATCTCCTAGCAGCCGTGTTGGTGATAGCCAACAGAGACGTGGTGAGGATGCCTACCCGAGTCATTGAGCCGCGGTTTTTGACCATCGAAGATATTGTGCTCTGAACGAAGTGGTGATCACGTGAGCTTGGGGTGGGCTGTTGAGGGCCGCCGAGGTGAAGGACCCGGGCGAGCTACAGCCACCACAGTCTAAACGTTGAAATCTCTCATTGGGACGAAGAGGACAATTACAAATTTATGCGCATTCCGCCATCAAGTTTTCCCCCAATTTGTTCTGTTCCATTTGCTCGGCGGCCAAAAGTTCGTGTGCGGGTGAGAAAAATTCGATTCGTCGATTCGTTTTTCATATCGCCTGGCGACCCAGATCACATTCATCCCCGCCACCCCCACGTTAAGCAAGTAACGGTCATAGTATAATCTAGGATTCCTGATTCATCGGCTTGGCTTACTTTCTGTTCTCGCCATTTGCACCAATCGCCTATCCAACTCCCCGGCTCGCCTTGAGTTCTATCCAACCATCATACCCTTATGGTGTGAACGATCTTGAAAACGCATAATAAAGTAACTCAAATGTTCCATCATGTCAAATACGACCACCACCCCTAAAACAAGCGCCTCGAATGGATCCCTGAAATCTGGACCTGGCACAGGGTCCAACTTGGGCTATCGCCGGTTCCGAGGCGATGTTCCCGCTTTCAACCCCAGCCCCCAATACCAGGCTCCTCATGCATACTCCCCCCATATTCTGGGAGGATTTTCACCACAGCAGCATGGAAATCCTCAACAGCCTGGATTTTCACCACACCAGCAACACCAACAGCAGCAGCCGCAGCAGCATTTCTATCAGCAACCACAGTTTGTGTATGGAAGCCAAATGTACCCTTATTACCCAGTGACTATGGCATATCCAGATTACATGTATTCTCAGTACCACAATTACTACTCCATGCCCAACCTCTATGGGCTGCCGCAGCCCTATATGACTAATATGAACCCGACCGGGTACCCGGGTGCGCAAAGCAAGAAAAAGAATACCAACAACAAGGACCAGGTCGAGATTCATAATAACGGAGTTGTAGACCTTCAGTCGCTGCCTCCTGAAACTCGCACGGGCACGCTGTCTCCGTCCTCAGCTTCAGAAACCAAAACGGTCCAGACTGCTACTACTACCACCGAGCATCCCAAAACCCTTGCCGAAAATTCTCCCGAACTGTCGAACGTCGGGGTGCAGGACACCGTTCTGGCCAGTGCTACTGCGCCAGTGTCACCGCAGAAAAACCTCAGCCCAGAGTTCTCGACCGATCCGTCATTCCCTGTGTTTTTCAACACCAGCGCTGATGAAGTGAAGAAGTTGTCCCAAGCTGGGGACAAGTCCGCAAACTCGCTTATCAACGCCAACGCCAGCATCGAGGTGGTCTCCAAGGTCCTCGCCAATTCTAGCTTCACCGTGCATAGCTCGCGCTACATCCTTATAAACCACCAGAATGGCTCGGTAAGTGAGACATCCTATGTGCCTCCAGCTTCAAAAACGTCTATAGGAAACCTGGAAAAGCTGACGGCGCCTACCAAACCGGCTGCAGGCAATTGGGCGCTGGTGTTGCAAAGTACAGCGAAAAAGGCACCCAAAAAGACTGCTGCCAAACCAAAAACAACCACCCGTGCCTCTAGCCCGGATGCTTCACCATCAGCAACTCCTGGAGCTGATAATATACCTCAGAGACTAGGGTATCTCGTTTTGAAAATGCTTTTCGACCCCAGCTTCCGCCTTGGTGACGAGCGCAAGTTCGACATTCCCTCACGTGGATTGACAAATACCGGCAACATCTGCTACATGAATGCCATTCTACAGTGTCTCATGTTCTGCTCGCCTTTCAACCGGTCTCTCCACTGCGTGAAGGAAAAGTCTGTGGGCCAGCTCGGCGAGTCCACCACTCCATTGTTGGATGCCACTATCACGTTTGTGGATGACTTCGTGAATGTGTCGATGCCTGCGAAATCAAACAGCGCCACTTTTAACGCAGATGGCATTGTTATCGGCCGTCCACTCTCGCCCGAGTCGTTGTATATGAAGCTCATTGAGAATGAGAAATTTCAGCACTTACAATGGGGCGAGCAAGAAGACGCCGAGGAATTCTTGAACAACCTTCTTGAGGGCCTCCACGAAGAATTTGTTGTCGCCGGATCCAAACTCTCGCAGTCGGACTGGGAGATCTTGTCCTCCAAGTACGCCAGCGAACTTGCCACACCAGAAGGTGCCGATCTACGAGCACACATGAGGCACGCGTCGCAATTACTACACAATTTCAGCACCCGCGGGAAACACCTCGAGCGCAATGAGATCTCCGAATCCGAGGAAGACACCGACGATGAGGACACAAGCGACTGGGCCGAGGTGGGCAGCGGGAAGAGGACTTACAAGAAGCACGTGGTGGAGGTGGAGCCTTCGCCAATCACTCAAATCTTTGGCGGCAGGTTCCGCAGTGTTTTGACCATACCCACCTCCAAGGAGACACGGTCCATCACCATCGACCCGTTCCGGTGCATACAACTTGACATTCTGGTGGACGGTGTCAGCACAATCGAAAACGCTCTACGCCGCTTTAACGATCCCGAGAAAATACCTTTCCGCATCGAAAGTGGCCGCGACGTGTTGGCTAAAAAGCAGACCTACATTGAACAGTTGCCCCAAGTGCTCGTGCTACAGCTCAAACGGTTCTCCTTCCAGCGAAGCAGCGAGCTGACTGAGTTTGAAGCCGAGGAACTGGCCTACAACGGTACTATTGAGAAGGTCATGAAGGTGGTCCAATTTGGGCTCGAATTGACAATTCCACCGGAATGTCTTGCTCCGGCGCGCAATAAGGCGGCTGCTGACTCATATAGACTCATTAGCGTGGTTTATCATCACGGTCGCCAGGCCGAAGGCGGCCACTACACTTGCGACGTCAAGCGAGACGGTAACCGCTGGTTGCGAATTGATGATACTTCCGTGGAGACTGTGGATGCCAGCAATGTTATTCTGGAGCCCGAGGCGAAGGACAAGAGTGCATACTTGCTCTTCTATGAGCTCATACAGTAAGTAAGGAAACGCAGAGCTTGTTGCTCGTCCTGCAGGAAGCAATAGAGAAAATTAATCAGACTTTTGCGATGCGTAGCCGATACAAGATAGGCGATGGTGGAGGATGGCGGTAGCCGATTTCCAGTTCGGGTTCAGCCCGGCGTTTTTTTATAAACTCAAGTAAAGTCAGATACAGCAGAATTTCCTCGGAAAGCGTGTTTCTCAGAGCCCCTCGGCCTCAAAACAGCTGTGTATGCTCATTCCCCTTGATTGGGAAGTGGCAAGCACCCGGCCGGGGGTGGCCGTCTTCCAAAATTATCTTCCGATAGTGTGCAGGAGGTGTCACGGTGCCATCTGATGTCCATGCGGGCTGAGAATTACGCCGGTTGGCCGTAAGCCTGGAACTGCGATACTGTGATTCAATGGCATCCGGAAAAACTAACAACTGCAGAACAATTTCGGCCAGCGAAGTGACCTTAAACAAACATGCAAACAACTTCCAGGGGTGTGGCCCTGACCTTAGCCGATGGAGCATCATCACGTGCGACGGCTGGCTCTGATAACAGACACCACAGCTGTCGACTTACATGCAGGGGCGTCATCTGGACGCCGTTCCGCATTCCGATTAGGACATGCACTTTCCGCATTGGGCCTATTTGGCAGCAGTTCGGGTGACAAAAAATGGTGTCTTCGCTCCTACATGCAGCACGCCTGTCTACGAGACAGGGAGACGGAGATGGAAAAAAATTCCCCCATTTTTGAGATATAAATACGCCACCCGCTGGCGCCGACTCATTTTCCTTTTTTTTTTCTCACCATCAAACAGTCATTCGCTTAACTCAATCAAAAATGCAGTTCACCACTCTTATTGCCGCCGCCGCCGTTGCCGCCGTTGCCTCTGCCTCTAACATCACCGTCACCACCGACGTCGTTGTTACTGACTTCACCACCTACTGCCCTGCTTCCACCGAGTTGGTCATCAACAACAAGACCATCACTGTCACCGAGGCCACCACCTTGACTGTCACCGGTCCTTGCACCATCCCCACCACTTACGTGACCACCGCTGCTTCCACCGTCGCTCCTGCTGTCACCACCGCTAACGGTGCCGGTAAGGTCGCTGTTGGTGCCGCTGCTGGTGTTGCTGCCATTGCCGCTGCTCTCTTCTAAGTTAACTTTTGTAATGTGCTAGGGATTTCTGCGCCGAGCATGTATTCAGACTTGCACGGTCTGGTGCTATGGCTGCGACCCGGCATTGTTTTTAGATTAATAGTATCACTATGGGGCATTTTATTGTAGAGTAGGAGAAAATTCTTTGGCAAATGTTGTCTCATTCTGAGGCTGTCGTGCTGACGCTAAGTCACTAACGCAAGGCGCTAAATTCTTCTGACACTGAGAATGTGGTTATGGGCCACAGTTACGGCGCTGTGGACCACAACAAGTCCACAGTTTGACTGGATGGCGATAAATCCGATGAATACAAATCGATATATCTTTCACATGTTCTTGTGTATTACCAAAAGGGTCAATTGCAAACAATCATTGGCTGAACTCCGTGTCCTGCTTCTAGTGTATTAATAATTGTATCAGATAGCGATTTCCTGATTCGCTCATCACAACAAAGCGGGCACCGGGAATAATTTCCCACTTTGATTCGATATGGACACAATATTTACGACTAATAGAGCCAAATTAATGTGGTTCGCTATTTCTTTTTTGATGAATTTATCTCGCTTTGGGACGAAGTATGCCAACCGTAGTCCACCAATCGAAGGCGTCTCAACAGCCTGTGCTGTTCGTGCCTCTCGTTATCTAATTCAACTACACCATATCAGCTATTTCAAATCCTCGGCAACTCGTGCGAATGGCTTGAACGGGTGAATCACCACATTGTCGAAGTCCCATACATCCTCCTTGGCGTAGATGTCGGACTTCAAGAGGTCCAAAACCTCAGATTTGGTTTCAGCTTCAATGCTGAACGAGGAACCTGCAAATTCTTTCATAGTAGCGTCCTTGAAAATTGGCCCGCACGACTTGAAGGTCCCATCCCGGACTCTGTCTGGAACACGAGCCAAGTGTTGCGCCCGGAACTTGAGGCGGTTGTTGACGGGTTTATCGTAAATAATAACAAGCCATTCAAGCTTCTTTGGGATGTTGGTCATGTTGTGCTGTCACCGCGATCGTTTTACGTGGGGCAAAGTAGGACAAGGCGAGCGTTTATGCACTCCTGAAGGTCAAGCTCGTTTCGCCTTCTTTCTCTCTATTCTCCATTGATCGCCAGACCACGAGAGACTAGAGAGAAAATTTTTTTTGGCTCTAGCGGCTGAACAAAATTCTAGCCATCTTAGAAAGAAAGAAATCAAAAATTAAAAGACCCACACTTCCCCCACAGCAGACCACATCACCCCAATCAAGAGACAGGCCCGAGAGCATGTCCCTGGAGATGGGCGACCCGCCATGTTAATAGGAAAGTTGGCGGCAGCTCCCTGCAGCGCTGTGCAATGCAGACAAGGCGCCACGACTACGAGACTACTTGATCTCTCATAGTGTCTCAAGGTAAGTATGAGAAAAAAAAAATGGTGGCCGGAATCGCGTTGAATATATAGTGGTGCGGGTGCGTGCGCGACTCATGAATGCACTAGGGCACGCATGGAAGAACTTTCGCAGCCATGAAGGTGGAGCACCCAATGTTGCGTATGTAGAGCTTCGATTCCGTTCTACAGCGAGCCGAAACCGTAGCCACAGCAGTAGGCCGTCCGTGCAGGAAGTTGAAGGCCCCGCTGGTGACAAACCCCACCAATTGCCCGATGTGATTGTCGAGGGAAAGGCCCAGATCAGAGCAATACACTCTGGCATTATCCTTAACGGCCCCTTTCGCGCTGACTTCAAGCTTCACCTGTATCACCGGGAGCTGTATGTATTTCTCTTTGGAAGGAACAAACAGGCCCTCAGCAAACTGGCGATGCACTTCGTTCAGCTTAGAGAAGGGAGTGAGAACTGGCTTTCCGGCTTGGGCACGGTTGGACTCGATGACAAGTTGAAGATCACGTAAAGTGTCAAGCTGGCGGTCTGTGTTCTCGTGAAACTCGCCGAACGGTTTGCTAGGCTTGTTCTCCACAAAGTGCTTGCCAAAGGTCAACTTCTGGAGAAAGTACCAGTCTGCACCTGGCGCCAAGTACTCCTCACACTTGATAGGCGCTTTTTTCGCTCGAGGCAACTTTGCCCGCTTGGCCTCTATTGCCGCCAACTCCATGAGATTATGCTCGTAGCCTTCCTTGGTGAATGGATAGTCTTGAGGAAAGGTGGGAATGCCTCGCTCGAAATTAATCTGGTGTTGCTGTCTGGTTCCTGCCACCTTTAGGCCCGTCACTCGTCTAAGCATTGAAAATAGAGGCTGGACCCAGAACCACGGAACACTCACGCACCACTCCAGGTTGGCGAGCTTGTGCATCACGAGCGGGAATTTGGATGAGCCGACGACATTTGGCGATGATGGATCGCGTATGGCAAACTCCTTACCCAACCTTTTGAGAGACCACATATTTTCGTACGACTCTGTGCGGCCCTGCTTTGAGAATAGCAGGGCACGGGCAGCTGGGTCTATAGCGGTATCTCCCCTCTGAACAAAATGAGCAGGGTTTCCTTTACCACCCGGAGGTTTCACAGGGTGCTTCCAGAATCGAGGATCTTTGGCAAACACAGAAAATGTTGTACCTGGAGAGTATAAGTCGGAATCTACTGCCTTCGATAAGAGGGCCCAACTGTCGCACAAGGGCCTCTTACCTTCTAGGTGCAAGACCTTTGCAAGACTCTGGAGCGCTGTCGGTCCATATAGCGATATGCTTCCTATGGCGAAGCGACAGTCAACAACACGTATAGCAGAATCGCGTTTCTCTGCCCATGCTACCACTGCCTTAAAAATCTCCGCATAAACGGCTGGATGAAGTCTCACCATGATGCCGTTAGCAACCGGGTCGGCGACTGCAGAGCCAAGGGCACGCTTTTGATTGTCGATGTAGAACCAGCCATTATAGGCCTTTGTTCCTGATACCAACCAATGAGGAACGTCATTATACTTCGTGAATGTCGTGACAAAGTCGACAAAATTCTCCGTGGAAGCTGCTTCCACGATCATCAGGCCGTAGTACGATGTGTCATAGGCTAAAGTGGCTTGCTTTGCGGCCCTGCTGGTGGATCGAAAACACTTCTGATTTGGGCTGAAAGGTATCTGGTACCCCCAGCGCTTCATCATATGAAATCGTTTTGCATGCCACACGTGAGTCGGACACCATGTGAACTCTTTCTGGCGATTGGAGTACCTGACACTGCCGCGAGGTTTCGTTGCGAGCTTCCCAACTTCGCTCATATCAAACGCTCCCACCGCATTATTGAGTCGCGGCCCTTGGCCTTTCAATGCCCCGTTTAGTTGTTCGTTCAAGTTACTGATTCTGGATTTGACGCTATTGCCATGGAGCTCGGGAACCTTGAACTGCGCTTTGATACGAGAAGCCAACTGGAGCAATTTCTTCTCCATTCGTAAACGATGCAAGTCTCTGCCTCTAGGGCGAGGACTCTTGGTGGGTTTAGCACTAACATTTGCTAGCGGTCCGGCTGAAGATTGCATTTCTCGTATGGCACGCGCTCGAAGTCTTTTGGGAATTCGCTTGACATTATGGGAGGCAGTACGCCGACGCAATGTCCTAGGTAAACTTTGAAAGACTCGTGTTGATGATGCAGTTTTGGTGCTCAACTGGGACTGCTCGAATGCTCGGATCTCGAACTCACGCGAGGTGAGAAAATCGGGCACAGAGAGCACCCCGTCTTTAATACTGGGGTCATTGTTTTGTGTGCGGATGGTTCTGCTGTTGAAGAGCCTCGCCTTGCGGTCTGTGGGCGCCGGTTTGGGCGGCATACTTCTTCTCATCGCGTTGTGTGGAGGAATAGACAGATGAGATAGTGGTGAGCAAATTGCAGGCGAAGCTTGAATTTCAAACTCGAGATTTTTACACAATGTAGTGCCATTGGCTTGGAAATGTATGATCTTCGGTGGAAATTTATTGCTATTCCGTGGTTGAGGTCGTCCGCAGTTGGACCTCTTTTCTCCGTCAGATAGCCGCACTACAATTGGATAAGAGTTGAATGTTGCAGAGTGAAATTGCGCTTATTGAGCTATTAAATGTCGTTTTCATCTCCAATGCGCTAATAATCACAGTGGCCGAGTAGCCAAATGGCCGAACTCACGCTTAAGATGAAATAGCATGCACATCCCCACGCAAATAGGCAATGTTTGTCATAAATTGCAAACTGAGGATTTTAATACTTCGCAGGTTATCTCTCATGGCCATCGTCGAAGCGGCTCCTCGTTCTCTCAATCTATTTCTTCGTTGACAATTCCGTCGTAAGTCACCAAGCGCGGCTCAGCTCTGATTCTGAAACAGTTACTCAAAGCTTGAAGGCTTGTATTTGTCAGACTGTGCTCCATCATCAGCCGCCATGGGCACTCCTCTAGTAATATGACACACTATACAAAGTGGGCAAGTGTGTGTTTTCAAGCTGCCACTCCGTAAGCACCTTCATCATCTCGTCCTCCATAATAACAGGGTACCCGTCGGCATCACCCTCTCGAAGTTTGCGCTCTCTCTCCTGATCTCTGTACTGATGAATCTTCCGCACAAGACTGACAATGCCCTTGCCTCCGATTTTTGCGTTCTCGTTATCGTCCTTGATATCCACATTTACAACATGCACGACTTGACGAACGTCCCTCACTTCTGCATCCTCTGCCTTGTTGTTCATTCTGTTCATGAGATCCTCCAACACTGAGTCGAAGCATCTCTCCTCACATGTGATAACCAAGTCAAACTTACCGGAATTGGCATTATTGTGCCATTTCTCAGGAGCTTTTTTTAAGTGACGATTGCGATCTAGCATGGAAATTAGCCCGTTGGCTTCATACATCTTGCGGTAATCTTGCGACAACAAGTCTTGGTAGATCGTCTCATATGGGGTGCCAAAGTCGTAAACATTTGGTCTATCTATCGAGGGACCCGGCAATTTGACCGACGAACCCGTTCCGAAGGAGTGGACATCAAATCCGGCTTCTTGAAGCTGTTTATGCGATTCCATGGATCGATTGTTGTTGGAGGCACAGACCGTGCATATTTTCATGCTGTTTTCAATCGCCATGATAGGTAATGAAAAAGAGAAATTAAATTTGAATGTACAGATCTACTGCTGGTATGTAGCCACTGTGTGTGCGAAATTTAGAATCTTGAAGATGTAACTGAGACCAAAGGGCGTTGGTGTATGCACTACCGAGACCCGGCCCCGATGTGGTTGGATGGCCATTCACTCATCCGCCGTAGGCCGTTCCACGAAATCGTACTTTTGAAAAGCTTCTGTAGAGCTTTCCTGATGGCAAGTAACTGGAGAATCCTTTGGAAGGTCTTCGTCCACCAGCTCGTCGCCAACATCAACGAAATCGTCCACTAGAGCATTTTCCGATGACCCGACTTCGATAAAGTCGTCTTTGCTGCTATCCATAGAGGGCGAAAGCCGGCGGCTGCGCTTCTCGTGAAAATGGATTATTTTGTTGCCCTCTGTAGCTTTTTGCAACTGCTTGTAGTCTTCTCGGTCGTTCACCAAAAACCCAATAACCATAGACGGGTCGAGGCCCAGAATACCTAGCATCCGACCGGCAGATGTACGGTAAGTCTCTGGGTCGCGTGATACAGGCTGGAGATTGTGAGGATCAAGGTATAGGAGTTTGGAACCTGCATGGCCGAAGAAGAAGTAGCTTGATCGTGGCTCGCCCCCGGCGATTCCAACGGATTGTGAGAGCGACAAAAGCTGAAATAGACTACTTTGGTAGTAGTCGTTGACCCGGTCAATTCCGAGTCTCACGGGACAGAGAACGAGCACCGGAAGACCCCGGGCAAACTCCACTTCGATGTCCTCCGTACACAAGTCGCCGCCCTCGCTAATGAAAACGTTAAGGTCGGATGTTTCCTGAGCCTCGCACAATCTCTTGATAGAAAGTGAGGCTGCAGATGGCCCAAACCACTCGCCAGGCTTCACACGCAAAGGCAGCTCCGAGGCCACCCTGACAAAGTTATGGATAGAAAAGGGATGATCGTATGTGTCTGAAAATTTCGAGAGCACAGTCTTGGTTTGCGAATTCAGTAACTTGAGAAGCGCACAGGCGAGAAGCGACTGCGAAGTTCTGATCATGCACCCCCAGCCCACATCTGTAGAGTAGCTTTGATTGTTGAAAATGCCACCAATAGTCGTGTTGGGATTCACATTGAAGATCATCAGCTTGGCAAAATTAAGGGGCCCAGGTCCATCTTCGGCTCGCGCAATGGGCTCGAACCCTGACCTATACGTGAACCACGGAGTGGAATGAATGGCACGGGCAACGTCGGGTGAATCGAGAGTTGAGCTGGAGAACTTTTGTCCAAGTATGACATAGTCCTCGGGTGTCTCCGTTTCTTCGTCTTCGATACTGAATTTAAGTTTGTCCCACCACAGGCCAAGGGTGGCTTGTATTTGTTGAAGATGGGCCTCAACCGAGGCTATACCGCCGTTGTGTGAATCCATTGAGATGGCCACAAAAAGAGTTTGAGATCAATATGAAGTGTTAGGCCTAGTTTTTTATGCCTCTTGGATATCCCGTTAGTGTGACCAGCACGTGTAGAGTTGTTTCCTGTGGTGAGCCCCTGCGCACATGCAGGCCGATAGCGATAAGACGAGACGGATGGCAAAGATGGCCTTTCGGGAAACGGCAGACTGGAGTGTTTGGTGTGAGGTTGTAGCTGAATTATTGTTCGCCTCTGATAACCTTTGGGTTTCTGGTTTTTCGACAAGAATGATAAAAATTCTGGAGGATGTCTCCTAGCGTATTGGAACAGCATTGAACTGAGAGCAAGATGAAAAGCAAAAAATTTTCGAAAAACACGAGCAGATGTTCAAAAAAGAAGGCTGTCGACTGCTCACATTTTCTGAAGTCATCGTTTCCGTTCCCACGTTTTCTGTCGACGATGCTCCCTCTTGTCCTGCATTCCTACCACATCTATCATGACAAGAGGCAATAGAGGCCGTGGACGCGGACGAGGCGGCTCCCGACGGGGCAGTGGCCGAGGAGGAAGGGGCGGTCACCATGGCTCTGATGACTTTACTCCATTCCAGTTGAGCAAGTCGCTGAAACGCAGAAGCAAAGCAAACGCCCGCAAGAAGGCCGGTGTGGGCGCTGCCAACATCGAGGGTGTGTCAGATTTTGGACCAGACATTTTCTATAACCCGCAATCTTCCATGCTGGCACTTCTGAAGCGACCAAACAAGCATATGATGAACGAGGCCAGATACACCGAGCTGCATGTCGAGCTGACGATGAAGAAAGCGCTCCGAGAACGACCAGTCGAGTTTATCAAGGCAAAAGAAGCCTACGATCCCAGCAAAGAGATGATAGAGCAGCTCGCACGTAAGAAAGAAGGTCGAGACGAGTTGGCACGTGGGATCGAAGAATTGCGGGTGGAAGAAACAGAGAAGAACAGTCGAGATGCAGAGAAAGTGACAAACGAGGAAGAAGGTGCACTTTCAGACGACGTTGCAGATCTAGAGGGTGAAATTCCCGTGAATGAGCCAGAAGGGCCAAACGTTGATAAGCTCGCCGACAAGGACACCGAACTTGATGCCGAGGTGGACGAAGATGACCCAGAAAGCCGCAGCGGATTTGAGCTTCCATCTCAGGCTATATATGGTGCTGCCAGCGACGAAGCTCGTGATGGCTCTTCGTCGGCTTCATTATTGGAGAGCGACCCCGCTGAACTTCAAAGTGAAAAGAGCAACGAGAATATCGAACTGGTAAATCTCGAACGCGAAAATCCCGAGCAGGAGGCTCTCGAGCAGGAAGATCATACCAGTACACTTGCTCTGAAGGATGAATATTCCGATCTGGATGCCTCAGACTTCGAAGCATATTTCGACGAGCAGTTCACCATAGACGTTGAAGGCGATCAGGATATTCTTGAGCAATTTGGAGTATCGAAGGTGAGCTCGTCTGTCATCAGGTCACTGGCCAGTGTGAAACCTCCACCTCGGGCCACCTACGAAGAACCTATATCGGCACATTTAGAAACATCCCCTACCTTCACTGTCGGTGGTGTGACCATGAGAACTGAGAATGTGGGCAGGGTCTTGGAAGCAAGTTTCCCAGTTTCTCGTGCATCATCCATTCTGCCAGACGCACAAGTCGACTCAGATTATGACTCGCCTACGGACTCGGCCTTCGAAGATTACATCTGGTCGGTAAGAGAACATGGTGATGGATTCGACGGAAACGAAGGCTTCGGACACGGAGAGACTCACGATCTTGGTGGCGATGACATCTACTTCTCAGATGGTCTATCGCAGTACGAATCAAGTGATGGTGCATCTATGGACGATGCTGAGCTTGCTCAGGCATTGTATGGGGATGGCACAGATTCCTGGCTTGAAAGCCAGTTTATCAAGCCAACGGAATGGGTAAACAACAGAGCAGCTTTGATGTTCAGTCAACTAGTGGACGAAGACATAGAAATGGATCTGGAGTTGCGCGAGGCCTTACTCGAACAATACCAATACCAGAAGACCTCCAGACGAGAGAAGAAGCTCCGCAAAAAGGAGCGGAAGAAGGCAGAAGCCGGTGACACCCATGACTTACGTGCCAAGTATGAGTACGCCTTGCACGTCCAAGACATCAAACACGAGCTTGAGCTGCTTCTCCATGACGAGACTAGACAATCTGTCAGTTTTCCCCCTCTCGACGGCCATGGCAATAAAACCGTTAACAAGCTTGCAACTTGCTACAATATGGCTTGCTCAAAACAGGGAGGGAATGGCCTTCGTATGTACATGAAGGTCTCGAAGAATCGCAAGACTTTTCACTACCTTCCTGACCACGGCCTGGTAAACTACATCATGAAGCAGCGGCCACATTTCCGTCGTACGGATGTCGCACCGCGAACCAAGGCTGAAATCGAAGAGACAGATGGTGGAAGTGGTCGCCGCGGTCCCAAGAGTCAGGCTTTCTACAAAGAAGGCGACATTGTGGGTGAGAAGGCCCCAGAAATTGATGCAAACAATTTCGGGCGCAAAATGCTTGAAAAGTTGGGTTGGGTGAAGGGCGAGGGCCTAGGAGCACTTGGTAACAAGGGAATCAGTATTCCGGTGATGGCCACAGTCAAGAAGTCCAAGACGGGATTAAGGTAATAATAGATATTATAGGGCTATGTATATCAACGCTTTTTCTTCCCCTTTTTCCCGCGTGGTGGGGGAGCCGCATGGCCAGTTTTCTCGACATGCTGGAAGAGCTTGTTTCTGGATGGGAACGACTCGCTGCACACTGCGCATGTTTCAGTCGGCCCATTCTGTATCGTGCACTCGGCGGCATCCGGATTCGGTTTATTATTTGGCTTCTCTGCTGAAGACTTTTTCTTCTTCTTGCCCTTTTTCGGTTTCGAGCCCCAATCATCATCCAGATCTAGTGTGGCATCATGCACAAGCCTTGCAAGCTCCTCATCTAAGTTATTTGCAGTCTTCGATCTAAAGGGTTTAGCTTCGGAGAATTGTGGAGGTTCCAAAGCTGGCTCAGGGCGACCAGTAGATATGTCGTTCTCAGAGATCTCGTCGTCCACTTCGACATCCAGGAAAGAAGCCAGCTTTAATGGGTCCACTGGCTGCTGCTCACCAATGCTCTCATTTCCTCCTGAAATCTCATCTTCTTGTGCGTGCTCCAGAATGTCAATGCTGCTCAGGTCTTTTTCATCATCATCGCTCCGTTCCCCACCTGATGTTGCAGTGTCAAAGTCAGAGGTGTCAGCTGAGTCGAATCCAAGGTCGATGCCCTCTTGAATCATCTCCTGTCGGAGCTGCTCAAGCATCCGCTCATGCTTTTTCGACTTCTCGTGAATGTCGAGCTGTTTTTGGCTTTTGAATGTCTTGTCGCAAACAACGCATTCGAGCACTGCGGTGTCGTTTGCCTCGCCGAAGTCGTCAAACTCTGAATCTGTACTGTCGTCGGCCGAACTGAATTCCTCCCGAAGCTGGCGCTCAATCTCTTCTAGTTCGTCAAGATCCATTTTTTGCCAATCTTGAATTTCATGCTTGGCCTGTTCGGCCATCTGCTGGATTTTGTGCTCTTTTGCCTGTCTCTGCAAAGCCTCCTCCTGTTGTCTTTTGCGTCGTGCCTCCATTACTTCTACTCCTTTCTTCACACGAGGATCTCTCTTTTTCACGAAGCCAACAAAACGACGCACAGTTTCATTGAAATTCTTCTTTTCTGCGTCGCGTAGCTTCTTGTTCTCTTTCTCCATCAACCGCCGTGTACGTCTGTCTGGGGCCATTGAATACCTGTATTCGTCCATCCACGAGAACGGCTTGACAGTCAGGAATGAAGCCCAAGTGTTATAAAACACTCGTATGGAAGTCTCATAATCAGACATGGAATTTCCAAAACGGGGATACATGAGCACTGATTGATCCATTGCAGATGAATTAGGCGAATCGTCCATGTACTTCGAGTAACCTTGCAAATTCTGATACTTTCCGAATTTTACTTCCTCAGATGCTAGTCTGTCGAACAAGAGGTTTACCACGTGGTAGAATCCTGCTTGACTATCGTCCATTCGTGTGTAGAGCTCGGGATTGAAGTATCGTAGAAGTTCTTGGACGGATAGGTTAGGTATGACGGTGGACGAAGTGTCTGAGGCTGGAGTATCATAGTCGTCGTCCTCTCGCAAAATCTCGCTCTTGTGTGAGTCGTACCACGACCTTTCTTGAGGATCAGAGAGTACTTCATATGCTGACCTGATGAGAGAGAACCGTGCATTGGCGCCCTCAACATCATGAGGGTTCTTATCCGGGTGGAGAAGTAATGCCTTTTTGCGGTAAGACTTCTTTATTTCAACATCGGTAGCGTTAATCTCCACTCCAAGAAGCTCATAGTAGCATGTCTTCATGATGAGATCCTGCACAAAACCGAGGTGGCGTAATATAGTGGGCGACAATGGATGCAAAATAGCTACAAATGGATGCAAAATCCATAATTGAAAAGAATATTTATTTTCTAAGAATTCGATCAAACAAGGATATTAAACTTTTTTATGTGTCAAACTTTTCACCAGCCTTTGGAGTGGTAGTCGTCGTTGTCAGTAAACTGAGTGACGCTTCCAAAGTCCTCATCGCTGTAGACCCGATCAGGCATTGCAATCTTGCCAAGTTTGTGATCTATCATGACTGAGTCCTTGAGTGACTGAGATATTTCGACCGAGGGTTGGAACTCCTTGACCGGCACAGACTTCATGGGCTTGGTACTTGCCAATTTAGGGGCAGCGGGAGCATCCATTCTGAACACCTCCTCCGAGTGCTGTTGCAAGAGATAGCCCTCAAACAGCAGATTCTCGGCCTCTGTAGGCGATTTAGTGGTCTGCTGATGCTGTTGCGGCTGCTGCTGCGGCCGTAGCCTGTTCAATTTGGCCAGCCCAAACAATGATGTGAGATTTTTGGAGCTTCGTGAGAGCAAACTCTTTAGTGACCCTCCCAGACCAGCATGGAGAGTTGAAAATCTATTGAGACTGGAAGATAAATGTTTTTCCGGTGCTTCCGGTAGGATCTCCGAAGATGACGTTGTGGACATGCTGTGAAGGTTGGTTGACGAGTTGGCGGTTGCCAGGAAGTTGGAGATCTCAGCCACAGACGACTGCTTAGCAAATAGATTGCGCTCGCCCTCGCCGATATCGTCGCCTAGTACGTTGTCCTCTTCCACAAAGAGCACAGGCGACCGGTGCGACGATATCAGCAGATTCTGGACAATGTCAGTGAGTGAGGCGTATCTTTTTGAGAATAGAATGGACCTTTTCTGAGACTTCGCGAGGTCATTCGAATTCTGTGTTTTGTCCAAAACCATGACACCAGTAGTTGAAGATCTCTTGAGAACTGGTTTTGGAGGCGCCGTCAATGTGGCCAGTGACGTGGATTGAACAGACTTAGGGCTCACGAACATGCCAGATAGTAGCGAGCGTGGTTTCGAGAATGCCGGAGAGTCGCCGCAGTCGCCTAGAAAATCAGGTGGATCGCCGGAATTGACGGTCGCTGATCGGTTGGGAATGCGTTTGGCGAAGTTGAGCGGATCGGGGAGCGGGGACTGGATCACCAGCTCGGATCCAGAGGAAACAGAAATCCACTCACTGTCCCCGCCTTCGTCTGTGGTGTTCCTGCGTGTTCCCGCGGACGACCCTACATTTGTAGATACAAGTAATGGCGGTCTCATATCATCGCTTTCGTCCTCGGAAACATCAGTGGATGACAAGCACGCTAGGTGCTCTTTTTTGGCCGCAGCATCTTTTGAAGCAAAGAGCGAGTGATCTTGTTTGGGGAGCTGCTGTTGTTGCCGCAGCTGGGCGCCATCTGGAGAAGAAGGCGAGTTGCTAATGAAAAATATGTTGTTTCTGACTTTCGAGGCGTTTTGCAGCATCTCAGCCAAGCTTTCGGAGCCGCTGAACTCCGCGAATCGACTTTTGAGCGGCGCCTCGTCTTCGGACTCGTCGGCGGAGATATCAGAGGTATCGTCGCCAGAATCCGACACTCGCGATGACGACATCGACGAGAGCTTGTTTAAGGAAAGCAGGCTACCTGCGGTTGATTTCGAGTTGTTCAGAAAGAGCGACGGGCGGTTGGCGTGCTTCTTGATAAGCTCGTTTCTGCGCGAGCCGCCGAGAGGACCCAGAACAGCGGCGGAAGCGCCGTTCGGCAAAAATCCCGGCTCGTGCATTTCAGGACGTGTTCGATTCTGTTTTTGCAACTCTTTGTGGTTACGGAGTCGCCACAAGCGGTATTGTAATCGACTGAAATTTTGGCCCGAGCACGAGGCCCAGGTGGTGGAAAATGGCGCAGGAAGATCGAAGGCGGGGTCGGAGGTCGGGGGAATCTGGATATGAAGTCGAGATACGAGCGAGGCCATCGTCTGGTCACTCAGGCATGCCACGTGGTGGTGGAGCACAGAATCTGGATGATGAAATTCCTGAGTCGCCAGATACTGCGACTGCAAACTGAGCGGGTGATGAAGAAGCTGAAAATGCTGTAATGATCACCTAGCGATCGTAGCCTGTTGACAAATATCAGATAAGGGCCGTTTGCCTGTGTTTATTAGGCGGAGGAGGGCTATGGAGGGAATATATGGGAGAAAGCACTGGGTGATAATAGAATGACCGTGCGGGACCCGCGTTAGATAGGAGCACCACCGGGGCGGGCCAGAGTGCAGCGGATAAAAAAAGTGACGTGTGGCTGAATAGAAACACGGGAAACGAAAATGTAGGAAAAGGCGGATTTTCGGATTTCTCGGGATTTTTGACACTTTTGTTGGCACTGTTTCCTCTACTGCCTCGCCTTTCGAGCTTCGTTTAGTCGATGATGCGGAAGCGAAAAACGTGACGTTGAGCCTGACATGTAGCGCACGCGGAGAAGTCGGGATCAGAATATAGCGAGATGCGGCGGGTGCAATCAGGTCAACCAGAAGAGAAACTCTGGACGATGAAATTGATAACGTTTTCTTTCCATTACCAGAAACTCTTGCGCGGAGCCGTTCCGATTCCTGCCACCGGCCTGGTGCCAGACAGAGTGAAAATGGCGCCAACGTGGGTGTACGGGTTTTTTGGTCTCCCGGTTCCACATGCCCCAAAAATCCTGCACCGCACGGCCCGGTGGTAGAGATCGGCCTCGCGACCCCATGCCTTGTTCCTGCATATATATCCGCGGGGCTCCGAACCGTGGAGCAAGCTTGTGGCTGGGTGAGACCTGGGCTCGCCGGCGGACTAGTCTGAGGGAAGTGAATAGCGTAGAAAGTTGCCCAGGATGTGTGGCGGGTTGGATTACCGAGTTTGTTTTTCTCGCGGCCGCTCAATTGACCCGCAATCTACCCGTTGTTGTCTGGGAGAAAGGGTGCGCATGAGACAGTAATTTAGCAATCAATTGGGCCCGTGCATCGGCGTGACACTATATAACAGGGCCACACTCCCGCAAGCGGAAAAGGCTTACAACTCTCTTGATACTCTCGTTGAAAGAATAATCATCATGCTGAAAAAATTGTTTCTCGGATTGGCCATTGTTGGCGGCGGTGTGTACTTGTATGACCAAAACGTGCTGCCCATCTTGCCCAGGGACGAGAAGGCCAAGCAGATTGCTATCAAGAACGGCAAGCCATCTCCTGAAGTGAGAAAGGAGTTCAACAAGCTTGACGCCAAGGCTCGTGACTTTGGATCTCAATTGAAGAAGACCGCTGCAGAGTCTACTGAGGACATCCGCAACAAGGCCGACTCTGCCATCACTTCGGTGAAGGAGTCGGAGATCTACAACAAGTGGTCGCAGAAATTGGACTCGTACGCCTCCGACGTGGAGCGTGCTGCTACCGAAGTGGAGAACTTGCCTCTCGGTAAGCGCCTTGCTGCAAAATACATTGACGGTATCAACAAATTGGGCCAGACCGACGAAGAGAAGTTGAAGGAACTCGCCTCGCTGACCTCGCTGAGACAGCAGGAAATCAAGGCGGATTTGAGCAAGAAGAATCAGCTGTGGGGCTCTTGGTGGCTGGGCAAGAAGTCGGAAGCTGATGCTAAGGCCGACGAGTTGAAGTACCGTGCTGAGAAGGAGAAGAACTCCTGGTTCAGCTGGGGCGAATCTAAGAAGGACGAAGCCAAGTCTAAGGCCGACCAATTGAAGAAAGACGCTGAGAAGGAGAAGAGCTCGTGGGTGTCGTGGGGAGAGTCCAAGAAGGACGAAGCCAAAGCCAAGACCAACCAATTGAAGAAGGACGCTGAGAAGGAGAAGAGCTCGTGGCTGTCGTGGGGAGAATCCAAGAAGGACGAGGCCCGCCTGAATGCTGACAGAGCGAAGTACGAGTTCGACCAGCAGAAGAAGGAGTGGAGCGAGTCTTGGGAGGCTGGAAAGCAGAGAGCCCTTGAGGAGTACAACCTGGCCAAGAAGTCGTTGGATGATTTCACCAAATCTGCCGGAGATGCGGTATACAACAAGGACCAGCAGGCTCATTTGGAGAAGGCCAAGGGAAACTTGCTGAGCGCATTGACCAACTTGAAGAAGTACGGCAACGACTTGATAGACCAAGTGTCGAAGTAAGCGGCCGCGCAGTGTTTGACGAAAATACAAACTGAGCTAATTAACTGTAGAAGGAGGTCAGAGTCGAATTGTTGAGAGCGTAGTATGCTGGACGTCATTTTGGCGCCGCGGAAGCGGGCACCAGCAATCAAGTGGCCCATGATTGAGAAGGTAGCGACGGCCGAGTGCTGGTTTTGCTGATTTTCTTCCCAGTCAATTGACATTCTGACTCGTCTGGAAATTTTTTCACTCTTCTTATGCTCATCTGGCTCAGGCTGTCTGCACATCTGGTTGTTTTCGCTTGTCTGTTCTCTGCTCGTCCTGCCTACTACTACAAACCTCATGCGTGCCACTGGCACCGGGCTTCCCCGGCTTTTCGCCATTGGCAACGAGCTTCTAGACCCAAAAGTTTTCAAGGCGCTTCCTACTCACGAAATTCTTACTCGATTGGGATTCGTGTCTCACCCGAAACCGGGACTAGTCCACTGGTTACCAGTAGGAATGCTGGTACTTCAAAAGATCACGTCGCTAGTTCACCGTCACATGCAAGCTACAGGCGCAGAACGGGTTCATTTGTCGGCCTTATCGCATTCTCTGCTCTGGCAGAAAACCGGCCGCTGGGACGGAAAGGAGTTGTTCAAGGTGAACGATCAAACCGGTGGAGAGTACTGCCTCGCACCAACTTGTGAGGAGGAAATCACCCAATTGGTCAAAGACAGAGCAACCTCGTACCGCAGTTATCCTCTCGCTTTTTACCAAATAAGCACCAAATTCAGAGATGAGAAACGGCCACGAAGTGGGCTACTTCGCGGTCGCGAGTTCATCATGAAAGACGCCTACACTTTCGATGTCTCGGAGCAGGACGCCATGGAAACCTACGAAAGAATGGTGCAGGCCTACCACTCAATATTCACCGAGTTGGGTGTTCCATACGTTCAGGCCGAAGCAGATTCTGGTGAAATTGGTGGCTCCTTGTCTCACGAGTGGCAATATGAGGACGAATCTGGCGAGGACACGTTGTTCAGGTGTGATCTGTGTGGGCACTTGCTGAATGTGGAGAAGACTCTCTCGTTTCCGGATGCCCCACTGTCAGTGCCCGATGTTGCGGTGCAGTACTTCGTCACCACTGACGAGTCGACGTTGATCTGCGCATACTACCCCGGTTCCCGCAAATTGAACCCTGGGTTCTTACGCCATGATATCCCCGACGTGGATCTCAATACCCCGCTTAGCCAATCGCAAATCCTCGAGCTTTTCTCTGATGAGGACCTGCTTGTAGACAAACGGGTTGTTAGGGTTATGGATGCCCGGCTTGATCTGCGGCTGTCCTTTCCCGATTTTCCCATCAAGTTTGTCAACCGCTCGCTCATCACCACACTCACTGACATCCCTCTAGTCGAAGCCCAAGATGGTGATGTGTGTGCTGAGTGCGAAGATGGCCATCTCCACCCCACTCGGGCCATCGAAGTTGGACACACCTTCTATTTGGGAGACAAATACACCCGTGCTCTTGGTCTCACCGTTGAGCAGCCGGGCCGCACACCTGAAAACGTGCTAATGGGCTGCTACGGCATTGGAATCAGTCGAATCGTTGCAGCGATTGCCCAAATCAAACGTGACGACAAAGGTATCGACTGGCCCGCGAAGATTGCCCCCTGGGAGGCGACGGTGGTCACGCCAGATCGAGACATCTCCAATGCCATGAAAGTGGTTGAGCTTCTCCAGACTGCCGGGATAGACTGTCGAATTGACGACCGTAATAAGCTCCATCTTGGGCGGAAACTTAAAGATGCGCTGATGGTGGGCATTCCTTTGGTGGTGATTGTGGGACGAGAGTACCCGAACGTGGAGATAGAGACCAGGGCTGGGGAGAAGACCATCGTGAGCGCTGATGATGCTCCATCGACCATAAGGAAATTGTTGGATCAGAAGTGAGGATCTGATTCAGACAGGGGCTTTGCGCTTGTCGTTTCTGCTTCTTGTACATAGTGTCAGCAGGGTCTGACAAATCGGCCCACGAAACAATAGATATATTCGTCCTCATTTTGAGTCACCTTACGGGCTCTCGATTCTGTGTTAATCACCTCTGGCTATCGAATAGTGGTGAAGATTTGGCAGAGAGAACTTTCTCGAGTTTCCTCTCGAAAACGGAGGGGCAACAAGCAAACCCGCATAATTATTTGGGAATATACCCAGAGTTCCTAGATGGGCTTTTACCTTCCTACATTTGAGGTGGGGGCAGTATTTCAGATCCTCCTTGACGCTGATCACCCCAGAAACGGTGAAGGGCCATGCTTGCAGGGACTACGATGTTTTTCAAAATATTCTGTCGTTTATAAATGTATGATTCATGTCTCTCAACAGCCATTACGAGGTAAACTTGCCCGTGAGCTTGGCCAAAACGTGCAAGACAATGACAGAAAAGATGAAACCCACGGCCAAGAAAAGAACAACCAAAGGATCAACTCTCAAGCCCTGAGCTTCATCAGTGAACAACTTCAACATCAGGGCAGATGATCCACCCGCACCAGCGGCTCTAGTGGACAAAGGTGCCTGGGCGGCATCCTTCGACTTCTTGTCGGCGGCGTTTTTTCTCTTAGCAACGCTTCTCAATCCTCCAGGGGCAGCAGACTGAAGTTAGTAACGGATATCACAAAGGAGGTGTTTCTATGGGAAAACATACCATTATGTTGGTTGACTGAATGTACACGTCGTTGAATTTTCGACACTACTGCGAAGTCACGTGGAAGGAAGATAACAAGCCGGCAGCTCCAACACCTGAAGAGGGTAAAGTTCTTTTTCTTTTTTCATTCAAGACCAATTGTAAGGTTTGTTTCTTCTCAATTTTCAAGCAGGAGAGCATTCCTCTCTGTTCCACATCAATCTCTCTCAAATTTATTCAGCCCCACAGTTGAAAGCGACATACGGGCAAGGCACTCCAGTGAAGCGAAGCAACAGCGGCGACTTCTACCGAAACATGACACTCAGTGCTATTTATTACGTTTTCCTTTTTTTGCTACAGCAATCCCGACTCCAGTGGTTATGTCTGGCTATGGGGTCACGTGCCCCACGCAGGTCTCACTTAGTGATTTTTTCTGTGTGGCCAACTTTCTTCCGATATCAGTCGTTGAGTTTCAGCCAGTCTAACTTCTAGTGCTCATCCAGCGCCACACATTTGAGTTTAATTGGGTCTGATTATCAAAACTTTTGGCATTCCCCAATTACCCGTTTCTTCATTATTCGAAACGTGCCTGCGGTTTACTGCTCACAAAGGAGAGATAGTGACCGATCGCCTCCTCGCCATCCCCCAAGCATCTGACTAAGAGCAGTTGGCACAAGAAGTATTTATTCCACATTATCTGATTCGAATTCAGCTCAAAACTCATCGTCTCCTTTGTACTCATCATGGACATGACCAACTTAACTGCGTCCTCCAATCAGTTGGACTCCATGATCCAACGGAGGCCCTCGTTGTCTCTGTTGTCCTCGACACTGGGATACGAACTGTCCACTTATGGCAACGCTGGCGCACATGCCGGGAGAACTCCTGATGTTGCCGCACCCACCATAGCACAATCAGGTTTGCTGGGTGGGCTGAGCAAGATCTACCTGGGCATTCTGAATCATTCAAGCAACACTGACTTAGGTCATAATATTCACGTTCAGCCTGTTACCAACGATGTGGGTCCTTGGGTCGAGCTGCAAAAACAACAGCAATCGTTGATCGTGGATGGTTTGGATGAAAAGAAAGGCCCCAGCCCTGGGAAAGTCACGTCACGCCCAATGTCAGTTTCAATCTCCAATGCAGCCATTGATGATGATGATGACGACGACGACGACTTGATACCCACAGCCATTGTGATCAAGAATATTCCCTTCGCAATTAAAAAGGAGCAACTTTTGGACGTCATGGACGAGCTTCATTTGCCCTTGCCATACGCATTCAACTATCATTTTGACAACGGCGTTTTCCGTGGTTTAGCATTTGCCAATTTCACCAACACGGATGAAACTTCCCTGGTCGTGAATCAACTTAATGGAAGAGAAATCGGCGGACGCAAGTTGCGTGTCGAGTATAAAAAAATGTTGCCCTTACAGGAAAGAGAACGCATTGAGCGCGAAAAAAGAGAGAAAAGAGGACAGCTCGAGGAGCAACATCGTCTGACCTCGAATGCGTCTTTGGCCTCACTCTTCTCGGCAGCCTCAACCACGGCAGCAACAAAGAACTTGAGCGTCAACGGGCAGCAATATTCTCAGACTCAAACTGAGAGGTCTGTTGTGCACTTCCCTTCCGGAAATTTGGATTTGCCGCCACCTCCTATGGAGCTCAACTTCAACGATCCGGAGATTCTCGAGTTGTACCTGCAGTTGCTCACTTACCGAGATGACAACTCCAAGCTCATATACGAGCTTGCTTTTTCCGCCAATTTGACACTTGGCCAGCGCAAGGTCTTATCGCTCATGTGTTCTTTCTTGAACTTGTTGGAGCTTTACGATAATGGCTACATCATCATTCGCCGGAAGCAAGGTCAACAGTCCATACAGCAGCGTCAGCAACAACAAACTACGGTTTTCTCGCATGTGCATCTGCTGTCACAGGGTGGGATACCGCAGCAAACTCCAAGTCATGTCGGTGGCCAAAATGGCGGAACATTTCACTCTGCCCCTCAGGCAACCTCCATGATGAATCTTAGCCAATTATCTGCTTTGACTGGCACTTATTCAAGCGGCCATTCTCAACAACAGCTGCTGCAGCAACAACAACAACAACAACAACAACTGCATCTGCATCTGCAGCAACAGCAACAACAACACCAGCAACACCAGCAGCAAACCCTTCAACATATCCAGAACCAGCAGCACGGCCAGCCTCATCACCATCATCATCATCATGCACACCACCAGCTGAACCCACCTGAGTTATTGAGATCACACTCGCAGTCAGCATTGCCTCTCCCACGTCTAAGGCAACAAGCATCTACTCCTGTTCAGCAACAGTTCCCACCATTCCAGGGCTCTGGCGGGTCCCAGTCTGCGCAGAAACCATCTTCATCGGCTGGGCAGGGGAAGTTCTCGGGCTACAACTCCTATGGAAATGTCAGCGGTCCAGCAACCCTGCTGGGCACTCCAGCATCCAGTGCTGCCGCTTTGTTGCGTTCGTCTAACAATAGGTCATATGTTGATGTTCGATCTACTCCTCAGTACCCTGGCGCATCAAGCTCGGTGACTGGCTCTCCCGTTCCACAGCATGCATATCCCTCTTCGTCCCAGGGATATTACGTTAACGGTTCCCAACCAGGCACCCCATTGGCTGGTGGAGAGATCGCTAATCGATTCGCACCTTTTGGCCAGCACCCCCATCTCTCAGGTAGTATGTCGTCGTTGCAGCCCAGTTCCGCCACAGGTGAGGAGTTCCCCCTTGGTGACCCGTTAAGCGGTAAGTTGAATGCGCTCAACATGACTGGCGGCAGTATTGATCCGCAGAAGCTGGGTGGTGGCATTTGGGGCACAAAAAGATAACTCCGATACTTGCTAGTGTTTGCTTGTGTGTATTGCTTTCCTATGAAGATAAGATGGAGAGTTGAGGCAAAAGTTCATGTCGCGTCTTTCCCACTCTCCTATTATTCATTCCTTTGGCTGATTCAAGCACAGCCGAATTGAAGTCATGCCTAATGTCCTAACGCGCTAATGACCAATATGATGAGATTCAGACTTGTTCCGCTTCTAGTAAGAGAACCAGAAGTCAACCCTATTCATAACTTAATACAATCCTTTGCAGGAGCGAGGGGATTGTAAAATATTTGAAATTAGATTGGCTATAGAACTGAAAAAATAAAATTGTAATTCAGCTAATTAAAGCGTGTTCAGCCCTAAAAGGGAGCCTAGGTCGATTCCAAGCTGATTCCGCGAGCCGGTATTCGTCACGTGACCCAAAAAAGAAGGGCAAAGTGAGCGGCGTCTCAACGATGGTCGTGACAGAAAAAAAATTTTCCTCTAAACCACAAGCCAAACAACGAAAATCTTCAAGTTGAGCATTGGAATCTCGATAATTCTAATTCTGCAACCTATCAGATTCATTCATCATCCAACTTCCATACTTCGCCTCCATCCTTTGTGCGCCGCGTTCTAGGGAGCGTATTTTGGATTCCGTTGCCCAACCTCAACAAAGTCAACTGTTGATCGTGTTGATTTAGATCACGTACAGAAACTGTTCGCGAGCTTTAATCCCCCAATTGGTGTGATTTTGAAAACGATCCCGTATCTTCTGGTGAGTCAACATGGGACAAATTCTTTCCCAGCCAGAAACTGAAAAGCATCCCGAAAAGGGCGGCGACAAGCACCTTGCTTATGGCCTCTCTTGTATGCAAGGGTGGCGTATTAACATGGAGGATGCTCACGCCACGATTTTGAACCTCGGTGAAGGCGACAAGCATGTGGCGTACTTCGGTGTTTATGACGGCCACGGAGGTGAAAAAACCGCTATATTTACAGGCGACCGGTTGCATGGTTTGATTGAACAAACGGAGGGTTTCAAACTGGGCGATTTCCCTCAAGCGCTCAAAGACGGCTTCTTGCTGTGTGACGAAGCGGTTTTGCAAGACTACGAAACCCGCAACGACGAGAGTGGATGTGCGGCCACGGCTGCAATTATAACTGAATCCACGATTCATTGCGGTAACGCGGGCGACTCTCGAACTGTGTTGTCCACTAAGGGTTACGCCAAGGCGTTGTCGTACGACCACAAGCCCTTCAACGAGGGCGAAAAGGCGCGTATTTGTGCCGCAGGCGGCTACGTAGACGTGGGACGTGTCAACGGTAACTTGGCTTTGTCTAGAGGTATCGGTGACTTCATGTTTAAGAAGAATCCGCAATTGCCCGCCGAGGAACAGATTGTCACTTGCTTCCCTGAAATCATCAGTCACGATATTGATTTCGATTCCGACGAATTTGTAATCTTGGCTTGTGACGGTATTTGGGACTGCTTGTCCTCTCAGCAATGTGTGGAATGCGTTCGTCGTGGAATTTGGGAGAAGAAGCCGCTCACACAAATTTGTGACGAGATCATGGAATTGTGTTGTGCCCCAACCTCTGACGGTTCTGGTATTGGCTGTGACAACATGTCGATTCTTATTGTTGTGTTGTTGGACCAAGCAAAGGGTGAGACTTTAGAGCAATGGTACGACAAGATCGCCAAGAGGGCTGAATTGCTGAGAGAGCATGAGGAGAAGGCCGGTGGTATCACTGACAGTGACCAGGGAACTGGCTTCGAATATGGCCCCATCTCCCGCGAGTATAACACCATCTACAAGGAAATTTTCGGCGAGTACTATGACATTGGTCATCAGGGTGCAGGCGAGCTGCTGCGTGGCAATGACGGTCCTTCTGGCCACTCTATGTTAGGCAACCTAGCTGAACGCTTGCGCGGTGATTCCAAAGACGATGATGGCTCCAATGGGTCGGCTGACGACGAGGCTTTCAACTCTGGTGCAATTTCTTTGCAGAAGTTGTTGCTGAGCAACGTCATCACCAATGAGAATGGCGTCATTTACCTAGACACCTCGTCAGCACAGCTGTTGTTGGCGTCCTTCGGCATGCCTGCCGGAGATGCTGCCGACGACGATGATGATGAAGACGACAGCTTGCTCGAGAGGCATGTGGAGGAGGTTGAAGACTCTGAGGCCAGCGAGGGTAAGAGCTAGACCTTTTCGATCACCCTGTAACTCGCATTCATATTTTTATTTCACGATAATAATGTCCTCGCTCCGAACGAATCAATACAGATTAAATGGCAGTGCCGCAAACACAATAGTAGACTACGTCTTTCGCTGAGAAATTCATTGTTACAGAAATAATCGGTTTATTTTATGAATACCTGTGCCTTTTCACCATAATCTTTCTCCCCAAACTCTTTAATTTTGGCGATTTGTCGAAACATCAACGACTTGAACTCGCGGTCCCACACATCGCGTTAAATCGACCTGCACGTAAGTGCTTTACATTCAAGACCCAGAATAACTAAGAGCTGGAATCACCTCCACCTCGAGAGCAGCACAAAAGCGTGGTCCTGAGAATTCAGGATCCACATAAGTCTTAGTTATCGTGGAATGCCTGGTGTCAAAGATCGAAGAATGCTTCGTCTGATCCAGATCGACAACAATCGGCTTTTCGATGAAATGCCATCTTCAAGAGCGCGCCATCGACTACAACAGAAACATTCACATACTCAGAGTAGAAGTCGACGACCTGGAGCCTCCTCTTTGGCCACGGAGATCGATAAATCACAGCAGGAACTTGTCGAAAAAGAAGCAACGGCGACCTTGGTACACAAATCCCCAAAAAGGAGCGGAAGAGGGCGGCCGAGGATATATATGGCGACAATTTTGGCGAAGTCAGACTCATCATTGACTGTGCATATTAGGTTCAACGTCAAGAATCGCCTCGCTCAAAAATATCTTGGGGTGCAGCCCAAGAGTGCCCACAACAGAACCACTGAATACAAAAAGCGACAACCGAGAGACAGAGTCACCACACCATCCTTTGTGGTTGAGGTCGAGGTTGAGAATGACGAAACCGCCCTAAGTCTACCGTACCATGGAGTTCTTCCTTACCCAGAATGTATAATCAACGAAACCGAACCGACCTCCGAGGACCGCGATCTTTTCGAGCGATTCGCTCTGGAGGCACAAGATGAAGAAGCCGAAACCCCACTGGTCGACGCAGTGCCTTCGGAATTGACACCTATACCTCAATTGGAGTCATACTATTATAAGCGCTCAAGAATAGAGAAAATTCAGTTTGGTGATTTCTGCATCAACACTTGGTACTCGTCTCCATTTCCTGAAGAGTTTTCACGGTGCAACACACTCTATATCTGCGAATTCTGCTTAAAGTATCTGGGATCTCCGACTTCGTACGATCGCCATCAATTGAAGATCTGCAACACTGAAAAGTGCCACCCACCCGGTATTGAGATCTACCGTGACCCCGAGTCACGCTTGGCTATTTGGGAGGTTGACGGACGAAAGAATGTGGATTACTGTCAAAACCTTTGTTTGTTGGCCAAGCTATTTCTCAACTCCAAAACATTATACTACGACGTGGAACCTTTCTTGTTCTATGTCTTGACGGAGATAGACGAGCATGATCCCGTAAAGTACCATTTTGTGGGCTATTTCTCAAAAGAAAAGCTCAACAATTCTGACTACAATGTCAGTTGCATTCTCACGCTTCCCACATACCAGCGCAAAGGCTACGGGCGTTTTCTAATTGACTTCAGCTACCTTCTCTCACGAAACGAATTCAAATTTGGCACTCCAGAAAAGCCACTTAGTGATTTGGGGCTCGTTTCCTATAGGAGCTATTGGAAATTGACCATTGCCAAAACGCTCAAACGAATTTACCATTTATACGTCGAAAAAAGGTCGAGACTGCCCTTGATTAGCATTGAAGTCTTATCCAAAATCACTGGCATGACTCCTGCTGATGTGGTGGTAGGCTTAGAGGAAGTCGGGGGCCTCATTCGTGATTCTGAGACAGGAAGATACGGTATTGCAATCAACTTCGACCTTGTGAGCACAATCGCTGAAAATTGGGAAGCCAAAGGTTACGTTAAGGTGAAGCCTGAGAAAATTCTCTGGAAACCATTAATTTACGGCCCGTCCGGAGGTATAAACTCTGCGCCAGCCGCTTTGGTGAATGTGTTTCCACTACAAAATGATGACTCTACTGGACTGGTTCCAGTCGTCAGTAACAGCATTTCGATGATCTCCAATTTCTTGCAGGACGATATCAATAACCCGTTTTCTTTCGAAGAAGAAGCTTTCCGTGAAATTGACGAAACTTCGAAGGCAGGGAGCGCTGACTCCATCAATTCTTTTGTGTTTTGTCAGCCAAATGATGTCGCGTCGAAGGTGAACACTCTTGCTTCTCTAACTTCGAAGCGGCGGTTCGAGAATGGCATACGAAGCCCAGGAATAATGACTGGCTCTGAAAAGACGGAAGAATTCGACAGCGGAAATGATGGAGTGAAGACGCTTGATGACGATGATATCAACATTAACTCTCGCGAAGATGATGATGAAACAAGGGGGAACGAAGAAGACTTCAGTGCACAAGAGAGCAGCGCCGACGAAGAGGAAGTTAATGACGATATCGCAGAGGATGAAGATGAAGTGGAGGTGGATGAGGATTCAGAGATCCCAAGCGAAGAGGATGGTGACAACGAAGAGGAGGAGGAGGAGGAGGAGGAGGAGGAGATGGTCGAAATGACACCCCCCAGGCGATCTTCTCGTCTTAGTTCACATCGCCAGACATCGTCGCCTTCAAAAATGACACCTCTTCGCCGATCCGCTCGGTTGCGCTAGGTAGTCCGTGTATAAATACTGTAATATTAGCCTCTGTCAAAAGTGTTTCATTGGATATCTCTATATGATTTTGAATAGGCGGCACGAATTCTGGTAGACTTCATCGACGAAGGCCTCAATTTCCGATTCACCATCTATTCCCAAAAGTGTCGCCATGATCTGTGCAACATGCCCAACATTCACCGGCTCGTTTCTAGATTTTATGAGTGGAGATGCAAGTTCGCCCGTTACCTGTTCGTTAAGCTCGCCATTGGAATTTTCGAGCTTCTTCTGTACCAACGCCGTGTGCTTGGCGTGGTTTTCTTTCTTGATAGACGGGAATGGCAAAAGAGCATCAAGTTTTATCTCGCCTTTTTGTGAAGCACCCAAAATGTTCTCTTCGAGAACTTGTGGATAGAATAAGTTAGGATACGGCGTGAGGAAGCGATAACTGGCATGGGACTTGCGAATCTCACACCACGGGGCATCCGTCTCGATCATCAACTTCAGCCGTGGGATTTTCAGAGCAACTTTCAAATTCTCTTCCGTTTTGAGCGAGCATCCATTAACACCAACGTGGAATCCCAACTTCAATATCTTCTGAAGTTCTTCTTCAGTGCCCGTGAACGAGTGAACTACTCCATTGCCCCGCTGGATGCTGCCAGCTTCGATGAAAGGCTCAATTAATTCCACGAAATCATCGCAGGCACTTCGCATGTGTAGAAACAATGGGAGCAGAAGATGCTTCAAAGAGGCAATCACCTCTAGCTGAGCTTTGAATGACGCTCTCTGTTGGGCCACAGACGAATAATGCAATCTGTCGTAATCAAGTCCTATTTCTCCGAATGCCTTGACAAATCCATTTTTCACCCCACTTTCTGTAAGTTGGCGCAACTGGGCTAGTTTATCTTCGAAGTCTGGCAAGACCAGCTCATTTTCAAGCCCCCCGTAGAACTCCTCAGCAACACTGCAAGGGTGTACACCAACCGTTGAATGTAAACCTTCATGAGCTTGAACAAGCTCGAAATGTTCAGCACTTTCCGCAATTGAAGAAGCTGTGACAAGCATTCTCTGAACACCAAAGTGCTTTGCACGGGCGATTACCTGAGTTACATCTGTTGGATGTTTCTTGTTATTCAGCCCATTATACATTCCGTGGAACATGCCGTCGGAGAAGTTGACGCCGATATCAAAGTATCGGGGTTTCCATTTAGAAAGACGCTGCATGAAGACAATGCAGGATAGCCCAGATCCGGAGAACCATGATCCCATGACAGCTAGAGGTGGTGATTATTCGATATTGGTTCTCTCTGGTAAAACTTAAGCAAATGAAGCCAGTTTTAGAAATTTTGAGGGTTGAGTTATGTCAGAGAATAGCGCTATCTCTCAAAAATGGAGATATTCTCAGCAGTCACCTTTCCACAGATGAAAACATATATCTGTATTTAATCTTGAAATCACTTTCACACCAAATTAGATTTATGTATTTGGATGACAAGAGTCTGCTTTTCGGTAACAAGTTCTACATCTACAATTGGACCCCGCATCTCATCATCATAATCTAATGAGCGACATAGAGTCGGTGCTTCGTGCACAAGAAGCCAATCTAGACAAGGACAAAGAGATTCAAAGGATAATAGATACGCCGCACAGAGACGCCTTTGCTGTTTTCGAAATTAATCCGCTTGTGGAAACGTCTGATTTGGCTCAAGCAGTCAAGAAGCTCTACAGAAGAAAATCCCTCCTAATACACCCAGACAAGGTTACGAATCCCGACGCACCCAAAGCCTTCGATATTCTTAAGAAGGCACACGAAATCCTCTCCTCACAGGAGGAGGCACACGTAAATGAACGCGATGCCTTAGTTGAGGTCTATAGACAAGTGCTTGAGGGCATTGGCACTGCAATGGTTGAAGATTTCAACCACATATCCAATGTAATGATACGGGATAAAGTTGCTGAGGCTTTGAGGTATCAGGAAAAGCAAAACGATGTGGATTCGAGGCTTGCCCAGCAGAATGAGGTGAAACGACAAGAGGAAATCAAGACAGCAGCCAAAGAAAGAGAACAAAAGAAAAAGTGGGAGAAGCGCTGGGAAGAGGATAGAGATCATCGTGTAAAGCTGTGGCGGAATTTCAGCCATAAGGTTGAAAAGAAGAAAAAGAAAAAGCTCAAACCTTTGGTGTAAGCAGGTGGCACTGATCCGAATAAATTATTCTACATAGAAATACTTGTTTTTCGTATCGTGTTAAATACACAATGGCGTCTCTAACTGGCCTCTCATTCAGTCATACTATGCAACGGCACGCTTACTTAGCTTCAGCGGCCAACTTTTCAGCCTTGGCGACGACATCCTCGATACCACCCACCATGTAGAAGGCGTTCTCAGGCAAGTGGTCGTACTTGCCGGCCAACACCTCCTTGAAGGATTTGATGGTTTCCTCCAATCTGACCAACTTACCGGAGATACCAGTGAAAACCTCAGCCACAGCGAAGGGCTGGGACAAGAATCTCTGGATCTTTCTGGCTCTCTCAACGGTCAACTTGTCAGCCTCGGACAACTCATCCATACCCAAAATGGCAATGATATCCTGCAAAGACTTGTAGGCCTGCAAGGTCTGCTGAACGTTGGTAGCAACATCGTAGTGCTCCTGACCAACAACGGAAGCGTCCAACAATCTAGACTTGGAGTCCAAGGGGTCCACAGCAGGGTAGATACCCAACTCAGAGATACCTCTGGACAACACGGTGGTGGCATCCAAATGGGCGAAAGTGGTGGCGGGGGCAGGGTCAGTCAAGTCATCGGCGGGCACGTAAACGGCCTGGACAGAAGTGACGGAACCCTTCTTGGTGGTGGTAATTCTTTCCTGCAAGGCACCCATATCGGTGGCCAAAGTGGGCTGGTAACCGACAGCGGAAGGAATACGACCCAACAAGGCGGACACCTCGGAACCGGCCTGGGTGAATCTGAAAATGTTGTCGACGAACAACAACACATCCTGACCCTCCTCATCTCTGAAGTACTCAGCAATGGTCAAACCGGTCAAGGCAACTCTAGCTCTGGCTCCTGGGGGCTCGTTCATCTGACCGAACACCAAGGCGACCTTGGAGTCACCCTCGAAGTTGATGACACCGGTTTCCTGCATTTCACGGTACAAATCGTTACCCTCTCTGGTTCTCTCACCGACACCGGTGAAAACGGAGAAACCACCGTGAGCCTTAGCGATGTTGTTAATCAACTCCTGGATGAACACGGTCTTACCGACACCAGCACCACCGAACAAACCAATCTTACCACCTCTGGCGTAAGGAGCCAACAAGTCGACAACCTTAATACCAGTCTCCAAAACCTCGGCGGAAGTGGACTGCTCCACGAAAGTTGGAGGGTCGGTGTGGATAGGGTTTCTCTTCTTGGCCTTGATGGGACCTCTCTCGTCGATGGGCTCACCAACAACGTTGATGATACGGCCCAAGGTCTCACGACCGACGGGAACGGAGATAGGCGAACCAGTGTCAGTGACAGTCTGGCCTCTGACCAAACCTTCAGTACCATCCATAGCAATGGTTCTGACGGTGTTCTCACCCAAGTGCTGGGCAACTTCCAACACCAAGTCGTTGTCGCCGTTCTTCAAGGTCAAGGCGTTGTAAATGGCGGGCAAGTTACCCTCGTCGAAGTGAACGTCAACAACGGCACCAATGACGGCTCTGCTGGTTAGTGATGTTTTATTTCATGATTTTGATTTGGGTGGGTTGGGGTTCTTTGGATATGCTGGAGTTAAGTGGAAACTGAAAAACTCGGCCGCGCGCATGCTCGCTTTTGATTGGCCGCACACCGACACAGACATGTCGAGTAGACACCAACAGAACAACGCTGATGCGACAGCCAATGTTTCGATATCCATAGAATCAGAGTCTTGCGCGTAGTATTTGGTGATATGTAGCGCCCCATTTGCGACACTATGCCTTGATGTTGAATCAGGTGCGGTCCACCATCTACCAACCAAGGAATCAGCCAGAAACTGCCCAATTGAACGACTCATATTCGCGTGTGGATGATCTTTAGGCACAGTAATGCGCCATTGACGATGTTTCACGCCACGACATGTCCGTAACGCCGGGTCGAAAATTTTTCAGCTCGACGCCGATCCACCTCCAGGAATTCACTACTGGAAAAGACTTCCGACGAAACGCCAGCTCGAGTTGGACTCGGCATAAAAACCGATTCACATCCATTTCTCCACACCTCAACCTCCAAAATTGGAAATCTATACATACCTCACCTTACCGGTGGTAGCGGCCGAGGTGGCCAAACCCTTGTTGAACAAAAGGTTACGCTTGGCAGCCTGGAAGGCACCGCTAGTAGCGGAGTTGAACAATCTTGGAAGCACCATCGTTAGTTTGGAAAAACTGTGGATGTTTGCACGCTGGGACTAACAAGAAAAGGAGGAAAAAAGGATTAGCTGCCGGCTGCGTGGGTTATATGGCGACCCACCGCGCACGCTCGCGACTCTTCATACCGGTCGGACGAAGTCGCACTGGGTGCTGGCCAATAGGCGCGCGATATGTTGCTCCGGTGTGTATGGGGATTTCATTGGGCACCAATGGGTTACCCGGAACTTTGAAAAGTTCGAAAAGGTGAAAATTCAAGGCTGGTATGAGAGACCTGATAGATGGCCATTTATTGTTTTGTTTGTTTGAATATTTGTGGTCGTGGCGGTGGCTGCAGTGTGATGAAGCTGATAGCGAGCGGGCGTCTGAGGTGCAAATGACCTAAATAATTCACCAGAGAACGGAAATTGGCCGAGTGAGCGGCAACCACACTACATGAACAATTTGTGATTGAATTCACCCTTTGTTCCCAGATTGTCTCCGCTGGTTGCACCATCTACAGAAGTCAACTGTTCTTAAGATATGGGAAGGAAACTGAGGTGAAACGCCGTCTACAGCTGAGAAGCATACCTATAAGTCAATTCAAGACCCCGCAAATTACATCCCGGTTAAGAGAGATTCATACAAAAAACAACTGGAAGTTCGCGTTAACAACTTTTATCATGTCAATTCATTATTCATTTATTCCACCACGTCAGCCTGCACAGGCGGCTGCGAAAAAACGACAAGATGGTGGTTTGCTGAGAGGTACCCCCCACCCCCTAGGCAATTTCCATATACTTCCTCTTCGCCGCGTTGAGTAAATCTTCCATCACAGAAAAATCTGTTTCTACAACAAGATGTGACCCACGAGGCGCCTTTTCTCCTCGCTCTCCGCACATCGTCGCCGTGCACTCCAAACACAACTTCACCGAGTCAAGTTTGTTGAGTTGCAGAAGTAGTGTGCTGTATTGAACCTTCTTCATCTGGCTCATAATAGATTCGTCAACGGGTGACACTTCAGGCAGACTGCTCTTTACGATAGTGCGTTTTGAGTATTTTCTGCGCTTGAGTTGCGACAAGTCCTCCTCCGCTGCTTTGCGCTTGGCTTCAGTGACCAACTCGGCAAACTCGTCACTTTGGGTATTGTAGCTCGCCAATTTCTCAGCCGAACTGCTTGCGGCTACCTCCACAGCTCTTGGATCTTCGAGCTTTGCAGTATACTGCGTCTGAGGCGTGGACTGGGGTGTGATCAAGTTATTGACGGTTATTGCTGTCTCCTTCCGTTTAGGGCGACCAGTGTACCATCGCCCAAATCGGTGAAGGTGATTGTCAATCACACAATACTGGTACGATACGTAGGTTCGGCACACATCGCAAAGATTATCCTCTTCAGCGTCGGCCCCATCTTCCAAATCCTCCGATCTAACGCTATTTTCTGACTGCCTGAGTAACCTGGGCCGACCCAGGCGACGTAGAATCTTCTTAACAAGTCGTTCAGGATCCATGTCTCTCGAAAGCCGGAATTGGCGATCGTAAAACCTCTCAAAACTCCTGATGCATTCGCCAATTAGCTCTTTGCTCTCGGCCTTTCCGCCCAAAAACAGTCGGAGAACGCTTTCAGTGAGTTTGAAGTGGTCGAAAACATTTTCTTTCTTGATCTCACGATACTGACGGACAGATTGTTCGCCAAATTTGAGCCACGAGTCGACGGTGAAGTTGACGGCCTCGTTAAAGTTGAAACCGCTGTTGAAGCCTGCGTGGTATACACGAGGAAATGTGACGACAAACTCGTTAGGCCCTTGATCGGCATAGAACACTGGCACCCCGCGGGCGGCAAGTTTGGATGGCGATATAAGGGTGACAAGTTGATGGAGTAAGTCCGGCTGACGCTGGAATAAATCGGGAGCCATAGACTTCATGATCAGTTCAAAATTGTCAGCATGCGAGCTGGGGATGCCGTACCATTTCTTGATGTTCCCGAAATGGCAGTAGTTGGCTGAGAGGGTGAAATGATCCTCAACATGCCAGCAAAAAGTCGACAAAAGCGACCCAACATAAATCCAGGGCACGGTCATACCCGAAAAACTGCCTTGGAGATGGTTGAGTAACGAGCCTTTGGCAAAAGGAAGCTGAGTGAGGTTCCACGGGTGCTCGATGTATTTCTCAGTGTCAGCACTGGGATCAAACACAGATTTTGGGAAGTCACTCGTGGGAAAGCCGCTAATCTCTCCAGGTGCTTGGTTGTGGATGTCGGCCCCGTACCTGACTTTGAGCTCCGAGTCCTCCGACTCAACCAACTGCCAGAAAATCTCCTCCAATTTGTCGATAGTCATTGGCAGGCTCCCATCCAGATATGATTCAAGAAATTCCTTGTCGAATTCCTTACAGCTCGCAATAAAGTCCCAGATAGTATACTTGACCTCGCGGTCCTCTTCAAACCCATACGCCCCGTTTCCTACAAGGCATCGATCACAATACCAGCTCCCCTCTGGGATTTCCTCAAGAGGCTCTGGAAGGCATTTCAAGTGGTACGGATTATTGCAGTTATCACAGAGAAGCATCTGGCTAGGAGAATGTCCTTTACGGCACACCAAACACCGTTCCTCGTCGTCTTCGCTGTCGCTTTCTGGAAAATCATAGCTTGAGCCTTTACTGGTGAGGAAATTTGCATATGGCCTGATTATCTGGTCGTAAACCTGGACCAAACTTCGAGAGTCGGGAGCAACGCCAAATTGCAAATTAAGCTTATGCAACTCACTCGTAGATATCGAATCTAGCATCGCGGAATTAGGGTATAGTCTCAGCACTGCCAAGTACAAATCATAATAGTATATCTTTTCCTGGCCGAGGTGGAACCATTGCTGGACCTTGAGGCGCAGATTTTGCATGCGGAGAAAACGGTTCAAATTGTCGACAAAGAACTTGCGAGATCTGTTAGTGACACCTAAGTCGCTGAGCTTTTGAATTCGGGTATGAAACGAGAAGTTGGGCGAGATCGAAAACGGGGGTGTCCAACCGTCCGGCGGCACTATCTTGACAATACCATACTGAGAGCCCAAATCTTTTATTTCAGGCCTGGATATATAGGCAAGGGGGGTATCGAATTCTTCCTGTGATGGTCTTAACACCGGACACGGCCTTAAAAGCGACTTGTCGAAGGACATGGTGGCCGATACGTCGAAGACAATGAAGGAGTGATCTCACCGAGCAACGAGTAAAATTGCGGCAAAATGTGAATTTTATTGAAAACAGATGCGCAGTTTTCCGAGTATTTAGCAGGTTTTTCAATCAAGATGGTTTGCAAGATCAGTCGAATAGAGGTGGTGAGGCTCTTCCCGATTCAGAGAAGTAATAGGGCGTTCCGGCATACAAGAAGTCAGTTGGAAATGGCAGAACTGAACTCGTTCGATCTGGGATAGGAATTTCCCCAAAATTTTAGGTTCTTGAAGATTATACACAATTTGCGAAATTAACCGATCGAGCCGAGAAAAGTTACCCAGCCACCTCTAGCTCTGGCCTCGTTGCCCTGTGGACTTCAGAAGCAACTTGGAAAGTTGTTTGGTCATCTGCCAGAAACGCAAACAGAGCTGGATAGATGTCACTTGAAGTTCACGATACGCTTGCGAGAGCCCCGAGAAACTTTCTCTGTTATCTGTGGTGCACTTAGCAGTCACTCGGCGGCCATCGTTATCGGCAGGTGAAAGCGAGCGATCAGTTCAACACTCAGTGCGTACACATTTTCACTTTCCCAGTTACCTCACTTCTTTCAATCTACGCAATGCTGGAAATCAAGGACGGATTTACGCTTACAGTTTTAGGTGCCGGTGTCATGGGTACGGCGTTTGTTTCTGCAATCCTCAACTCAGATGTAAAGCCTTCTCCAGGGAAGATCAACCTTTTCACGCCAAGCAAGTCTAGTCAACAAAGATTGAAGGAACAGTACACACATGATAATGTTTCTGTACTCGCTACGAGTGAAGAGAAAAACGTCGCTCTCGAGAAGAGCGACGTTGTGATTTTAGCCTGCAAGCCTTATCAATTTCAACAAGTGTGCGAAGAAAGTCCATCCTTAAATCGCAATGCTGTAGTTCTTTCCATGTTGGCTGGCACTACAATTGCCGAGTTGCAAAAATTATCGCCCCATGTTGCTCGCATCATGACCAATACTCCCGCTAGATTCGGGGCAGGAATGGCCACGGTAGCATTCTCCAAAGAAGCTGAATCCGTGAGAGACGAAGTGCTCAAGTTGGCGGACACGCTAGGGAGTGCGGTGGAGATCCCTGAATCCAAGATGGACGCAGCTACTGCGCTCGTTGGCTCGGGTCCCGCCTTCTGTCTCCTCATGATGGAGGCATTATACGACGGTGGAGTGAGAATGGGACTAGCACACGATGTGGCTATCACCGCAGCAGCGAAAGTGATGGAGGGCACCGCTAAGATGGTTCTCGAAACGGGCGAACATCCGGCTGCTTTGAAGAGTAAAGTGTGTACCCCAGGAGGAACCACCATTGGAGGATTATTGAAGCTCGAAGACGGCGGGGTGCGGGGTCACATTTCCCGTGCTGTTGAGGAGGCCGCCAACATTGCAGCCTCGTTTGCAAAGAAGTAAGTGACAAATAAGTACTCACTAGTTGATTAGATAATATACGGCTTCAGCAAGCCTCTCACTGGTTGTTCGTATCGAATACATTCATATATATATAGAGGTAATTGCGTGTGGTTAGGCTGCCTTGCCTGGTTGCACACTGTGCTCAGCCCGCTGTACATTGAGCAATTGCTTACTTTTTGAACAACCCAGTGAACAAGTTCATATCCTCTGGCGTCACTCTGATTCCAGCCTCCTCGAATTTCACCTTCAACTTCAGAATAAGCGTTCTGACATCCTTCTGAGCGAAAAGACCCATCACCTCAAGCATCAGCGGAGGCTTCTCAACATTGAAGCCCTTCTTTTCGAGCAAGCCCTGGAATTCAGCCAAGAGTTCTTTGATGTCCGGCCTCAGATTGAGTTTTTCAATAAGCTCCTGAATTCTATGCTCTTGGGGATCGCTCGGATCGGCGCTGGAGGCAAACCTGACTCCAGTTGGTGATGGCGCCGTAGATGGAGCAAGGCTTCTAAAAGTTGTGGGACGGATCCGTCTGGCCAGCGCTATGTGGAGACTTCTTCCCGCTCTCAAAGCATACCTCACGAACATTGTAAGGCAATTTTTTTTTTCTTTTGGAATTTGCAGTCCGGTACTCGAAAGTATTCCCTCACTTGTTCGAGCAGTTGCAAATCGAGCCGCGCACGACTACATGGCGGACACGGTGCGAATTTGACATTTCACCAGCTCTCCATCCTCACACTCTATTTCTCCAACTCAGACACGATGTCCCACGAAGGTCAGGAAGAATTGTTGGACTACTCCGACTCCGAAGAAATCGCCGTACAGCCCTCTACGGCCCCCACCGACGATGGCGCCAACGGTAAGGATGCCGACAAGAAAGGCTCCTACGTCGGCATTCACGCCACTGGTTTCAGAGACTTTTTGTTGAAGCCCGAGTTGTTGCGTGCCATCGGAGACTGTGGTTTTGAGCATCCATCTGAAGGTGTGTATTTTATACATGAGGAGGCGTGATGTTTGATGATAGATGGAAAAGAAGATACCCCAAGCTTTAGAGCTGTCGACCTTCGAATAATCGCCATCTGCGAAGAAAGTGCACGGCTCGAATTATTGGAACTATTTTCGGAGCGGTTCGTCTGCCATATTTGACGCCCCGTTTCGCAATGCGGTCCACTAATTGCCATTTCACTCGATCATCGTTTGCAGAACCTGACCAGTTGACCCTAGATTGGTCGGGGTGAAGCTTTCGGTGGAAAGACAATCCACATTCGAGCAAGGCAACTTGCCGAGAAAACAAAAGAAAAACCCGCTGGCGGGTCGAACATTTTAGCATTTGACTTCACGTCATGTCATCCTCAACCACCCATTAAAATTTCTTAATACTAACAATTCCAGTCCAGCAGGTTTGCATCCCTCAGTCCATTTTGGGTACCGATGTCTTGTGCCAGGCCAAGTCCGGTTTGGGTAAGACCGCCGTGTTCGTGTTGTCCACCTTGCAACAGTTGGACCCTGTTCCCGGTGAAATTTCCACTTTGGTCATCTGCCACACTCGTGAATTGGCGTACCAAATTAGAAACGAGTACGCTAGGTTTTCCAAGTACATGCCCGACGTCAAGACCGACGTGTTCTATGGTGGAACTCCCATTACCAAGGACCTTGAGAAGTTGAAGAACAAGGAAACTTGCCCTCACATTGTAGTGGCCACTCCAGGTAGATTGCATGCCATCGTTAACGAGAAGGGCATCAGATTGAACAATGTCAAGTCTTTTGTCATCGATGAGTGTGACAAGGTCTTGGAGGCATTGGACATGAGAAGAGACGTCCAGGACGTTTTCCGCCACACGCCTCACCAGAAGCAGGTGATGATGTTCTCGGCTACGTTGTCGCAGGAAATCAGACCCATTTGCAAGAAATTCATGCAGAGCCCCTTGGAAATCTACGTGGATGACGAAGCCAAATTGACGTTGCACGGTTTGCAGCAATACTACATCAAGTTGGCCGAGCAGGAAAAGAACAAGAAGTTGTCTGACTTGTTGGACTCTTTGGAGTTCAACCAGGTGATTATCTTTGTGAAATCCACCCAGCGTGCCAACGAGTTGAACAAGTTGTTGTGTGCCTGCAACTTCCCTTCGATTGCTGTCCACTCCGGATTGAAGCAGGAGGAGAGAATTGCTCGCTACAAGTCTTTCAAAGAGTTCAACAAGCGTATCTGTGTCTCCACTGATGTCTTCGGCAGAGGTATCGATATCGAGAGAATCAACTTGGCCATCAACTACGACATGCCTCCGGAGGCAGACCAGTACTTGCACAGAGTTGGTAGAGCAGGTAGATTTGGAACCAAGGGTTTGGCGATCTCGCTCGTTTCTTCACCCGAGGACGAAGAGGTCTTGGAGAAGATCCAGTCGAGATTCGACGTGAAGGTGGTTGAGTTCCCTGAGGAAGGCGTCGACCCATCCACCTACATGAACACCTAATGGTGCTACTGCTGAGGTTGTCGCAAGGGTGGGTTTCCATCCTTTCAAAAGAAAAAAAACGACAAGGAAAAAGGACGTCATACTTACAATGTTTTAGTTTAATCAATGTGACTATGTTCATTTTGCTGTTTTTGCTCTTCTTCAATTGTCTATCTATGTTGTATTCGTGAACCATTTGTCTTGTGATTGCCCCAAGGATCATAGCGGGAACACACATTATCTATGACGCTGAAGACCTCGTTCATTCTGTTCTTGGGCACGGGGAACCACTCCACATGCACATTGTAATCAGACTCCATGAACCCTGACTTTCTAAGTAGCCGACTCCTGTTCGCTTCTTTACTCTTCTCTACGCATCCAGTGCAATAGACATCACCCTTTCCGAACCGCAATTTCAAAACATCGTGCACTTCACGTTCTGCACGAGAAACATCACGTGGAACAAAGAATCCCCTTTCGGTCTCGTGGAACGTAAGGAATTCGTCATCAAATTGCTTGTGGTTGTCCTTGAGCAGCATTCGTCGAAATCGATCCAACCACGACAGCGACACCCATTGATGAGAGTCTGGATATAGGCATGCTAGCTTGTGATGACATTTGGCCTCCCACTGCAGGATTCTTTTCGCCACAGTCTGCGTGGTCATTCCAACTTTCACCAACATCATTTTCGACTTCTTTGCATCGAATGAAACCCATTGATCTGGCTTGTTTGGTAGCATATTACGCGTCCGGACATTCTTGTCGGTCTTACGCCCTAGAAGAGACGCCAAGGTGTACACGTAGATGTAACCTGGCTTTAGATTAGCTTCCACCTTGGGACGGGAAATCGAGATGGGCACTTGGGTCTGAGGAATTCGAGATACTGTCGTGGGGTGGGATTTCTTGATGTGATAATGGCAAAATTCTCCTTTCCCTACTTTAATTCGGCACTGTGTTCCCTTGACTGTGAGCCCACGACATTGGATCAGCATGACGCGCTTCACGAATGATAGTTGGAGATTTCGCGAATGAAAATAGAGCGGTGATCGAGGTGGGGTATATGAAATCCATTGATTTTGGAATTGCCTCGGGTTTCAGTTTCTACAAATTGAAATGAACGAGATTCCGAATTCAAGTTCAAATTTTTTTAGTAGTTACCATTTCGGTCCTTACTAGTGTTAGACCATTTAGTCAACAGGTGCGCGCCCAAGTTTTGTGCGTATCTCCGATTTAGAAGATCATGTCCAACATCCATCGAGAATTCGTATTTCAATGTTAGAAAATTCAATCATCGAGCAGCAGTAACTTTCAGTGAATATAAACGATGCACAAACATATTTTGCGAACACGACCCCAGAAACTCTGAACTTTATTGTCTGCCTCGTAATGCCATGCATATTGCTCCATTTAGGGACTCCTCTGTAGCTCACGTGCGCTTGCATCTACATTGCAGCCATTAGCTCCATATAAATTGAGCACCCCCACGAAATAAAACTCACCTTTCGTAAAATTCACGAACCCCAATTTCCACGCTATGGGACTCCATTTTAACACTCTCCAACTTCACGCCGGTCAGGAGGTTGAAAAGCCACACGGTGCTAGAGCTCCTCCAATCTATGCCACTACCTCTTACGTGTTTGACGACTCCAAGCACGGGGCCCAGCTTTTTGGCTTGGAGACACCTGGCTACATTTACAGCAGAATCATGAACCCTACCAATGATGTGTTTGAAAAAAGAATCGCCGCCTTAGAGGGAGGTGTGGCTGCACTCGCAGTATCTTCTGGACAGGCAGCCCAGTTCCTAGCTGTGGCGGGGTTGGCGCATGTTGGAGACAACATTGTGTCTACGTCGTTCTTATATGGCGGAACATACAATCAGTTCAAAGTTGCGTTCAAAAGATTGGGAATTGAGGCTCGTTTCGTAGATGGTGACAAGCCCGAGGACTTCGCCAAGCTTATCGACAACAAGACCAAAGCGCTCTATGTGGAGCTGATGGGAAACCCTCGCTACAATGTGCCTGACTTTGAGAAAATCGTGAAAATCGCCCACGATAACGGCATTCCGCTTGTCGTAGACAACACCTTTGGCGCCGGAGGTTTCTTGGTGAACCCCATTAAGCACGGTGCCGACATTGTGGTCCACTCCGCCACTAAATGGATTGGCGGCCACGGTACTACCATTGCAGGTGTTATTGTCGACTCTGGCAACTTCCCCTGGACCCAGTACCCAGAAAAGTATCCTCAGTTTTCGCAGCCTTCTGAAGGTTACCATGGCCTCGTGTTGAACGAGGCACTCGGGAACCAGGCATTCATTGGCCATCTCAGAATTGAATTGTTGAGAGATTTGGGCCCATCGTTGAACCCCTTCGGGGCCTTCTTGCTTCTCCAGGGATTGGAAACACTCTCCTTGAGAGTCGAGAGGCAGTCTTACAACGCGCTCACTCTTTCCAAGTGGTTGGAGAAATCTCCTCATGTGGAGTGGGTCTCGTATGTTGGCTTACCTTCGCACGTCAGCCACGATTTGGCCAAGAAGTACTTCAACACCGACAACTTCGGCGGAGTCTTGTCTTTTGGTGTAAAGGACCTTGCTGAGAAAGTCGAGGATCCTTTCCAGGAGGCAGCTGCCAAGGTTGTGGACAGCCTTGAAATCGCGTCCAATTTGGCCAACGTGGGTGACTCTAAGACTCTTGTGATTGCTCCATACTACACCACTCACCAACAGTTAAGTGAGACCGAAAAGGTAGCTTCAGGTGTGACCAAGGATCTTATTCGTCTTTCCATTGGAACGGAGCACATCGATGACATCATTGCCGATTTCGAGCAGGCCTTTAAGAAAGTCTACGGCAACTAAGTACCTATCTGTGATTTGTAATAAAACAATTGACGCTAAATGCTAATACTCAGCTGTAATGGTCGCCTTTCTCCAATCGCCGATTTCAAAACATTTCACATCTTCACCCAGGCTCGGAGGATAAGAAACCAGAGTACAGCCCCGACCGCAAACTCAACCACTTGAATATCAAAAGCAATGCCAAAGGTCAAATTTACACCATATTTGCGTGTTATAGCATTCAACTTTCGTGCCACAACCGCTTCACTGACAAATGAAGTAAACACCAAAGCCTCACAGAGAGTGGCGACTACCAATGCAAAGGCGTAGAGCCTCCTTCGCAAAGAGGTCACATAAATGGCAAGGAAAGTAGGCGGGAACTTCAGGGTGAGTAGGAAAGCCAAAAGCACCGTAACAAGCAGAACTTGCATTCCTCTCAAAGCCACGAGTACACGGCCCACTATTGCCGACAATCGGAGCTTATGCACCATCGCCAATTTCTCAAGATCAAGCCTCTCTGATGCCAGTGAGTGGTGAAAAACTTTATCAAGATCATCCACCGTCAGCTGGTAGGCTAAGGCCACCGCCCGACCGAAGCCGACGGAATCATCGAGGTGGCCCACCTCGCCAACCTGAGCACTTATGTCTGTCACCGTTGCGGAAATCACATCAAGCCCGAATCCTTGGTAGCAAACAATGGCCAGCGTTTTAACTTTCGACCGACACCAGCTGGCGTAATCAAAACTCAACACTGTCGAGGAGAAATCAATGGGAGTGGTGCAGTTCTCCACTTTGGAGCTCAAGTCGCTTGATAAGTACGAGATAACTCGCATGGTCTCTTCAACTGTGTAGAGCCACGGGGTATCAGCAGCCCAGTTCATATGGAGGTTCAAATGTGGAAGCCAAATCGATGTTCCCACCGACCACGGAAGGAGACACAACAGGAGAAGCAAACTCAAGAAAACATATAGTGCGAGCATAGGTTGTAGCAACTGACATCCGACGTTCGGATGGGAATGTGGTTCCAATATCTCAGGATATTGAAACACCATTTCCAGTATTGCCAGCTCCAGATTCGAAAGAGTGGTTTCCAGGTTTATAGTGTCTGGCCTTCGAGATAACATAGCAGAACTTTATTTTGTGTGAAGAGTTAATTCTCTCAAGATTCACCGCTGTGGCCAAAACTGCACTCTTCACTTTTGTGCCTTACGCAGTGGATTGGAGCAAGGCTGAAGATAGGAACACCCTGAACACCCATTTATCAGAGTTACTGCCAAGAACGCATCGACTTCTTGCTTGATTAATCGTTTTGCGGCGAGAGTCTCGGGAATTCCCTAAGTGATACTGGTTCACTGCACTCAATCAATTCATTATATCGAAAACGCTGTATTGTCTATAAACCGCGCGTTTCCTTCTCCATTCATTCATTCGGGCGGCGTCAGACGTATGGCTTGTCCAGTAAAGTCTCCAATTCCTGCTCGTCTAGAATCGAAGTGGCCGAGTTGCGGTCATTGTCCAGCAAGATACGCATACGCAGCAGTGAGCCCAGGACTTCTCGCATTGTTGATCTGGCTAGAGTCAGACTCAGCGGCTGCTGAGGTCGCGGAAGTGCCGTAGGATACTGGTGATTCGAGAACGATAGTTCTCTGTAGAGAAGGTCACGTGTGTCGCTTCTAACCGGCATCGATTCGGACCTTAGTTCACGTGTGAGCTGTCTAGATGCCTTCTTCTTAAAGAGACGCTCGCTCAACTTTCTCAATTCCAGTTCGCTAGCCCCACCTTGGTGCCCACTTACGTCCTTTGGTAAGGGGTCTTCGTTGGTTAGCGACGAGGCACTCACAACATCATCGTGGACAACGTCAAATATTCTCAGCTCGGGTTTTCGGTTGCGCGAGGAGGCGCGAGCTCGTCCTAGAAAGGAGATGTCGGACCCCATTTCACTGGTCTCTAGGGTTTCGTTTTCGTTTCCGTTTTCGTCATCGTCTTGGTAGTATTCAGTTTTGGGCGGGTTGGCGAGCCAATGAGGCACAATCCACGAGAACATCCCAAGCATCGCAAAGCCAAACGCTAGCCAAAGAAGTGAGAAGAAAACATGGCCACGGCGCATCAGGATGCCAAATGCACCCACAGATTTATGAATATCGCTCTTAAGACCATTCACTTGGCTCGTCACAACGCCTGCCGCAACAACCATGCTAAGCCCAGCTACCATCGAAATTAGCGTTATGATATGCAAGAACAAGGGACTCACTTGAGAGAGATCCTTGGCGCCGCTCCGGTTCCCATACACCAATAGAGTCGATATCAATACAGCCAACTGCGTAATAAGCTGAAGAACTGATACAATGTGCATGACATGGAACCTTTTGTTCTGTTCGCTGGCGTGGTGGAGAGAGAGCTCACTATCAAACGACGAGTACGCCAAGATGATTTCAAGGTTGTTTCTCAGAAGGAGACCGGCAAAATTGAACTGGCCAATACCATTGTAATTGTGGCACACCGTAGTTTCGTTTTCACGATGGGACGACTGCACACCATCAAAGGTGTAGGCACTGAAGTACGAGACCAGGCACCATCCATTGGGACCCACAAGAATTTCCTGGGGCGCATTAGAGACCTGATTCTGGGTATACTTGGATACGATCGCTATTTCCGAGTCCGTAAGTGCGCCGCCCAGCGGTAGAACATCCAAGTTGTGTGAGCCTGAATCATACATCGTATTCAGAAGCGACTTGTAGAGACCCATGGCCATGTTCAAATGGCCACAGCTGATGATTCCGTAGTGGAACACGGATGTGTCTCCCTTCAACAGGAAGATGGCGATCATTAGAACCACCGTTGCTACGCATGATCCCAAGCGTACGGTCTGGAGGATTCTTTGTGAGGGGCTGAGATTCGTGAATGGCGCTCGAGCACAACGTCGCACTTTCTCATAGGTCATGCTATGCTGTCGGCTGGTGTTGGCTTGAGAGGAGATGGTGGGGTTCGTATTGCATCGATGCGCAGGCTCCGCCCCACGGCTAAGTATGGAATGTAATGAGGGAAGCATAGGACCGTCAAGAAACAGGAGGATAAAAAAAAAAAAAAAATTTTAAACGCACGATTGTACTTCTATTAGATGAGCATACATTTCCGAGCCAGAAATTCTATAGGAAATTAGTAGCGATCCTTGTGATCGGGTGTTCACAAAATTTCCGCAATCTGGAGTTGAAGTTAGCTGCCATATCCTAGATTGGGATATAGAATAGAGAAGAACAGGGTCTAGATCATGACAATCGCAAAAGGTACCCACCTGCTCGAGGCTCCCGCCCTTATTTAGAAACTGAATTGAAAAAGGTGACGACTCCGCGGCACGCCTGTGCCGCCTAAAACTCCTCATCGAAGCGCAACTGACCATTCTGCTCGCAGAATTCCTCATATGCGCTTCTTACCTGCGGCTCTTCATCATCAAGCCGTCTTTTGTTGCTGAATGTTGGTAACGTCGTGGAAGGCACAGAAAACGATCCATAGTCAGACAAATTAGACCCCGACTGGAACGTTGATCCCAGACTAACCAAAGCAGGAGGCTGTTCCAAGTTTTGTGGAAGGGGTACTCGAGAAAATGATGGTGGAGGAGCCGAGCTCAGGTTGCCAGTTTTGTAGCCTTCTGCCACAGCCTTGCGGATACGCATGCCGATCACAGAGAGAGACGCGATGTCCGCGTTTTCCTGCTGGGGTGCGATTTGGTGACTGAGTTGCCTTTTGTATTGTGGTTCCATGAGAAGATGAATAATGAAGATGCTAGAAGAGACTCCTGACACGCGGCTCATGCAGGACCAAAGTAGCAAGACGTCTGGAACTAAGGACGCTCCACTTTCTCGAAGGTAAGGGTTCAGATTTTCAGGCTTTAATCAACGCTGGGAAAGATAAAGCATCGACTTCCCGCCGCTCGCAACGCTAAATACGGGAGAGCTCCCTTAAATGCTCAGATGTACGGATGCGTTTGGCAGGACGCAGGTTGGCACCCAGCTTACTAGCCTGCACACGCCTCGGCGCCTGCTCCTGCCCGCACTGGCCACGGCGCACTTTAACGGTGAGTACCCCAATTTTCGCGCCTAGAACAGCAACAGCTGCCGCGCGTAACACCTATAGGCAAGCTATAGCGAATCGGTGACTCCATCTGAAAAATTATAAAAGCCGACGCTCTCGCCAAGTGCGCACCATCAACAGCGTGACCAATACCAACAAAATAGACATGACGCTTTCTTCCCAAACCGCCAGAGAATACGAATCTGAGTATTCGGCCCACAACTACCACCCACTTCCTGTGGTGTTCCAGAAAGCCAAAGGCGCCAAGGTTTGGGATCCCGAGGGAAATGAGTACTTGGATTTCTTATCTGCATACTCTGCCGTCAACCAGGGCCATTGTCACCCCAAAATCGTCGCCGCTTTGGTTGAGCAGGCCCAGACGTTGACCCTCTGTTCCAGAGCGTTCTCATCCGATGTCTTTGGTGAATACGCCAAGTACATCACCGAATTCTTCAACTACGAGATGGTCTTGCCTATGAATACCGGTGCAGAGGCCGTGGAAACGGGCCTCAAGTTGGCCAGAAGATGGGGCTATATCAAGAAGGGCATAAAGAACGACGAGGCCATTATCTTATCCGCTGTGAACAATTTCCACGGGAGAACATTGGGAGTGATCTCCATGTCTACTGACCCGGAGGCTACCACTTCATTCGGCCCATATTTGCATGGCGTGGGTCCTCAGATTCCTGGAGAACCAGCAGGAACATTGTTGAGATACGGAGTAATTGAGGATGTTGAAAAGGCATTCAGCAATGCTGGTGATAAAATAGCGGCCATTCTTCTTGAGCCAATTCAGGGAGAGGCTGGAATTGTTGTCCCTCCTGCTGACTACTTCCCCAGAGTGCAGGCGTTGTGTAAAAAGCACAACGTTTTGTTGATCTGCGACGAAATTCAGACCGGTATTGCCAGAACAGGCAAGATGTTATGTTACGAGCACTACGAGGGTGTCAAGCCAGATATCATTCTTCTCGGAAAAGCCATTTCTGGCGGTGTCTACCCAGTCTCGGCTGTGTTGTCGTCAAAAGAAATCATGTTGACCTTGTCACCTGGATCTCATGGCTCAACTTACGGAGGAAACCCTTTGGCATGCAAGGTTGCCATGGCCGCCTTGCAGGTTGTCAAAGATGAGGATTTGGTGGAGAGAGCACAAACTTTGGGGGCACTTTTGCGGTCCAAGTTGGAGGAGTTGCAAGCCAGGTCTAATGGCATTATTTCCGAGGTTAGAGGAAAGGGCTTGTTATCTGCGGTGGTGATTGACTCCTCCAAGGCCAATGGCAGAACTGCATGGGACCTCTGCTTGCTTATGAAGGATCTTGGGGTGTTGGCCAAACCCACCCACGATGATATTATTAGATTGGCTCCTCCTTTGGTTATTGAGGAGAGCGACTTATTAAAGGGTGTTCTGGCGATTGAGGAAGCATTGGCCAAATTGCCCACTGCGCCTAAGGCGGACCATTAATGTTTTGGGGACGAGAATTCAAAGAAATGAAAAGATACGATCTATGATCAAAATATATATATATATCATGTAGAAGGTGGGTAGCTTAATGATGGCCCAGATAACTGATTGACTAATTAGCGGCCCAGATAGCAGCTATTCCGAATTTCATCTACAGCCGGTGTCCCACAACCGGAGTTGCCGTATTCCGTAATTATTGTTCAATGTTCAGTCCTCCTCGTCGTCAGCATCTCTGCGCGCTGGTAGGTGTCCCAAAGCTTCAAGTCTTCTCTTCTTCTCCACTTCTGTCTCCGCAGGCAAATCGACGTCAGACTCGTCCTCATCAGCTTCGCTGTCATCGTCATACTCGTCTGATTCGGGAATAGCCGGAGACGGACTGGATTTTCTGGCAATTGCGGGGCCCGGTGGCTGCTGACTCTCAGCTTGCTCAGACTCAGTGGCAGTGACGTTGGAATTCTTGGCGAGACCCAATTTCGACATCGCCCTGTTAACCAAACTGCCCTGTCTGGGTCTTGTCTTGTGACTCGAGGTGCTGTTGCTGTGATGCTTGCTCACTCTGTAACGTCTGACAATCTCTCCCTCGTCGTTTTCGATGACTATAAGATTGTCAATCTTATGGGCGTAGAATCGTTTTCCTGAGCCCTTTTCACTCTTTTTCACAATAGTCTTTCGCTTGGGAGACTGAGCGGTCGAAGGCGACAATTTCTTATGGAGAGATTCAGCTCCCACAGAGATGGATGATTCGGCACCGGAAACAATCGAAAAGTTGGACATGTGCCGTCTTAGGGAGTCCATGGAATGAATGCTCATGCTATCGTTGCTGAGCTGATGCATCAACTCGTCATTATTAGATGTGGAGGGAAGATTCATCTCGTCAATGGGTAAAGTCTCGACAACCTCGCCATGCTGGTCCTCCACCACAATTCTGTGACCTTCCTGGTAGATGTTGGTGGGCACGCGGCCCTCATCATCACTTCCATCTTGGAATTTATCCGGATGGTCGTCCCGAATATGCTGCTTGAGCGTTTCCATGTCAGCGACAGAAAGACTAGGAGGCGCATTGTCAATCTTGACTTCGTCAGAGGCAGTGGCCGTAGAGGTCTCGGGCAGCTCGGGCAGCTCCGTTTGGTCAGACTTTGTTGGCCCTCCAAGCTGAAGAAATTGTGCTTGCGGTCTTTGGCGATCAGTGGTTGCGCTTCTTCCGATATCTCCCTCCGGCCTGGACAAGGATTTCTGCAACATCGACTTTCTTTTATGTCTTTTTCTCTTTGCGCCTCCAGCTGGTCTGACCTTAATTCCGCTTGTTTCCACGGTGTTAGTGCGAGGCATGTGCAGCTCATCCTCAGAAGGTGCGGTTGTATCGATCCGTTGGAGCGAGTACGAGGATGAAGTCTTTTCGAGTTTTTGAAGACGAGACATCCACGTGGGCCCTTGTTCTTGCGTGTTTGTCACTGTGAATGACATAGTGATGGCCATTCTGTTGAGACGGCGTCCCAAGGCTAGAACTGCAACGGTGGATCCGTGCACCACAATGGACGTGATGACTATAAAACACACGATTGGCCAGATGGTGGCAATGAGCTGATAATGCGGTGTGGATTCGCTGGGTAAGTGCGCCAAGGGAGTCTCTTCGCCTTCCACGTAGTGCTTCTCCAAATCGGCTCTTGCAAGAATGGCGGCAAAGATTGCACCCACGCCGATGGGGCCGAAGTGACCGCAGAAAAGCGCCTCTCTCCAAGATTTAATATCCGGTGTAAACGGCTTGAATGCCAAAACAGCGGGAATACGGCGCAAGAAAATCACCACGACTGCCAACACAACAAGACGCCACACATCGAGTCCCAATGCGGAGTTGTTAAAGTCGGCCCACGGAATGATGGCCCCAAGATAGACAAAGAACGCCAAGTTGATGATCAAGTCAATCACGGTCGACACGTGAGACTCCTCTGTCTTTTTGGCAAAGTCACCATTCCAGCCAAAAGCCGCTCCTGCAGCAAATGACACCAAGAGGTCATCTACGCCCAACATGGAGCCAATACCGGCACATGTGAAGGCCAAAAACACGAAAAACGCCAAGAAGGACTCCTGGTCAATGAGGCTTTTCCGACTTGCGAACGCAATGGCCTTGCGCAATAAAAAGCCTAGACACACCCCCAAAATGACTCCAAAAAAGCACTCCCACAAAATCGTAAGCGTGAACCAGTCCTTCACAATTTCAGCAGGGTGCTTGTCATGCACAATGAGATTCAAGGCCAAGTAGATGAATGGGAAAGCCATTCCGTCGTTGCAGCCAGATTCGGCCGTCAACAAATTCCGCAAGTGTCCTGGCACACGCTCGGCGAATTTTCCCTTACCAACAACCGCCGCGGCCAAAACGGGATCCGTGGCCGTAACACACGCAGCCACAAGAAGACCAGAGGAGAAGTTGAAATTTGGAATCAACACCCAGATAAATAAGCCCACGACCAACCAGCCACATGTCATGACGGGTAGAAGCATGATGGTTACCGAGATCCAGTGTCTTTTCATGTACTTTCGAGGCAACTCCACTGCCACTGCCACGATTTGAATGCATAACACAATTCTGGAGAGCTCGAGCGTGAGGTGATCCGTGTTTCCCCAAGAAGTAGGCACGAACCAATTTAGACAGTGCGGTCCCAAAATGAGCCCCGCTATTGTGGCCACGGTGGCTTCACCAATGTAGAGTCTCTCTTTTACCACAAGTGAGATGAGCGAGAACAACGCCGAAAAAATTCCGAGACATGCATACGCCACATGAGCTTTCTCAACCTGTTGTTAGTTTGCAGTTTCAAAATGGTTCAGAGCCTCAAGACTTCACCACATACCTCTAACTGTTCCCACATGGTAGGTTCATCAGTTGAGCAGAGATAGCACGGATGCGAACTCTGCAGGCCGCAGCAAAATATGACTATGTGCAGTACTCGCCTAAAATGCTTGGCGCTTGATATTGTTTCACGAATCTGAAGAGCTGATTAAATTCAGACGGGCCGAATCTTGAACGAGCCACCTAGAAAACAGGAGCCATCCTTGGCGATGTCCTGACTTTTTGTTTGGGGCTTTTAACGTGGTTTTTCACGCGCCTTTTCGTGTCTCCTTACCCCGGCACGTTCTCATTGCACCTCGCGGCCGTTTTCTGGTGATTTGATTAATTGATATAAACCAGTTCAAAAAATCAACACGCAAAACCGCCGAGCGATATTGATACTGAACAACCATTACCCACACCGAAGAAATGACCTACCCTCCTAAAGTCGTCTCTTCCACCTGGTCTGCATGTTGGACGCACCTATGTCTATCTCTGGATTTTGGGTGATTGGCTATGGATCTCTCATTTTCAAGCCACCTCCTCATTATGTGATAAAGGTGACAGGATCTATTACCGGATTTATCCGCCGGTTCTGGCAATCGTCGTCCGATCACCGAGGCACCCCGGAAAGCCCCGGCAGAGTGGTCACCCTAGTGCCGTTGGAAGATCTACAAAATAACCCCAAATTCCACGATGATCTCTCCTTGTATGAGCTCAAGTCCAAGACAAGGTCGGAGTTCTCAAGCGCTTCCAGAAGTTTCTCCGAAACTGATTTTATTCCGGTGGTCCATGAAATTTCACACTTGACTCCACAGCACTTAAAAGTATGGGGAGTGGCGTACTACATACCGCCCGAGCATGCAACCGAGGTCAGAGAATATCTAGACGTGAGAGAACAGGACGGCTACACGCTTCACCAGGTGGACTTCGTTGTGGACCAAGTTGTCGAGTCTGGAATCCACAGTCACGTGATCGATAACTTAAGACGTAACGGCCAAGGAAACATCACCATTGACTCGGCAATATATATTGGCACTATAGACAATGGCTCGTTTGTTGGACCGGAAGCTTTGCATGACACTGCTGAAGTGATTGCCCAGAGCGTTGGACCTAGTGGGCGTAACATCGACTACCTCAGTGGATTGACTCACGCGGTGCGGTCGCTACAAGTGGACGGAGAGGCGGCGGATCTATACTTAGAAGATCTTCTCGCCACGGCTGAGGAGTTGACTTCCAAAACCAATCCATAGCTTATATAAATAGTACATAAAAAAGAATCTCCCGGGGGTGAGTCGAACACCCGATCTCAAGATTACAATACAATTACAGTCTCGCGCCTTAGCCAGCTTGGCCACCGAGAGGATTCATGTCAAATTTTTGTTTTACAGAAACATTACTGAATAATTGGATGAAAAATGACCAAAATCCGAGTAAATTAAGTATCCAAATGTCTTACTTGTACGTGTGGTCCATTAATTATGGTGATTATTCAAATATGTTAGCGCAATCCCTCAAAAAAGGCTTTTTCAAAAAATCAATACTTCACTTCAACTCGTTGCCATTTTTGTGGCGAAAGCTTTCCTGTCACCTCATTTTTTACACACTTGTATAACTATTAACTCTCAACTTCTTCTTCTTTTGCGACCATCCAAATCCAAGAGCACGCGATGGATCTAAATTCGTCGGGAGCTCTCCAGCCTGATTTGGCCAGGGGAGA